>JAPXFQ010001247.1:162500-165000 GCA_028564705.1 Apricaphanius iberus
GAAACTAAACTTAGACAGTGGCATTGATGGATTTCTAAAGTGCAACACTTTAGTTTTATCAGGGTTTACACTCAATTTCCAGTCCTGACACCAGCTGTGGACAACATTAAGCATCTCCTGAAGCCCCTCCTCAGATTTGGAGATCAAAACAATATCATCTGCATATAACAGTATGGATACTTTTTCATGATCAATCAATACACCTTTGTCCAGGGCCTTTATTGCTAAAGATAGGTCATTTATATACATAGCAAACAGAATGGGAGACAAAATGCATCCTTGTTTAACTCCAATATCAACTGGGAACCAATCTGTGAGACAACCATTAACTCGAACACAGCATTTGACATTCGCATACAAAGCGGTGAGACAGTTCATAATTTTACCATGTAAACCAAGAGCAGCCAGCTTAAACCAGAGCATATTACGATCAATGTGGTCAAAAGCTTTGGATAAATCAATAAAGGAGCAAAAGGTACCTTTCTTCAACTTTTTCCTTGTTTCTATGATTGTAGTCAAGGTAAAAATATGATCAAGGCAGCTCCGTTTCTTTCCAAACCCATTCTGTTCCTCTGCTATAATATCATATCTTCTGTCCACTCCACAATACGATCATACAGCACAGAACAGAAACGTTTATTCACTGAATGTTAAAGTAATCCCCCTGTAGTTTAGAGGTACTCTATTATCTTTCTTCACAGCTTTTGGGATGGGGTTAATAATACCATATTTCCAAGACTCCTGCACCATACTATTTGAAAAAACAATAATTAAAAATCCTATATAAAATATTCAATGTGCTCCCATTTTTCAACACATCAACAGGTACCCCATCATACCCATAAGCTTGACCTGTCTTAGCTGCTTGCAGAGCTCTTATGATCTCATGCTCTGCAATTTGTTGGTTTATGAGGGAGCCTTGATTATCTATATATGCAGTAACTCTGAGTGAACAAGGAGCAACATGATTATCAGATTCATACAGGTAGGCAAATTCACATCTCCAGGTCTCTAAAACAGCCTTTATATCAGTCCGTACGGTACCATCAGGTCTTGTGACCTCCCATGGAATCACAGGGTGACGCACACTGGCAACACCAAGCTGATTAACCTGCTGCCAGAAGGCCTTAGGGTCTCTACCCACTAGTTCTTGGATATTCTCCTGCCGTAATCTCCAATACTGTCTCTTAGCAGCCTGGACTGAACGATCTAACTATTTCTGTATCTCCTTCATTGTAGCTTTAGCGTAAACCTTTCCCGGTCCAGGGGGGCAAGATGTCCATTCCTTCTCTGCTGAGCATAGAGGAATGTTGCTCTGTCCACCAGATTTCTTCACTCCTCCTCTTTTTGTTAGAGCAGCCATTTTGAATAATGATGTGTCTATGAGGAATCTGTTCTCTCATCTCCTTTTTTACAATGTCACAGAACTGTGTATACACATCATCCACAGAAAACTGTCAGGCTGCAGGGGCCTCTAGATGTGCTACACATTCCTTCAGTGATTTTTGACACATGGCATTTGATAGAAAATGTTCAGGAATACTAGATTAATTAAAGGAAGTGAATGAAACCATATCCTCATTTTTCCGGACAGTTGATATAGGAGGTGTTTGCCCAGCAGGAAGAAACATAGAGCATGTTAGGCAAGAGTGGTCAGGGATAACTCTTGAAGTGTCAATAGTGGAGACACAACCTGCCTGTATGAAGAGGTCTTTACTCCTGATTACACTGGTGTCACTAAACCAGTGCAAGGTTTCATAGGGCACTAGTATATAATGAACCACCGACAGCCCTTTTGATGACACACAAGTAAAGTAATTATTACGGTAGTTTCTCCCATTTAGGATGCAACAATTTGCACTGATAAGAAACGGAATGAGTAGTTCCCCGTATGAGTTAGATAAAACATCCACCATATTTCGATCTGCAATTGCATCAACCCCTTCAATATAATCCTGTACATTTGCACAACGGCTGTTGAAATCACCCATAATGAAAAAGGGACAACATTTCTGAAATCTAAATACATTCAAAAGAAGGGTCTCAAAAGTCTGCTGCATCCACCTGCCTGGAGGAATTTGCTGGGGGTAAATGGCAGACAGCAACAGAAAGTATTTGATTTATACTGAGGTGAGGTATAGCAGTCAATTTAAGCCAGAATATACCCTCCACAGAGTCATCAAGGATTTCACATTTTTAGTCCAACTATATTCCGTCACGAATAAAAAGTCCCACTCCTCTTGGACCAGAGCGAGCCCGATGATGCAGTCTGGCTCTGTTCTGCCCAAACCACCTGTAGCCAGCAACAGAAGCAACTTGTACACCAGTCAGATGAGTTTCTGCCACCCCAAGTACATCCAGGCCCATGTGCTTTATACACTGTCAACGCATTTTATTATTTTCTGACGATGCATCAGTGTTCCAGCTCTGCACGTTCCAAAACCCGCATGAAACCTAGCGCTGGGTCACTCCTCCCGTCATGTTACTGGTAATCGCCGGC
>JAPXFQ010001247.1:172500-599093 GCA_028564705.1 Apricaphanius iberus
CTACTGATTTAATTAATACTTTTTAAAGGGGGTGTACTGATTTATGCAGAGCACTGTACATGCATACAAATAGCTCTTATCATAACAAAGTATTATTCAAAAACTTCACAACTGTGACCACTTGTTGCAGATTCACTGATATTTTCAACTTTACACAGAGTACAGGAAACTACTTCAATTAAAAAAAAGATTCCAATATCAACATATGAGCATAATCCCCAACCTAAACAAGGTACTTAATGTATAAATTTCTGATGGGTGACAGCAGGTTGAAGAGTTACTGAGGCCTTGGGGAACATCTGTGGTTGAAGCGGCTGATCAGGCACCCGGTGCAGTTTCAACCACCGGTACAGAAATAGCTCATATGCTGCAGTATTTTCTCCCATTGAAGCTTGTGAGCTGATTCAGAGAGTCTTTACAACTTCTGATCACTTTACTTTCAGAAATTTTCCCTGGTTTCAAAACTGTGGCTGGAGTGGGATTTTAGTCCCTTTCTCCAGTGGCAGCAGAGGGGAGATTCAGCCTTTAGAACATCATCCTAACCCCGAGGCAAAAGTCCTAATCCTCATATACTCACCAGTCTCACTATTTGATCACACAAACGCAGCTGAACATTTCACATTTAACTTCATTGTTTAGGGCCACAATCAGTGATTTTAGTCATTTTGGAGGACTAAAAGTGACAAGTATTCATCTGCTTGTTGTGTGATCTAAAGAAAAGATAACATAAATAAATAAAATAAGAAATTCTACAGACTATACTCTTTAATAGTATAAAACTACGGAGTAAAACGTTTTTATGACCAAATTCTCTGACCCCCGTTGGCCTCGCTTTTAGATAAGGAGGGAAGATTAGATATCGGTCTGTAGTTAATTAAGTCGTTTTGATCAAGAGATGGTTTCTTAAGTAGAGGATTAATTACAGCAATCTTAAACTTCTGTGGTACATATCTATTGATTAAGGATAGTTTCAATGGGCCTCATCAAACTTGCGCAGAAAACTGTGTATATTCTGGGTGTATATTCCAAATATGCAAGACCTAACGTGGGATTTATGAACATGTCGGATCCGCCCAGATTTGTCCGTAAAGACCTGCGCTTGTTGATAAATGTCACGGATGAAACGAGTGTATTTATGAAAGTCACGCCTATAAATATTCACCAACCGCCTGTTTTTGCGACATTGCTCAACGGAAGACGACCAAGATTGTTAAAAAGAGGAACTTCACTAGCAGGAAATAGGTCACAGAATGCATAGTAACTGTTTCACTGCCACTTTAGGTCTATTTAGGTTTTTATTTTTATCTAAGCCACATTACGGGAGAGAGAAATGTTTTTTTTCTTCAATTTTTCTGTATGCTGCTGCTATTGAGACATTGACAATTTGTCGGAGACTTTAGAGTTTGACATTTCCACCTTATTTAATGACAGACTATCATAAAAAAGGGGATCAGCACGCACATCCGTTCCAAAAATATTGGGCAGCAGAAAACATGGTTAATATTGAAGGGAAGAAAAAAGACGACTCGCACACTAACTGCAGCAATTAAGGCACTAACTTTATAAGGCGCCCCTTGTTTATTTAATATGAAAGACGATCATGACATAACCCAAACATAACTTCATGAAATTGCATATTTGTAATGTGAGAGGTGTAGACATAATTTTTCCAGCACGGGAATGTTTAATGTCGTCTAAATCTTCAATTTTATGCATGTTTTTTGCGTGTTGCGATGAAGGTTGAAATGGGTGTAAAATTTACAACACCTCCTGACTTTGTGTATATTTCTTGCGCATTGTACGCTCACGTCCAGATTGATAAATGCCCAAAAGTGTAGATTTTTTGTGTACGCAACATTTACACCCTGATTCGGTCGTACGCAAGTTTGATAAATGAGGCCCATTATACCTAAAATAGGAGCAGCAATCAAACCTTCTACAAAAGGTTGGTTATAAATGTCTGAAGGTAATTTGACAGAGAGTAGTTCCAGCTGGGTTTCTGAAGATTAGTTTCCTTCTTTCCTCTATGTAAAAATAAACAAACATGTTAGGTTGTGTTCTGTTTTCTCCTGGTTTGAGACCAAGACAAAACCTATAATTGAAATTAGATAAACTTTGCATTTAACCAGGGCGTGTCCAATTTTTCTTCGCCTCTGTTGTCAGAAAGGTTATAAAACTAGTTTGTAGTAGCAGACAGGAGCAATCTGTCATAGAAGTGGGGTAGGGTTGGGTGGCGAGTGAAGATTGACCAGCGACCCGACAAGTCCAGGGCATGCACAGCTCGTCCTGATTAATTAGGCCAGCAGAGACCCTGCTGGAGTGTTATTAGTCTGTCAGGCAGACAGAGAACACTCTGCCCTTTGTTGCACCACATACAAATGCTGTCACTATTAAAATCTCAAGCTGTCTGCTAACACAGGTCTTCAGGTAGATGTGTCAAGACTGAAAAATCAACCATTCCCAGCTTTTTAAAGCACACTAACCTGGACTTTCCACTGGACGTGTCAGCAGCATGTTACAGGAGCAGCACGTTTTACTCGCATATTCTGCCGCTTGGCCTTTTCCACAGGGGGAGTCAGCAGCACCAAGCAGCTGTCACCAAGAGAGCCCGAAATCATGCAAGCTCAGCAAAATCACACGTGGTTTCGTCAGTAAACGCAACAACAAGCAGGAAAAAAGACTACAACACAGCTCGAGAAGGTCTGTGTTTTTTTTGTCCTGTCCGTTTTACATTCCCCAATAAGTTTATGTTGTGTTAGGGAATATACAAAATCCCTCGAAGTGCAAAAGAATGATGTTAGTGGCGATCCGAGGTAGTGTAGACCCTCCCGCGACCTACAGACTTCTCACGGGGCCGCACAGGTAGGAAAGTTAAACTACCGGAAAGAAGCACCTCTGTTTTAATTTGAACATTTCCGGATGCCGGGCCGTCAGACTTCCTGTCTTCCCCTATCCAAAATGTCGAAATTTACTCATTTCACAAGCGTAGCGTGTAGAAAATAGGACAGCGTAGAAAATAGGACAAACTCGTGCTGCTTTCGCCTCCGGTGGAAAGGATTATATTGATTACAGCGGTGATTAACAGCTGCGTATGACATGCTGCTGCTGTAACATGCTGCTGACGTGTCCGGTGGAAAGGAGGGGTAAGTAGCCTAAATTAAGTTAAAACTTCCTTGTGGTGGAAATCTGGGTGTCTGAGAGGCCTCGGATGAGAGAATAAAACAAAGTGTCATTCATATTCGTACCTAGTTTATTTTACGTGCACAGAGGGCCTCCTGTTGAAAACCCTGAAGCTTCAGCACAGATGCATGCGTATATATAGTAATCAGTCACACCCCACTGAATCAGCTTCTGACCGATCATTACATCATAGAGTTATGGTAAGATAACTAACACTCTGTTCTATGCATCAGAGGATAATCACAAGACCAATCACAGAACAACATGGAATAGGTAAACACAGGATCTGTCATGAGGCAACAATGGATGTATCACTGGACAATCAGAATATAGATAACAATACGGAACACTTTGATAATACTGAGAAAGACAGTCACAGGATGTCATAAGTCAACACCAGATAATAAGAGTTGTCATAAGTCAAGATGAGATGTTTACATAGAATTGGTTCTTGTTTGTACCTTAGAACCAGAACAGCTAACTTAGAGCTGAGTAAGAGAATAAAACCTTTCTAAATGTCCCAGCATTAATAATAACATTTTCTGTCACATCCCTTACCTACAAAACCCAAAGATTTGCCTCACTGTTGAGAATGCAATATGACACAGGAACAGAAAAATGCCAAAACTGCTGCCATACAATACAAACATAGATTAACTGCACTACATTTTGAACTGGAAGTTCAACAGAGCTAAAAGAACATTTCTTCTTTCGGTAGACAGCCTCAGTCAGATCAATCCATTGGTTCTTTCTAAAATCCCAACTAGCTATGAAAGAGTCACATTTTTTTCTGAAGATTTTGTGGCACTGTTGGCATTTATTTACGCTGCTTCACACAGGAAAGGCAGAAAAAGAAAGAGGGACTACTGTGGTTTAGGATTGAAATAGAGCACCTGCATCAAGAAAAAATACCCTTCATATTAGAGGACTTTTTTATCATCATATTTGACTGCTGTAACCAATAAAGGGAAAACTTGTAGATTTTATTTATTTTGCATTTCTTGCCCATATTCCACTTGGACATATTATATTAGGTTGTGTTCGGTTATCCAAATTAATTCAGTTTATTCCATGAAAAAAAAAATCTGTTAAATTACAGTGAAATGCTGGCAACTAAGAAGGCAGTATTTTACTTTAATTATACAATTATTTTGACTGTGGCTTACTATTAATGTAAATACATTATAGATACAGCAAAAAATGGCAAAATATTGGTAAATGCCAATATTTTACTGTTGAGTTACATTATCAACACAATTTTGTTTTCTAAAGCAGTTTACCCTTAAAGTAAATACAGTAACAAAACTAAATCTACAGCAAAACACGTGTCTGTAGCTACCATTATGTTGCTGTAAGATTGGTTAGTAAAGTTAGTTAATGGAATCAACTGGCTTCTGGATGTATAGTGTAACATTGTAGGGAACACTGTGAATAGTAAACTCCTATAAAGCGTAGAATAGTAGCAGTAGTAATCTGTGTAAATGTGTTTAGAAAATATAAAATTGATAATATTTCCAAATGTTTAAGGTTTTTTAAACACCACAAAAAATGGATGAGATGAGCAACATTTATTAGGACGAAATATTAAATTTTCATCCAAAGAGACAAAAAAACTGTTTTCCAAGAAAATGATCAAATACCAATGCTCTGGTGGAATCATTGAAAAAAAAAAAAACAGGGTTAGAAATTCTGAACTCTGATATGTTCACAAGAGTCCAAGGGTCCCTCGCGTTTTTTGATAGAGAAGAAGGAGCTATTCAGAATGGAAAAATTAAGGAAAATATCATTAGCACATAAATGTGCCACTGAAATGCCACTCAAAGTCCAGTAGAATTTTTTATCAGGATAGAAACATGCACTTCCCTGTCTCCAGTTTCTTTTGGATGACCTTGTCTTTACTTTACTTTTTTTTTTTTTTCTGCGGCCGTTTCTGGACCCGTTTCCAAGAAAACGTCTAGAAAGAAAAAATTCAAATGAAGTCATGTCAATTCAAATTAAGAGGAAAAAAGCAGACGTTAAGAAACAACCTGTTTTATACAAACGAGTTACTCGCCAAGCAGTTTATGATAACAGCAAACAGAAACAATGTCAATCCTCAATGTCGATGTCTTATTTCTGCTGCACTGAGCAGTGATATAACCAGCTGCTGAAACTGATATATGGATGTTTTTAGCAGATACCCTAAAAGGGCGAATTGTAGATGGAGAGACAGTCAGAAAAAGATGTAGTGGAAATACGCCGATTGTAAGCGTTACTGGTGCACTGAGTATGCTGCAAGTGACGTTATTACTACTCACTGGTGTGCTCAAATCTTCTGTAAACTATTTGGATATTTTTTACTAGCTGCTACCAGATGGCAGCTTCTGACTTCCACTTTGAAAGAAAACCCACCTAAACTCACGTGGGCTTTGCCTCAGCACCAAAAAGTCTGAGATATTTAAGGGAAATCTTCCTAAACCCATCGGAGGTAAATAAACTTCCAAGCTCCTGGGTTGAAATTCAACAATATCCTATCTCTGCTCATGATTAAAATTGTGTACGCCAGTCACTTATATAAAAATCATAGCTTTAGACACAGTAAATACTTTTGTCAAATCACTGAAAAAGCATTTAATAATAACTTACTGATTGAAGAGAGGATTTCCAAAACCAGAACAGCCATCTCAAACAAAAAAATATTTTTACATCCACAATGATCACGTTAATGTCCACCATGTAAATAGTCCACAACAAGTTTTATGTCCCAAATCCAACATCCTCTGCTACTCAACACCTTGATGATTCCCTTTCTTGTCTAGATCTCTCACTAACTTTCATCAGAACTACCGTCAACATGCAAGTTAGCCACACAGCATGCTTCTTCTCCTTATTCTTTGTGTTTATAAATGGCCTACTAAAAACAAATTGGTGCACTACATCCACCAACTGGTACGGACAAAAATACGTCATTGATACCAGAGGGAAATTAAGTGTTGTTGTTGCTCATAACTAATTCATTTTTGAGGGGGTTGGTGTAGACCACAATGGCTGTGGGGAGAAATAATTTCCTAGAGAGGTTGGTGTTGCGGCGAAATTGAAGAAGCTTCTGACTAAAGATACTCTGTTGCTGTAGGATAGTCTCATGAAGAGGATGCTCAGGGTTGTCCATAAAATTTTAATTTTATGAAGAGTCCTTCTTTGCATCATTATCTCCAGTTGTTCCACAGTTGTCCCCAGAACGGAGCTTTTTTCACCAGGTTGTTGAAATCTTAATTACACTCAGATTATACAAGGTTCGTCAAAGATTTGTTGAAGAGGCCGAATGGCGTAGGTAGGACGGTTCTTCTATAGCGGGTAGCATTACACCACATATGATGTATTCTCTGACTGAAGACACTTTATTGTGTTACAATTTCACGACGAGGACGCTCAGGGTTGTCCATAATTTCCTTGATTTTATGAAGAGTCCTTTATATCATGATCTGTGGTGGTTCCGCAGTAGTACTGAGAACCCAACGAGTCTCCTAAATCACGTTGTTGAACCTTTTTAAATCCCTGGTTCTGATGCTGTTACCCCAACAGATGAGTACGAAGAGATAACACTCTCCACAACAGACTTATAGAAGATATGCAGCATCTAGCTGCAAACCTTGAAGGACAGTCTGCTCTGCCCCTTCTTGTAGACAGCTTCACTGTTTATTCTCCAGTCCAGTCTGTTGTCCAGGCTAACTCCAAGGTATTTGTACTCCACAACCACCTCCACTTCTTCTCCCATTATGGTGACAGTCTTTAATTTTCACTGTTTCTTTTGAAACCTAAAATCATCTCCTTCCATCTGCTATGTTCACATTCAAGGTAAGATGATTGTTTCAGAACCATGCCACAAAACTCACCAGAGAATTCACCAGCTCTCTGTATGCAGCTTCTCCACCATCTCTGATACACCCGACAATTGCAGAGTCGTCTCAGTATTTCTGCAGATTACAGGTTTCTGTCTAATCCTGGAAGTCTGAGGTGTACAGAATGAAAATGAATGGTGAGAGTACAGTCCCTTGTGGTGCTCCTGTGCTGCTGACCAGCAGGTTTGACACACCATTCTTCAATCTCACAGACTGTGGTCTGTTTATCAGGCGGTCATTGATCCAGCTGTTTGTTGAGGTCTCTACCTTTGTCTTCAGTAGTTTCTGACAAAGCAAATCAGGCTGAATGGTGTTAAATCCACGGGGGAAATCAAACGACATAGTTATCACAGTTCTGCCTGTTTTGTGCAGATGACAGTGGGTTGGTTGAAGCAGGTTGATGATGATATCTTAAACATCAACAAGCAAACTGCAGGGGGTCCTGATAGGTTCTAGTTTGCTTACTCAGTTGAGGCAGCAGGAGTCTCTCCAGGACCTTCATGATTTGGGATGTCAGGGCAACATATGTATAGTCATTGATGACTGATTGGTGAGTTTTCTTTGTAACTGGAACAAAACACGCACGTCTTCCACAACATTGGAACCTTCTCCTGGGTAAGGTTTAATAGGTTCTGTAGAATCCCAAAGAGCTGCCCTGCACAGATCTTCAGGACTGGGGCTGACACTATCTGGTCCTGTAGCTTTGTTCCGGTTCAGTTTCTCCAACTGCCTCTACACCTGACTTTTATAGACAGACAGGTGGGAGAGTGAGATAAAGGAGGTAGCAGCATCTCCTCACTTGGTCGAAGACGACATTGTGGAAATAGAAAAGTTAATGACTGAGGTGGAAGATAAAACCCAAATAAAAAATAAAAAGAATGAAATGATTCCTAAATTTAACTCACCTTCCACTGCAGACAATATGAACATGAAATATTTTATGTTTTGTCCAGTCAACTTCAATGTATATGTAATGTGATATGATGTAAAACAGGTAATGTCAACATATGATTGTAATTATGATTTGGTAAAAAAGCAGCATCCAAGAAAGATCTATTCTTTTAAGAGCAAGGATGAGCTGAGGATTGCTAGGTAGCAAAGAAATATGTGGGAAAATTATTTAAATGTTTGAAAGCAATGTTCCTTAAAGAAAGATAGGAAGAAAATTGGATATGTCACCTTTAACAGTTCAAAACATAATTCTCTGTCCAGAAGCTTTTCTGAGTTATTTTAACACACAAACAAGTTAAAACACTTATTTTCTGTTGGTGTTCTTCAAGTTTTGGGAACTCGTTAAGCGTTACACTGGTTTTCTGGGCTAGGTAAGGTATCGCAAGGTTAGCTTAGGTTCACTGCTAGCATGGCTACGGCTGCTATCTCTCCTGTCCCTACGTCTCTCTCTGAATCTCCTCTTCTCTCCTGCTCTCTGTCAGATGTTTAGCTACTCCTCTGCCTCCTTTAGCGAAGATGGTAGGTGTAATAAGTGAAGCATTTTTGTAGCCTTGGAGGTAAGTGTTTCCGAGCTAGATCCCCGGCCCCGCTCTGTAGAAATGCCAGGCCCAGCAGTAGCTAGTGCGGAGCCAGTTAGGACAAGACTCTTTAGCTGTCCTCCAACAGCTCCCGTGCAGCCGGGACCTCAGGCGAGCTGGGTGACAGTTCGTAAGAAGCTTAACGCCAGACCCCAGCAGACAGCCAACCCCTTTCTGTGAACAATAGGTTCGCCAAGCGCAGCGACGCACCCGCTGAGCACGAGAGGCCGATTCTTGTAATTGGCAAATCCATAGTTAGGAACGTGGCTCCAGAGACACGAAAGACCACTGTCAGATGCCTTCCAATGGCCAGAGCTGCAGACATTAGGTCCCATCTGAAGCTTTTGCCAAGGACAAATGGCAGTGTAGCAGGATTGTTATCCATGCTGGTGGCAATGACACCCGGTTACGGAAATCTGAGGTCACTAAAATTAGCATAGCTTCGGTGTGTAGGGCTCCCAAAAAGATGTATGAATCTGTCATTTTTTCTGGTCCCCTACCTGATCGTACTAGCGATGACATGTACAGCCGTGTGCGGTTCACCTTTCACCTGTGGTTCACCTTTGGTTGTCAAGGTGGTGTCCAGAAAACGATGTGGGATACATTGAAAACTGGTGGACCTTCTGGGGAAAACCTGGACTGTTACGTAGAGATCGCATCCATCCCAGGAGCTGCCCTTCCTTCCAGGAACATTGATAGGGTTATCTCTAGTTCCCCAATGCCATGACAGCCCAGAGTCCAGGTCAGGGAACAGGGACTGCCACCCACCCACTACCCTATGGAGTAGGGCTGCACAATTAATCGGATTTTGATTGTGATCACGATTTTGGTGGTAAATGAACCTGATCGTGAACGATATTTACAATCAAAATACGAGCTTCACTGCGCGCCTTTTCATCATACACTGCCTCAACCAATAGTCTGCCAACCACCAGGGGGCAAACGCACTCATAATGGCTGCACTACGCTTGCTACGTAGCAGGTGAAAAGGAGTAATTGAGTAACGTAGGAGATCCAAATCTCCATTATGGATCTGACTAGTAAGCAGACAGTTCCCGAAAGTGTAGTACCGCCACAGTAAGAAGCCGGTGGACGCCCCGAAATCATAGAAGAAGGACCTAGCTAAAAATGGCTAGAGATGAACTGTCAACCATTGACAGCGGCAGTTCTGCAGATAAATGTACATGTAGCGATGTTACTGATTACTGTAATTGTTTTTTGACTGATTAAACATTTAAGTTGTTAAGTCATACCAGACAAAATAAGGGCTAAAGGATGGCGGGACCACAGGCGAACGTAACGTAAACATCTGGGTCAACAGAAGTCATATGGGTCAAAGGACATGCAAAATGGTGGAGCAGTACGTCTGATTTCATGCCTATTACGCGGTCGTTTGCAATGCAGTATTACATTAACAGGTGAGTAATAGTTGCTACGTAGCATATAGTAAAAACTAAGGATTTGGATGCAGGGAATGTCAAAGGCCTTTTCTGTATAAGCTGTAATTGTTTCCCATAAATTGCACTTTGAGATTGCACTCTGCAATAACATATTTAGCTTGTACTTTTAAATATATATATATATATATATATATATATATATATATATATATATATATATATATATATAATATCTAGGAGTTGTTTTTGTTAGATTTTTTTGCATTATTAATAATCTAATCTAAAGTTTGTTTTTCACGGATAAAAAAAAAAAGTTTATAATTGGTGCAATAAAAACAGATATTTTACAGGACTGGATGAATGATCGTGATTACAATACTGATCAAAATAATCATGATTAGTTTTTTGGACATAATCGTGCAGCCATACTATAGAGACAGCTTCCCGTCCACTACCCAAAACAAATGGATTAAAAGTTAATGCTACTAGAGCAAAGTATTAAAATCGCATAAAGATATATACAACTCTGACTGAACAGAAAAAACGTTTACTAAACATAAGATCTCTCCAATCAAAAACAGTCTTGGTAAATGACATTAATTTAAACTTTATGTCCCTCAAAGTACTGGTCGAGGAGGTGGAGTAGCCACCATCTTTCATTCAGATTTACTAATTAATCACCCCAAAAATAATAGTTACAGTTCCTTTGAGCATTTAATCTTTAGCCTTCCTCATACAGATAACAAAGCAGTAAAGCCACTTTTGTTTGTGGTCTTGTATCGTCCACCAGGCCCTTATTCTCAATTTTTAGATCAGATCTCAGATTTTCTATCCGACTTAGTTTTAAACACTGATAAAGTTATAATAGTTGGAGACTTCAATATTCATGTTGATAGTGAAAGTGATAGTCTAAATACAGCTTTTAACATTATCTTAGACTCAATAGGCTTTACTCAAAATGTGCAGGGACCAACCCACTTTTTGTCACCACACTTTAGATCTTGTGTTGAGTTATGGCATTGACTGTGAAGAAATAACAGTCTTTCCACATAACCCTATCCTGTCTGATCATTTTCTGTTCACTTTTAAACTCACTCTGATGGAACATTTCAACCCTGAAAGAAAACTTCATTATACCAGAAGGTTATCAGACAATGCTGGAGCAAGTGTTAAAGAAGCTCTTCCAACTTTAGTTTCCTCAGTACATAAAAGTACAATGGAAAATATTGATTTAACTCCTGACCCCTCACAACTTGACTTTCTAGTTCATAGCATTAATTCCTCCCTGCGTCTGGCAATAGACAAAATTTCGAGGGCGACTGTGGCTCAGTGGTAGAGTAGTTGGCTTGCAATCGGAGGGTCGTAGGTTCGATTCCAGCTTCCTCCAGTCACATGTCGATGTGCTACTGGGCAAGGCACTTAACCCCCAAATTCTACATTGTCCTACCGAGCCATGTTGGGTGTTGGTGTATGAATGCGAGTGTGAATGGGTGAATGCGGCTTCAATGTAAAGCGCTTTGAGTGGTCAGTAAGACTAGAAAAGCGCTATACAAGTTCAGTCCATTTAAAGCAGAATGTTAGAAAACTAGAGAGAAAATGGTGCTCCACGCATTTACAGGATTCTTATTTAATGTGGAAAAATAGTCTATTGCTATACAAAAAGAGCCTTCGAACAGCCAGAACAGCATGTTTTTCATCTTTAATCGAGGAGAATAAAAACAATCCTAGGTTTCTTTTTAATACAGTTGCCAAACTCACACAGGATCATAGCTTTGTCGAACCAACCATTCCACCAGCTCTTAGTAGTGACGAATTCATTCATTTTTTTCAAAAAATAACATAGACTCTATAAAAAAAAGATAAATGGGAACCTTCTCAATATGGTTGTTTCTTCCTTAGTTAGTGAGGCAGCATAAAAAATGGTTGAACCTAATGTATGCTTGAACTGCTTTTACTAGCAAGGACCACGCATCATAGATTGTGATTAGAGGTTTATTGAATGAACGGCGAGAATGGAAGTCTGGGGAGACGAGCCGATGATGCCAGGAGGTAGACTCAGTGTGGGGTTGCAGTTTTCAGGAGTTCATCTTTCCTGTGCCTGCTCAGGACCCCCCAGACAAACCTGAAAGAAAGAGATGCTAGAAAAGGCTAGGACTGTGAGTTAGCTAAACGAGAGGTATCAGAATCAGAATCAGCTTTAGTGGCCAAGTAGGGGATGAGGATGGAGCAAAGGGATGAAGGGAAGAGTAAAGAAGGGTCGAAAGGGATGAGGAGGGAAAGGTCGAAGGGATGAGGAGGGAAGGGATGAGGGTGGAAAGGGATGTGGAGGGAAGGGTCGAAAGGTATGAAGAGGGAAGGGATAAGGGTCGAAGGGATCAGGGGATGAGGGTCGAAGGGATGAGGAGTTGAGGGTCGAAGGGATGAGGGGATGAGGAGGGAAGGGATGAGGGTCGAAGGGATGAGGGTCGAGGAGATGAGTATCGAATGGATGAGGGTCGAAGGACTGAGGGTCGAAGGGTCGAACATGTGGGTTCGAGGGGACGGAACTTAAGGGTATGGAGCAGTAAAATAGATCGAGGTTAGACCATGGATTGGGTCGGGTAGGGAGGGGTGTGAACGAACGTGAAAGAAATTGAACTTGAAGCGAGGCTGGCTTATATAGATCGCTGATTGATAAGTGAGGTGCGAGATATCTGGAAAGCTGGTCTGATATCTGGTCCCGCTCCTGAACCTAAGTTAACATGTTAACTCCATTTCACTAGCAAAGACCACGCATCATAGATTGTGATTAGAGGTTTATTGAATGAACGGCGAGAATGGAAGTCTGGGGAGACGAGCCGATGATGCCAGGAGGTAGACTCAGTGTGGGGTTGCAGTTTTCAGGAGTTCATCTTTCCTGTGCCTGCTCAGGACCCTCAAAGATGGTCTTACAAATTTAACAGAGGAGCGAGTGCACACAGCGCAGGTCAGGCAAGTTATTACGAATATAGGATCAACGGTCTAAAATCTGAATTAGATACGACCATATTAGTCCAGTGCGCCGGTCTCTGCACTGGCTTCCTGTCACTCAGAGAATATAATTTCAAACAGCTCTGCTTGTGTACAAGTTATGGTTTGGCACCAAAGTACATCTCTGACATGTTAGAGATATATGAACCGTCTCGGGCCCTGAGAACTTCAGGGAGGGTTCTCCTGGTGGTTCCCAGAGTCAACAATAAACACGATGAGGCTGCAACTTTGAGGTGCCTTGTGTATGAATTTTGCTCTACAAATAAACTTCCCTGGCCTTGCCCTGAGCTGCGCGAAGCAGAAACTGATGCTGGGCTGAAACGAGAGTAAACTGCATAATGGCAGGAGAACGGGATCAACCTTTATTTATGATATCTACTATGGCAGAGTGGATGAGAATAGTTTTTTGAGACCATTCGTGACCCCAAAGAAGGGGAGCAATAATTATGGGGTAGAGCTCATGGAGAGCTGCTTTGAACAGAAATAGAATGGGTTCAGCGGAGCAGAGCTTGAGGAAAGGGTAAAAGAAGGAATGGAGCTGCAAAATCTGAAAAAGAGGGAGCAGATGTAGGTGGACATGACGTTTGGCTCCCGGCAGAGGGCGCTGTGGGCGATGGACCTGAGGAAGGGAGCTGGGCAAAGTTGGTGAAGGATCTGCCCCCAGAAACAGAGGGGACCCCAACGGGACCTGGAAGTATTCGATGGGAGATGGAGGGCTGAGGAGGAGACGGAAAAAGAATCCTTAAAAGGCTTTATTATTTATTAGCCGAACGGCTGAAGGGGATGCCCCTTTCTTGGAGCGCTCGCTGAAGCCATGCCACAGTCCAGCCGGACATGTCGGGGTAGCCGGAGGCGGCAGCTGGAGGACGCCGGGCTCAAGGGGAATCCCAGAAGCAGAGTGAGGCATCCCGGCAAGGGCGGGAAGGAGACAAGGGTAGAGCCCGAGCAGTACAGTTGGTAGCGGCGGCATGAGAATGCTGCGGTGATGCTTCAAGCCGGAGTGAAAAGTTCCGAGACGGGGAGGGAGAAGAGGGAGGAGGATGCCGGCTTGAGTGGTGGTTGCGAGAAGCTGGAGCCGACGACGGGGAAAATAGCTCCTAAGAGTGCTGTGATGGAGATGCTGCAGCCGAGCAGGGCGGACAAAGATCCCGCTGGACCAATGAAGCCCGGATACGTCAGGAGACCTGGCGGTCACTGATGGAGGGGATGGCCCGAAGACGGCGGGTTTGCCAGGGACCATTTCCCCATCCAACTCGGATGGTTTGACGGAGACAGTTAGGATATCCATTGATGAGATGAGCGAACGCACAGGTAAGAGGATTTACGTGAACGTAAGCGAGCACGAAAGATGGCAGAGGGTTTGGCGAACATGTAAACGAACGTGACAGACGTTGAACGTGAAGCGAGCCTGGCTTATATAGATCACTGATTGATTAGGGAGTTGCAAGATATCTGGAAAGCCAGGTGAATTTAATTAATGTTGATTACTGCACATGATTAGTTGATGCATGGTTCCGCTCCTGAAGCTAAGTTAACTTGTTAACTCCATTTAATGCAGCAGAACTGTCAGATATACTAAAATTTTTAGCTTCATCAAAACCTTCAACTTGCATGTTTGACCCAGTCCCAACTAAACTTTTAAAAGAAGTTTTCCCTTTGATTGCTGCTCCAATTTTAGATATAATGAATCTATCCTTAATCAATGGATATGTACCACAGGAGTTTAAGATTGCTGTAATTAAACCTCTACTTAAGAAACCATCTCTTGATCAAAACGACTTAATTAACTATAGACCAATATCTAATTTTCCCTTCTTATCTAGAATTCTGGGAAAATAGTTGCACATCAGATGTGTGAACATTTAAACAATAATGAGCTGTTTGATAAGTTTCAGTCAGGCTTTAGAGCTCATCGCAGCACTGAAATAGCTCTGGTGAAGGTTACTAATGATATTCTCATAGCCTCACACAATGGACTGGTGACCACCAGATCTCAGTGCTGCCTTTGACACTGTCGATCACAATATTCTTATAGAAAGGCTTCAACGTGTCGCCGTAATAGGAACAGCACTAGGCTGGTTTAAATCTTATTTGTCCAACATATTTCAGTTTGTTCAGGTAAACAATAGATCTTCCTCGGCCTCAATGGTTACTTGCAGAGTACCACAGGGTTCGGTGCTTGGGCCGATTCTTTTTACTATACATTGCTTCCCATTGGTAAAATAATTAGGCAGAATGGGATAAATTTCCATGGTTACGCAGATGATACACAGCTATATCTATCCATAAATCCTGACGGATCCAATCAGTTAGGTAAACTACTGGCATGTCTGGAAGACATACAAATTTGGATGACTCTAAACTTCTTGCTTCTGAATTCTGATAAAACAGAAGTTGTCATCTTTGGACCAGAAGCTCTGAAAAAGAAACTACATAGTCAACCCCTTCACCTGGACGACATTAAATTAGCCTCCAGTAATAAAGCAAAAACCTCAGTGTTATTTTTGACCGAGATATGTCATTTAGATCTCACATTAAAGAAGTCTCTAGGATTTCCTTTTTTCACTTTAGGAATATTGCAAAAATTAGAAACCGTCCTGTCCAGGAGTGATGCTGAAAAACTAGTCCATGCCTCTGTTACTTCAAGGCTGGATTACTGTAAATCTGTATCATCAGGTAGTCCACAGAATACAATTAAATGTATTCAGTTAGTCAAAAATGCTGCTGTTAGGGTTCTATTAAATAAAAGAAGAAGATATCACATTTCCCCTGTTTTAGCTTCTCTTCATTGGCTCCCAGTAAAATCTAGAATAGAATTCAAGATCCTCCTTCTGACATATAAAACATTTATTTCGAATGTGTATTAGCCAACAAATACAAAAAAAAAAAAATGAAATAAAACCTTGGCAAAGTGAACATAAACTGAGAGACACATATTAAATTCAATTTACACATTCGAAAAGGAGTGGGAAGAAGTATGAACTTATTTTATCCCACCCCTTCTTAAAAAAAAAATCAACAGCATTTAACTAACTAGCCACCGGTCAAACAGTATAGCAAATAGCAAAAATAGAAATAAAATAAAAATAATAATAATGGCAACACTAGAAGTAATTATACTAATAGTAACAATATCAGTAACCACGGTATCAATACTATTATTAATAACAATATTATTATCAGTATCATTAATTATAATAATAACAATAATACTAGTAACAATAATAATAACAATAATAATAATGATGATAAACAATAAACCACCAACGGTAATAATGTTTATTGTCTACCCTACTACTACTAGTAATAATAATAACAGAGATAATAATACTTTACCACCAGCATCCCCACCAATAACAATAATAATAATAATAATAATAATAATAATGATAACAATGAAAACATCAACAACAGTAATGATATCACTAACATCCTCAAAAAAAACAAAAAAAAAAGAAAAGAAAAAGAAAAAGCACCCCATCAAATTAAAATACCCTCTTCATTTCTATAGCTAGTATAAATTATTTTTTTATATATTTTCTTGAACTGCCATATATTTGGACTTTCCCTGAGAGTCCTCTCTAAAGTGTTCCACAGTTTAACTCCACAGACTGAGATGCAAAAGGTTTTCCTTGTTGTGTGTACCTGAAGAATTCTGAAATTAAATTGCCCCCTTAAGTTATAACCCCCTTCCCTTCCAGTGAATAATTTTTGAATGTTTTCTGGTAAGAGATTGTTTTTTGCTTTAAATAGTATCTGCGCTGTTTGATATTCCACAATGTTTCTGAATTTTACAAGTTTTGACTGTAAAAATAAAGAGTTAGTGTGATCCCAATACCCTGCCCCATGAATGATCCGTATAGCTTTCTTTTGCAAAATGAGTAGTGGGTGTATTGTACTAATGTAATTATTACCCCAGACTTCTGCACAGTAATTGAGGTATGGAAGAACTAATGAACAGTAAAGTATTCGGAGTGATTTATAATCCAGTGCCTGTTTTGCTTTATTTAGTACTGCGGTAGATCGTGAAATTTTTTTTTTACATGTTTAATTTGTGATTTCCAATTAATTTTATCATCTATGATCACGCCTAAAAATTTTATTTCATCCACTCTTTCAATAGTTACTCCCGCCAGCTGTATATCCAAATGCAGATTAGTTTTGTGCTTACCGAAAAGTATTATTCTTGTTTTGCTCATATTCAATGATAGTTTATTTATGTCCAGCCATGCTTTTAATTTAATCAATTCAGTATTCATCACTTGTGTCAGGATTTGTAAATCACTACCAGAACAAAATATATTAGTATCATCGGCAAATAAAACCATCTTCATAACTTGTGAGACCTTACATATATCATTGATGTAAAATAAAAACAGTTTAGGACCCAACACTGACCCCTGTGGGACGCCACAAGAAATGTGGTGGCAAATCTTTCAGTTACCAGGCTCCCTCCTATGAAACCAGCTCCCAGGGTTGGTTTGTGAAGCAGACAACTTTTCTGTCTTTAAAACTAGGCTTAAAACCTTCATCTTGACAAAGCTTACAGTTAGAGACAGGTTAGACAGGTAGCTAGGAAGAGTGTCAAAAGCTAGGAAGACATAGGTTAATGTTAGTAGTCAGGTAGAGTAGCTAGGTAGAGATAGATTAATGTAAGCCAGGTAGAGAGTGTTAGTAGCTGGGTCCCCTGGTAGCTAAGAGACAGGTTAATTTTAGTAGCTATGCTGCTTTAGGCTAAGCTGTTGGAGGACATTATTAGAGTCAGTTCCTCCCTCTGACCCGCCCTGCTCAACGACCCTGACTAAGATGGCATTCCAGTGGCGGAACGTTCTCCACGTCCTGCTACCAACTTCTGCTTCTGCATCAGTTCTGTTGCCCATTCTGTGTCTCTGCTGTCTTCTCCAAACTCCAGACGGTCTAGGCAGATGTCAAAAAACACTTTTCTGAACCTGGTTCTGCTGGAGGTTTCTTCCAGTTAAAAGGGAGTTTTTCCTCTCCACTGTTGCTTCATGCTTACTCAGTGTGAGGGATTGCTTAGAATTCACGACGCAATCTTCTGTGGTTTTCTAATTCCTAAATTAAACATTGCATTGTAATAACTTTTCTTGTAAAGTGCCTTGAGATGACATCTGTTGTGAAACGGCGCTATATAAATAAACTGAATTTAATTTAATTGAATTGAAAAAGATTTAAGAAATCTGGAGGAATTTCAGTGCATAAAGCATAAGGGCGCAAGTTGAAACTAAAGAAACGTGAGCTCCGATCCCTCAGGTGGCACTGCAAAGAGAATCCTCATTCATCTATAAGCAATATCAACTCATGGGCTTAGGACTACATTTGCAAACCTTTGTCTGATACCACAATATATACACAGCAAAATCGCGAGTGTTAATTTAAATCCCACAGTGTTAATTTTAACACTTTTTCTGAGTTTATATAGTTCTCAGGGATTTTGAGTTAAAATTACACTTTGAAAAGTGTTAATATTGCAGTTGCAGAGAGTGGAGCAGTGGGAGGAGCAGGTGCAGTGAGAGGAGCAGGTGCAGTGAGAGGAGCAGGCCCAAGGACCATTCTTGCCACTATTATTGACCATGTAATCAACCATGGTCTTTCACTAAGAGAGGCTGGTGAAAGAGTGGAGCCCAATTTGAGGCGGCCAACAGTTGCCTGTATTATACGCATCTTTCAACAAACCAACAGGTAAGTATTGCAAACAATTTCATCCTCTGGGAGAAGAGGGAAGCTCCTCTATAATGATCAGGAGCTTGCCATTATGGAAATGGTTTTTGCAAATAATGAAATTAAACAGCATGAAATTCAGACTAAAATTCTGGAGGACCATGAGATATTTGACAATATCCATAGCATCAGCTTCACAACCATTACACGGACATTGTCCAAACAAAGAGTGCGGACGAAGCAGCTCTACACTGTTCCCTTGTCAAGGAGCTACGACAACAATATGTCCAGGTATAGTGTATATTCAATTAAATGTTCAGTTCTATACAGTAAGCTTTGCACTTTACATGTAAGTAGCCTACACAGTTACAGTACAGTATGTTATACAGTAATGATATGATTTACATAAACTTTGTTTCAGAAAGTTATGGAATTGGAGGCCAACCAGGCCCCTCATGAATTTATAAACATAGATGAGGCAGGATTCAATCTGGCCAAAAGGCATTGACATTGACCAAATGTAATTGGAAAAAGGGCCACAGTTGATGTGCCAGGACAGAGAGGGGCAAACATTACAATGTGTCTAGCAATTGCAAATGCAGGATTACTACATCACAGATGCCAGGTTGGACCCTATAATACCAAGCGCCTCCTTGCCTTTCTCAATAATCTCCACCAGTGCTTGGTTCCAGAGCAGGATCAGGAGGGTGAAAACAAGAGGACCTTTGTAATAACCTGGGACAATGTGGCTTTCCATCATTCGCAAGAAATAACAGCAGGGTTTGGAGTCCACCAAAGACAGATACGTCTCTTCCTTCCACCCTATTCACCTTTCCTCAACCCCATAGAGGAGTTATTTTCTGCATGGAGGTGGATGGTTTATGACCATCAGCTACATGACCAGATGTCCCTCATTGAAGCTATGGATGCTGGCTGCAGGGACATTACAGTTATTGATTGCCAAGGGTGGATCCAACATAGCAAGCGGTTTTATCCCAGGTGCATCGCCTGGGATATCGGATGCGTTGTTGATGAAAACAATGTGGCCTAACCCTGAAGATCGCAGAGATTAGCTACAGTTTGTGCGTTTTTATTTACTGTACCTCCTGAAGTAAGCAGTAAAGGAAAAACACTATTTGCGTTTTACTGGAACGCTTGGAAATGTGAAACTATGTGGACATATAGTTCCCAATCAAGAAATTTAGTGTAAAAACGGATGATTGCATGTTTCGCAAATACCTGTAAAACTACTTCAAGTTTCTGCCATATCAGATTCTGCCATATCTTTGTCCCTTGTACCAAATGTTCTAGCGTTAATACTAACTTTTTTCTAGTGTTATTTGGACCTTGCCTGTATTTTTTCACTTGATTCAGCTTTGGATTTAGAACCCTCAGAAATCGTAATAAAGGATTGCCGATTTCATGTCTCTGTGTTGAGTCCTGCATTTGAGTCCACTTCACCTCTGCCGTACGATACAGCTTTGCAGCCATATTGTGGTAATATTACTATCAAGCTTGCCTCTGTGTTCCCCCATCCCCATGGTGCATTCATAAGACACAAGGAAGACACAAGGATATGCCAATATGCCGGCATGGTGTTTCTTTAGAAAACACCTTATAACCAACAAGGCATACAATGCAAGGTGAGAGGAGGTATGCTAATGCTATCTACCACCAGTGGTGCCACCAGAAATGTTGGGCTCTATGGAAACCAGAATGTCTGGGCCCTCTATATTTTTTAAAGATAAATTTTATATATTATATATATAAACATGCTCTGTATACTTTAAAAAGATGCTTATCAAATTGCACAGTTAAAATGTCTAAAGATGAGTACAAATCCTACAAAAACAAGAAAAAACTATGGAAATATGTAATTGTTTACAGAAAAGGGAGAGCATGTATTATTACAATTGCAATTGCAAGCACAACAGAACAGGCCAAAAGGGCTCAAAATCAAGACACACCCGGAGTAATGCCAGACCTCAACCAGTCCAGGACTAAACAAGTACTGAACCCGACATCAAATGTTTGTTATCCAGGCCTAACAAAGTTATGTTCACTTTATAATGGCCCAGCGGGTTATTAGTACGAGAACAAGGTGCAGACAATAAAGTTGACTCTGCATCTGTATAAGTCAACGTACAAACACACACATACATTTATACACACATGCATACACGCACACACAAAACATAATTTTATTGCCCTATTTAATTTTCTTGACATAAAATATCAAAATATACATTTTGTAAAGTAATTATAGCTAAAGGTAACTACACACATTTTATTCAGTGTTATATTTTTTTTCTGGGGCATTCATATTAAGAACCTCAACTTTGACACTATGGAACGTAGCAGCAGCACTGTCACTTCACAAAACACGCAGCAAACTGATAATGTAATTTCTGAGGCATGCCTATTACTTTCTGTTTGTGAATTTATCATTTGGAGAATGTGTTTGTAAAACGTGTTTAGAGGCTCAATATTCAGAATTCCTGCCCTCAGGCTCACCTTGTTTGGCTGAGACGTGGACACGGGCCGTGCGGGAAGGAGGACGTGGGTGTGCAGCGGCAGGTTAATCTGGGTCTATGATAAATGACAACCTGGAGACAGCAGAGAAGTTATTGTTGTATTATGTTGTACGATGTAATAAAAGCATGTAATGTAGCAACAAAAATAAGTTAAGTCTGAAAGTTTTGAAATGCAGGAATAGGGCAAGCTACTTCTCTTTTTAAAAAACTGTGACATACTGTCAACTTTGGAGTTCTTCTGTCTTTTCTTTCCTTCTTTTCTTTACATTTTTGATGCCCTGACTCTTGATATGACATGCATGCGTGTGTGACTGCGCTGCATCAAAGTAAGTGCAATAAACAAGAAATGCTACAGTAGCGAGTGTAGCTCACACAGTGCAGATGGAATGAACCATTGTCTGGGGGAGGGGTGTGACTGAAACAGTGAAAATACCTTATTTGTTTGTCAAATATTAAATCTATGGTCAAAACAGACAAAATACACATTGAGTAGATGAGAGACTCATCTACTCAATGTATTTGTTAAAAAAGAAAATAAATAAAAGAAAATAAAAAGGGGGCCTGCTCCTCTGGGCCCTTCATCAGCCTGGGCCCTTAGAATTGTCCTAACCTTCAACCTATTTACGGCACCCATGTCTACCACTCCTCAAAAAAGGATTTTTTGCATTTTGAATAGGCTGTAAGCAATGAGAAGATGATTTTGGTAGTCCAAAGTACAGGGAATTACAGTAATCAAAAAAAAAAAAAAAAAAAATTGTGAGATGGATCACTATTTAAAACTAATTTTTAGGAGCTTGGAGCTGTTTGTAATTAAAATTGGTTTGTGTGTTGTCTCATCAGTGCCGTGTGACAATGTAGAACAAAAACCGGAATATTATTATTTATTTTTTTATACCGTATGTGCGACAATTCCTGCCGTGTGAACCAAGCTTAGACTTATTACATTGACTGAATTGATTTAGCTTTTTCTAGTAATATTCACCAGTCAAAGCAGTTTTTACCATAGCCACATTCACAGACCATGTGATAAGCATGTGACTAAAGCTAGTGTCAAACCAACAACCGTTGCATTGCAAGAGTACCATTGACTTAAGGTGTCCTTAAATGACTTAAAGCATATTATATATAGCAGATTTTTTTGCACTGTTGTAACTCACTATGTACATCATTTCTAAAAAGAAAGGGATTTCGAATGTGAAAGATTTTAGCAGAAGTCTCTCGTTTCAGTGGAAGCTCTGAGACTAACAAATGCCCTACCACTTTCTTCTCAAAGTCATCTGTATTAAGAGTTATAGAATCTTCACAAACCTTCAGCAAAATTTCTCATGACCCTTTTTTATCCTCCAAGAAATAAATGCACTATAGTTTAAGTGTGCCACTTCACTTCTTTGCCCCCTTTCCCCTAAATTTGATCACAGTACATAGCTCATTCAGTATAGTACAGGTATACAGTTAGATATAGTTTTTTGTCTCTATAATCAAACATGCAAAATGAAGAGCTTGTGACTTGGAGGTCGGCGTCTGAAGAGCTTGTAACTTGGAGGCCTGCATCTGAAGAACTTGATGCGTGGAGGCAGGAGCAGAAACATGTATTTGGGTGGCCGGCGGGGGAGCAGAACCCTGTTTCTTGGAGGCCGGTGGCGATGCAGAACCTTGTGTCTTGGAGGCCGGCAACGATGCAAAATCTTGTGTCTTGGAGGCCGGCGGTGATGCAGAGCCTTGTGTCTTGGAGGCTGGCAACGATGCAAAATATTGCGTCTTGGAGGCCGGCTGCGATGCAGAACCTTGTGTCTTGGAGGCTGGCAACGATGCAAAATATTGCGTCTTGGAGGCCGGCGGCGATGCAGAACCTTGTGTCTTGGAGGCCGGTGGCGATGCAGGACTTTGTTTTGGTATCAAATTTTTTTAATGTGATGATTTTTCAGTTGAGTCTGGTGGTGTGCTGGCTGGTGGCAAAGTTAAACTTTGTGGTGGGCGGATCGATGGAGTTAGACCTTGTGGCTTGTGCAGATGGAAGCTAACCGCTATTAGGCTAACACATATTGGCGCATGAAAGGAATCTAGCCCAGTCCACTTAATGAAGCTTGTAAAAGTTGATTATTCTAACTATTTTTCAATATCTTCTCTCAATTCAGGGATCATTTTCAGTGTTGGCTCATCTTCCAGGGTCTTCCACTAGCCCTCCTGGAGCTCAAATGTCAGATATCCCCATAACTCACCAGCCTGTACTCACTTTGAGTTTGTTCTCCACAAAAACTCTCCTGGTATCAAAGAAAAGGAAAACATAGGCTATTTCTCTATTAACACGTCTCTTCCATTCATAACCTCACAAAATCCTTTTACCTTCCTAGTCTCAGCCGCCTCATGTGAAAGACATAATTCTCCATGGGCCTCTGCCTCATTCTCATCCCATGCTTTGCTCATTGCTGGAACGTGTTTGTCTGGAACATTTGCCAAGACAACAGCAAAATCCTTAAAAAACAACACTAAAATGCTTTTTTGTTTAAATTTCATGGCACAGAAAGTGTGCAGTGTGAATGTTAACCATACCTGCTAAACAAAAATCATCAACTTTGCAATTTTGTTCCCCAATCAAACCAGGCTATCAGGTATGAAAAAGACCTTGCAAGCATAGGGATGCTGGTTAGAGTTGATAGGAAGAAAGAGCTAAATACCGGACAATCCTGGAAGCAAATCAGTGTGGGCTGGAAAACACCTAAGACTTTTTACATTAAACCATATTCATATATTAGGACAGAGTAGTCAAAATCTAGACCTCGATTCAAGTCAGAATCTGTGGAAACACGTTAAAATGTATGTTCTTTTACTCTGCAAAGATTTATTTCTTTGTGTAGGTCTATGGCATAAAATTCAAAGTACAATACATTGTGATTATGGTATGGGAAAATGAATAAGTGTGTAAGTCGTGTGAATACGTACATAAGGAACCTGTTAAACTGCAAAAAAAAAAAAACAACAACATTATTTTTTGTTTCTATTTGCCTGTATCTGCTATCAAATGGTTCTTTACACAAACTCTACTGGGAATACACTCAACTGAACAATGGAACCTAATTACTTTTATCTATACATAGAAGTTTCCAGTGTTCCTTCTGTTTGCTAAAGTCTTGCTTGCTGCTCTTTGGGCACATCACATTATTTATTCCTATTTGTTGCACCAGAGTGCAGTATTTTAAGACAATATAGCATGCTGCTGTAAAGATGATTGTACACCATTGATATTATAATTAGTGTTTGAAAAGTGTCTAACATGATTGCACTTTCTCAACAGGTGTTTTCATAAAGCCACAGAATATGTTTATATTATCATGATTAAACATGTCCCAATGGATTACCATTTAAAAATAATTTTATATTAAACTACAATTTGCTTAATTTAACCGAAATCATTATCCATATAATGACAGTCAGTTGTTCAGCTTATCCTTTAACTGTTTGATTTATAAACACTGACTACTTAATCAGTTTAAGCATCTGGTCATATTGTATAATTGCTATATTAGATCAAATGGTGACTGGCAGCATGGCACTCATCAGGTGTGTTGGGAGACAATGGCCTTGTTTGACTATTAATAGCAATTTATTAGTACCTAAATGCATTATTAAAAAAAGAAACAAATAGCAAGCTGGGGCAACATCTGATTAGTAGGTCTCAATTGGAAAACACTTTAATTCAATTTCAGTTTTTGTTCTATCAATACAGCCTGGATGAGAGGTATTATTATAGAGCATTGAATTGAGGAGTGAATCTGGCATTCCCTAGCAGCAGACACATCACATATATAAACAACAAACTATTTTCAAATCCCACCAGAATATCAGCATGAAAACCCTGGCATTACAGTTAACATACTTAAAACACATTCCTGAAATTGTAACCAGTAACTACACTAACAAAACAGCAAAACCCAACCAACAATGTAACCAAAACAATTCTAAATGCTGCAGTTTCACAATAAAATGTGGGTATTAATCGTGTACAGTTCAATTAGTCATACTGAAAATATTATCTCCGTGTCAAACCGTACATATACCGAAGTAACAGTGAACACATTCAGAGAGGAATGCGATGGTCTGTTGGGAAAAGTGACACCAAAACAAAATAGAGAGGTCTTTTGCTATCACTAACCCCTGCTATTTGGGTATGTAAATGTTTTTCATGCAGCTTGAGTGGAAAAGTAAGCTGTGCCAAACCAGACCTTTATGTTCAAGCATTGATATTTAAATAGCAAGATGGTACACAGGTGGCTCTGCACAAAACTGAATTACAACAGAAAAATCAGTTGAAGCAAGATGGGTACCTATAGCATCCAATCAGACCAAACTCTGTACATCTCATTAGATATAAGTGAATGACAGATTCCCTGTAGCTCAGAAAAGTGCTTTTATTTATCTATGAATCACTAAATGGGTTAGCACCAGAGTACATTAGAGATCTGCTATTGCTGTACAAACAATCAAGACTACTCTGGTCCTCCGGCTCTAGTCTACTGATCATGCATAGAACCAGAACCAAACAAGGAGAAGCAGCTTTCAGCTTCTATACTCCTCATATCTGGAACAAACTCCAAGATGAATGCAAAGCTGCAGAGACACTCAACTCTTAAATCTAAAATAAAAACGTATATATTTAGAGTTGCCTATGCGTAACTAATATTTTATTATTTTATTTATTTATTTTAATTACTGTTATTCCTTTTTATTATTTTCTTAATATTTGTACTCCATGCTTTTAAATGCTGCATTCTTGTTTCTTTGTCTCAAATCATGTAAAGAACCTTGAATTGCATTGTGTTGAAAGTGTGCTACACAAATAAAATCGCGTTGCCTTGCCTTGAATTTCCTTGGATGAGAGGGGATATTCCAAACCCGATACCAATATCGGGGCCGATACCGTTCTTATCAGGGTTATTATCGTTAACAAAAATGAACAAAATAACGAAAACTAGAAGTAAAAAAAGATTTTAGTTAACTGAAATAAAAATAAAAACAAGAATTTGAAACAAGACTAAAACCATTGTGTCCACAAAATTAACAAAACCGAGTCAAATTTATTGTGAAAATGTGCTTAGTTTTTGTTTCATAAAGTGTCTCAAGTCTAGAAGAATTATTTCTGTCGCTCTCTGCCTACTGTGCGCTGTCACCTGAAAACAGATCTGTGTTGTGCCTTTTAGGTTGCACAAACCACTTGGATAAAAACAACAGAACAGGAAAATTGGATACAATCCCATCGACTCAGCCCCTTTCAAGGCAAATAAAAGATGTCATTGGACTGCAAGCTATCAGAAGAAGAGATTGAAACGATGATTAAACACACAACAGTCTGCAGCAAAACTTCATATGAGCTTCATGTGAGCTATGGCTAAGAAACAAGTTAACATTGCTAAGTACCACTGCAAACAATAGCAATGGGAGTCGGTGTTATACCGGAGCGTTGTAGCTGGTGTAATTTGTAGGTGTATCCGCTGTGTTGATGGACAAATAATCCCCGTTTAGTTTCTGGTTATTGGTTGTCAGTCAAGCCGTCTGTGTTGCTGCAGTCTGCTAAGGGTTATATGAGCAAAGGTTGAGAGAAAGCGCCAAAACCCAATTTGGGATTACTTACTACTAGAATACTGTATGTGTAGAATGATCAAAAACATCATAAAACTCCTGCTAGCTTGGCTTTTTTTTTTTTTTTTGGTTGCCAGTCTGTTTTTTATAAAACTGTAGAGCCTGCATACATTTTTGGGCTTTTGAATGTACAGGAGCTGTTATTGTGTTTACAGAACTTTGAACGTTACTCTGCCATATATCTTTAATACTTGCTTGATTTTAATGGTTAATCTTGCCCATATGTAAGTATGTTAATCTGGCCTATGTCAATACATAAAAAAAAAAATCATAACAATTTTTCAGAGATTTTGTAATAAATTTTTTTAAAATCTTGCCCTGCTACACAACTTGTTTAATGAAATGACTAAAACTACAACTGAAACTAATACAAAATAAACTGAAACTAAGCATTTTCAAAAAAACTGAAAACTACATTACAAATTATATCCCTGGTTCTTATTAACTTGTTCACAGTTAACCCAAACCATGAGCCGGCACTTAAAATATGGAAAATGCAATATTTTCATAGAAAATGTTTATTTTTCAATTTAACATTTTAGTTTTGTGGTCATTGTTATTAATATGGAACATGAGCATGATAACGGCATCTAATTTATCTAGGTTGATGTTACAACAATAAAAACATAATTCCAGCTTTTGGGTTGTTTGGTTTCCTGCCAATATGACCCAGTGACCAGCTTGAACCATGTCCAGTGAGGAATTTATTTTAGAGGGGTTTAACTCACAGCTAACATTAGCAAAGTTAGTAAGTGAGTAAGCTTACTGATCCAGGAGGAAAGTTGCGGTTTCCATGTGTGTTTGATTTTGTGGAAATGTTTTTGTGGGGTCCATTTAGTGTAGACTTCACCTAAAACTACTCTAGTTTCTGTTCTTCTTTGGTCAATCCTCACCCAAGACAGATAACAATTTATCCGGGACTCTAAAGCTTGGTTTATGCTTGATGCATCCGCGTGGTCCGCATGGCTCCACGCGGCCAAAATACGTCATTTCAGCAACCACGCCTCTCCGCACGGCCACCGTGGACACCCAAATTTCCGCACCACACACCTAGGAAATTTTGTAACAACTCGGACGGTCCCGAACGGAACAACATGGCGGAGGTTCGTAAATACAGAAATTTTTATGATTCGGCCAATAGAGATCACTGTGATCAACTGTGTTTTAATGGACGAGTGGACCATCTCCTTTTTCATCTTTTTTCCTAAGTAAACAGCATAAAATGTCTGCTTTGTTTAAAGCTCACGGGTGTTGCCATCTTGTAAACAACAGTGATTACTACTACTATAGCGTAGTGTTGTATGCATGCTGTAGAGCCCTACGCCGCCCCCTACAGTCTTTGAGAATATTGGTTCTCAGCAGGGACAAGCTGCAAAAAGTATAAATGCTGCTAGAAGGCCAATTCCGCACGTCTCATTTCCGTGCGGAATGTACATTTGTCAAGCATAAACCAAGCTTAAAGCAGCTGCTTGACTTGCTGACTCCATCATTCTTCGTGGTGGCGTCACATCTTCATTTTCTGTTGTCACTGCTGAGCTCTACAGAGCTGCTTGTTGTTTGGTGCTCAAACTCTCTTATTGATCTATTTTTCTCTATGTTGAGGTTTTTCTAAGTTATGTTAACATACAAGCTCACTGCTACACTCATTTCCAGTTGGTGTACATTACGTTTTGGGAACCCTATGTGTTTCACACGGTGGTTTTCAGTATGCTAAGATCTCTGTATCTCAATAGCGTAGCTTTGTAGCAGCTATGGCTACGTCTGTCCCGTCTACCTCTTCTTCCTCCCCCTCTTTGGCTCCTCTCTCCTGTTCTCTTTGTCAGATGTTTAGCTACTCCTCTGCCTCCTTTAGTGATAATGGTAAATGTAATAAATATAGCATTTTCATAGCTTTGGAGGCGAGGGTTTCAGAATTAGAGGCCCGGTTCCGCGCTGTTGAGAATCCAGGAAATAGTCAAGGCCCGTTAGCCAGCGCGGAGCCAACAAAGATAGAATCACATAGCGGTCCTCCAGCAGAACCCACGCAGCTGGGATCTCAGTCTGACCGGGTGACCGTACGTAAAAAGCATAGTTCCCAGCCCAGAGGGCACCAACAACCTGTCAGCGTTTCTTACAGATTTTCCCCACTCAGTGACACATCCACAGACCCTTATAATCTGGACTTCCATAGTCCAAGACATAAATGTGGCTATAGAGATACCATCAACCATATTCAAATGTTTTCCAGGGGCCAGAAAAGGCAACATAAAATCCCACCTGAAACTGCCGGCTAAGGATAATCATAAATACAGTAAGATTGTTATTCAAGCTGGCTGTAATGACACCCGGTTATGCCAATCGGAGCTCACTAAAATAAGTGTTGCTTCGGTGTATAAGTTTGTTAAAAAGATGTTGGACTGTGTATTTTTTTCTGGTCCCCTGCCTGATCGGACCAGTGACAAGTTTAGCCGCATGCAGTCATTCCATCGATGGTTGACTGAGTGGTGTCCATCAAAAAACGTGGGATAAATTAAAAATTGGAAAACTTTTCTGGAAAATCTGGTCTGATCTAGAGAGACGGCATCCACCCCACTTTGGATGGAGCAGATATCCTTTCTAGGAATCGGGCCAAATTTATTAGTCCTTTAAAACACTGACCAGGGTTCAAACCAGAGTCCAGACCAAGAAGCAGAGTCATAGTTTAACGCACCTCTCTGCAGCCTCTGTACTGTTACCGACTCAATACTCCATTAAGACAGTGTCTTGCCCACGGCCAAAATCAAATAGACTAACAGCCTAACAAAAGCAAACTATGCAAAATCTCTTTAAAATAAATATTACCTTGATCAAACAAGAAAATAGGGCAATTAGATGTGGTTGACTGAACATAATATTGCCCTCTTCTAAAAACTTTATTAGTAAATGACTTGATATATGATAACATTTATCTATTTTGCCAATCAGAAACCTGGCTGCAGCAAGATTTTGTAATAATAAATGAGTCAACTCTTTCCAAATATCAGAATTTCCACATTCCTAGAAGCACTGGGCGAGGAGGAGGAGTAAAAACCATATTTGTACCATTTTTTAAAATGTTTTGTGGATAGAGTGGCCTTTATTAACAGGGAAAAGATATGAATGGGGAAGACAGTTGTGGGACAGAAATGGGCAAATGTCCACGGCCAGGAATCGAACCAGGACAGACACTTTAACGGCTGAGGCCTCTTAACAGGGGCGCCGGGCGTAACCACTACACCATGCAACGCCCCATGTTAGTACATTTTGATTCTGTTGAACGTTCGGAATTATCACAAATTTTAGCTGCTTCTAAACCCTCAACTTGTATGTTAGACCAAATACCAACCAAATTATTTAAGGAAGTGTTCCCTCTGGTTACTGGCCCTATTTTAGACATGATGAATCTATCTTTAACAAATGGATATGTACGTCAGGTTGCTGTAATTAAAGTTTTACTTAAGAAACCCTCCCTCAATCAAGTTGACTTAGCTAATTACAGACTTTCCTTTCTTATCTAAAATTTTTGAGAAAATCGTAGCTAATCAAGTATGTTAGCATCTAAACAGCAACAACCTGTTTGAAGAACTTCAGTCAGGCTTTAGAGCTCATCATAGCACTGAAACAGCACTGGGGAAAGTTACTGATATTCTAATGGCCTCAGATAATGGAGAGAACAGCACTAGGATGGTTTGAATCATATCTGTCCAACAGATTCCAGTTTGTTCATGTTAATGATGTTGGGTGACACACAGAGCCCTCAAGTTGCACTACTCTGCTCTAGCCCCACAAGAAGTGGAAACCAGGGAAATCTGTAAATACAGCCTTCTTCCACCCGTTCTTTCTTCTGCGTCCCACCGGCCGGGAAACAACAGAAGATCATCTCCAACCATCTTCCTTCGCTGGCGGAGGGAGGCCCAGGTTTCTGGCAGAACTTTGCTCCAAAGGAACCCAAAGACCACTCCAGGTAAATCTTGAACATTGATAAACAAACACGTTGGTTATCCCCAGAGCTCGACGAAACCCCTCTGAGTTTCAGGCTGCCAACTGCTGAAAAATGGGAGCTGTGAGCCACTTGTTCCGAGAGCCGAATCAACCAGAATCCGCATTTAGCCACCGAGCCGATATGACGTGAATGCCGAACTGGAGAGCTCCAAAAAGTTACTGTTAAAAAGGTGGACGCCGATCGCCACGCAGCCAGCCAGGAGAAGCCAGAGCCAGATTAGCTATCCTTTGTTAGCCTGCTGGCTAACACTCCCTGGAGGTCCCCCTTTCCTGATCGACGTGCAGCAACTTGGAGGACTTTTTTCGTTCATAAGGTCTGTCTGGGCAGAGGCAAATTAGTTATGATAACTAATTTTAAAGGTGTTTCCTTTTTTTTATTGTTAACTTTTAAGTTTCATCTGCTATCTTTGGGTAAACCAGGCCTCGGCCTGAAGTTTTAATCAATGTTTTTAAAGGCTTTTTACCAGCAAAGAGTCGTCTTAAATCCTGTAATTTGAGCTACTCAATCAGACAGGAGTTTTTCCTTTTTGTTGAATGTTTAATAAATGTATTTGAGCCATGCTAAATGCCACACGTGCGTCGCAGACAACTAAAGATAAACGAGCCCACGTCTTTGTTTATACTGGCGGTTCAAAAACAAAGATCGCTATTTACGGTTCAAACAGAACTTGGTTAAAAAATAGATTGTTTAAGAACAGAAACTAATCTCTTTAGCCGTGTTTGAACTCTCCTTATTTGATCAAAATATGGTAAATAGATTGTTTTACTGTCGTGATCAATCCATTAATTAAGTAATTCTCCAAAGGTCGATTACTCTTATCCAGATAATTTTTAAACATAACATGTCTTAATCCAAAGAATGTTTTTTTTTCTTACATTACTTATTACTGGTGCTGAATTAGTTAAACTTAGTGAAACTAATTCAGCTTTGTTCCAGCATCTGCAGATCAAGCCTTTGTACACAAAGGACCCCGATCCCTCCAGAATCATATCGGAATAAATGGTTTCTTATCTTATTACATATTAATCTTTTTGTGTTCTTTTATTTTAAATATTCACTTATTTTAAATCAGTAGTGTGTTCTTTATCTAGTTTGGGGATTGAAATGTCTTTCTTATTTTTCCTGTAAATAAATCTCGTACTTTTGGAAAGTAACTGTTGTCTTTCTTGTTCAACACACATACTGCAAAGTTAATGGTCAATACATGGTAAAGAATTCATTCCTTCAGATTATGAGACTGATATTTGGCCATTAAAATAGTTTCTGATAAAGGTGGTGCCCCGAATAATAATGATTTTTCATAAAATATTAATCTTAGTGACAGTCATAAGCAGTCCCTTTAACTTTTAATAGCCAGAAAACTACATTCTTGGTAATTTCCACAACAGTGACACATCTTCACAATCAAGAGTTACTTGTGGAGTGCCACAGGGATCTGTGCTTGGATTCTGTTTAGTATGTGTATACTTCCAATTGGTCAAATCCAAATACTGCAGCAAGATTTCTGATGAATATTAAAAAGAGAAATCACATTTCTCCCTTTTTAGCTTCTCTCCACTGGCTCCCTGTTAAATCCAGAATAGAGTTTCGGATCCTCCTCCTTAATAATCAAGTTCCGTCGTACAATAGAGATCTGATTGTTCCATATATGTCAGGATTACGGTCTGATAGACCGATAGGAATGCTGCGTGCGGTTGGGACCCAAGCGCCGTGATGGACGAGCGAGGGGAGGACAGCAATTCTGGGTTTAATGTAGTAATCCCTAAACATGAGGACAGATTTATCAAGGAGACTTGGAGAACAAGATATGGAAAAACTCTTGGATTGAGTGATTGTGAGGATTGGGAAAATCCACTACGCCAGAAAAGTAGTGACGCCTGAAAGCACGGCTGGAGAGCAGCTTGGCACATGAAGAAAGTGATGTCAGAGCGGCGAGTGGGTCACTAGCTTCTCCTTAAATGAGAAATCATAAGGATCACATGACCGTGACTGACAGGACCCTTAATGGCTGGCACCTGATGGTCCAGGATGACGTTGATTGAAGTCTGCGATCAGAGATGGGTCCAAAATGTGTTGGGATGGAATCCAGGAGCGTTCCTCAGGACCATAACTAGCCCAATCAACCAAGTATTGCCCCATTTCCTCTAGGGCCGGTACGGTATGGAACAGGTCAGTACGGTCTGCCACGGGTAGCGTGTGTTTCCATTACCATCTCAAAAGAACGTGGGCGAAGACATGGGTGTGCTTAGCTTAACAAAAGCTCCAGCAATATGCAGTCACAACAAAAGCTTCAGCAAAAAGAATATCTCTTCTGTTGTTGAAGATTACCTTTTTTGAAAACAGAGATTTTTTTTCAACCAATGTACTAGTTAGACTTCCATAGCTCAGAGTGATGTCAATCTAGCCATCTTGGATCAAGGATACTTTGCAGCTGGTTTTTAGTTGGACATTAGATTCAAGTCATCTCCAGGACAGGGTGAAAAGCAGGTTTTTGAAAATACTTTTTATCACTTTAAATTTCTTCTCACGAAAAAAAAAAATAAGGAAGGAAAAAATTGATTAAAATCTGAATTCAGATTTGGAATGAAAAATAGATTTAATTTTAAGCCATATCGCCCAGCCCTACCTCCAAGTGTTTCTGTAAATATTCTCTATTCTGAACCTTTAATCCTGTGAAATAACCGAGGGTTTGACCTTGTTTAATAGTGTTAGTCAGAGGAATCACATTTTGACACAAAAATGAATAGAAGAAATAGTGCGTTGAAAAATCTCAAATTAAAAGTACTGTTCTGCCATTAAAATTGTGTTTTTGGTTTCATTTATTGCAAAACCTAAAACAAACCTAAAACAATTTAAAAATAAAATCCAAGACCTGGTATTTATAAAGTAGTAAACAATTTTTCCAGGATAGAAAGGAATCATTTAAAGTGTGTAGAGCGGCATTTTCTCTCCAGTTTCCTAGTATTCTGCTTTAAAGTACACAACTCGGCATTAAACCAGGTAGCCAGCCTCCTATGGCCGATTACCTTATTTTTTAAGGGGGCTACACTGTCTAGTGCCAAATGCAGTGAGGAAGTAATACTTTGAACCAGACCATCAATTTCTAAAGGGTTCGTGTTGGAATTACTGCCATCCACTGTTGTATTCTCAGACGGATAGGGAAGCAAAATGGAACAGATTCTTTAAAACTTGTTACAGCACTGTCTGATAAAGTTCCACTGTATTTAAATTTTCTTTCAGATTTTGGAACGTTTGTTAACGTAAATTCAAAGGTTATCAAAAAATTGTCAGATAGGACTGGGTTATGTTGCAGGACTAATAGTTCATCACACTCAATGCTGTATATCAGTAAAATGTCTAAAGTGTTGAGCAGAGTCTGTGGGTCCCTTCACTTTCTGAGTAAAGCCAATTGAGTCTGAGATAATATTACATGCTGCAGTTAGGCTATCACTTTGTGTGAATATTAAAATCCCCTATTATAATTACCTGATCAGTGTTTAAAACTAAATCAGATAAAAAATCTGAGATCTGGTCCAAGAATTGAGAGTAAGGGGCTGGTGGACGATACAAAACCACAAACAAAAGTGGTTTTAATGTTTTGCAGCTTGGATGAGGAAAACTAAGGATTAGATGTTCAAAAGAGCTGTAGTTACTAATTGGTCTAGGGCGAATTTGCTAATCTGAATGAAAGATGGTTGCAACTCCTCCTCCTCGCCCAGTACTTTTAGGAATGTCAAAATTTTGATAATTGGAAGGAGTTGACTCAATTATAATTACAAAATCCTCCTGCTGCACCCAGGTTTCTGATACGCAAAATATATTAATTTTATTATCTCATATCAAGTCATTTACTAATAAAGTCTTTGAGGAGAGGGAGCTTATGTTTAATACACTACATCTAATTGCCCTATTTCCTTGTTTGGTCCGAGTCATATTTATTTTAATGAGATTTTCATAGTTTGCTTTTGTCAGGTTAACTTTTAGTCTATTTGATTTTGGCCGTGGGCAAGACACTGTCTAAATGGGGTATTCAGTGGGTAACAGTACAGAATTTGCAGAGAGGTGGGTTAAACTATGACTCTGCTTCCTGGTCTGGACCCTTGTTTGTCAGTGTTTTAAAGGACTAATAAATATATCCAGATTCCTAGAAAGAAGAGCTGCTCCATCCAAAGTTGGATGGATGGTGTCTCTCCAGATCAGACTAGGTTTTCCCAAAAAAGTTTTCCAATTATCAGTGTAGTCCACGTTGTTTGCTGGACACCACTCAGACAACCATCAATGAAATGACAGCCTGTGGCTAAATATGTCATTACTGGTCCGATCCGGCAGAGGACCAGAAAAGTTTACACAGTCCGACATCGTTTTAGCAAACTTACACACCGAAGCAACACTAATTTTAGTGACCTCCCATTGGCGTAACCGGGTGTCATTACCGCCAGCATGAATAACAATCTTACTGTGTTAACGCTTATCCTTAGCCAGCAGTTTCAGGTGGGATTTTATGTCCTCTGTTCTGGCCCCTGGAAAACATTTGACTTTGGCCGATGGGGTCTCTGAAGCCAAGTTTCGGACTATGGAACTGCCAATTACCAGAGTCTGTTTCTCAGTGGGTTGGCAAAATCGGTTAGAAACACGGCCAGGTTGGTGGTGCCCTCTGGGCTGGGAACTATGTTTTCTACATACCGTCACCCAGTCGGCCTGAAATCCCAACTGCGTGGGTTCTGTTGGAGGACCGCTATGTGATTCTATCCTTGTTGGCTCCACACTGGCTAATGGGCCTCGACTATTTACTGCATTCTCAACACCTCTAACTCTGAAACCTTTGCCTCCAAAGCTACGAAAATGCTACATTTATTACACTTAGCATTACCACTAAAGGAGGCGGGGGAGTACTAAACATCTGACACAGATAACGTGAGAGAGGAGCCACAGAGGGAGAAAGAGACAAAAGAGATGTAGCCATAGCTGCTACGAAACTAAGCTAACGAGCTAGCGAGATCTTAGCACACCAAGAACAACAGTGTGCAACACAAATGCTTCCCAAAACGTCAAGTACACCAACTGGAAATGAGTGTAGTAGTGTGCTTGTGTGTTAAAATAACTTAGAAAGACCTCAACAAAGACAAAAATACATCAATGGAAGAGAATCTGAGCACCAAACACCAAGCAGCTCCGAGGAGCTCAGCAGTGACAACAGGAAGTGATGCAGCAAATGTCGCAATACTCACAAGGTCCACCAGCAAGAACAGTTCTTGCTGGTTTACTAATGAACAAAATATGCATGCCACTTGTTAACTATTAAGGCACACAACACCCTCACTAGTAAACTAGGGGGTATTTTTGCCTTTACATGTTAATAAGTGACCATTTGGGCATCTCACTAGTTAACTAGTGGCGCTGAAATGGCCGTCGTTAGTTTACTAGTGGGTATTTCAGGGCACACTAGTGAACTAGTGACACTTTTTGCACCTCAATAGTTAACTATTCGAATGAAAATTGCCATCAGTAGTTCAGTAGTGGGTGTTTTGGTGCAAACTACTAAATTACTGAAGCTTTTGAGACCTCACTAGTTAAGTAGTGGGCATTTGTGTCTTCACTAGTTAACTAGTGAGCAGCTCTGCCTTCACTAGTTTACATGTTTGTGTCCCACTGAAGCCACTAGTTTACTAGCTAAAGTTCCCTTGGCCAGCATTTTAACCTGTGTGCAAACAATTAACTCACAATCAAGTTTTCAAACTTTCATCTTTTTTTCAGTGCTGCTTCATTCAGCTGATTGCCATTTCATGTTGTGCACACGCATGAGGAGTTGGGACCCTTTTTTCTAAACCAGCAAATAAATGTCACTTGCAATTCTTTATACATCTTTAATTCTAAAATGTCCACATACTACAGCAAAGTCCACTGTTATAATGTTCTGTAATGCTTATTTTGATACAACTTTTAAATTAATTACTGTTTGCTTCCTTTCTTTAGGTTTAGATACACAAAAGTTTGCTTCTGACACTGACTAAAATGGTGGCCTATTGGTTTCAGACATTGCCTTGTATTCCCTATGTCATGTGTTGCAAAACCCCCTGTCCACTTTGCATGTTGTCTTTTATTATTTACCTTGATCAGAAGGGCACTTTTGTTTATTTTCATACCGAGGTAATGTTCTTATATTAAGTATATTTATGATGATGCTCATTGAGCCCATAAAGCCAACGAAGAGATCAGGGTACCTAGTCAAAGAAAAATTATTAACAACCTAAAAACACCAAGTTGTCAGGTGCAATCAAACCCATGATACCAGGTTTACAAAGCAATGTCTGAAACCACTAGGCCACCATTTCAGGCAAAACTTTTTATACGTAAACCTGAATAAAGGAAGCAAACGGTAATTCATTCAAAAATGATATCAAATTAAACATTACAGAAAGTTATAGCAGTGGATTTTGCTGTAATACCTGGATATTTTAGAATTAAAGATATATAAAAGAGCATGTGACATTTGCTGGGTTAGAGAACAGGTAGAATACAGACCGACTCAGTGACTGCTGAAAGCATGCACCAGTGGCTCTGAAGCCCCGCCAGTCATGTGCGTGCATGACGTAAAATGAGTATCAGCTTTATGAAGCTGCATTGTAAAAAAAAAAAAAAGATTGGCATTGAAAGAAAATAATTGCCATTGAAAAATAAAGATGAAACTGTTAAATCTTAACTACATTTGTTTCAGATTCAGAATTAAGATTTTCAGTTACATTTATATTTTTAAATGCCAAATTTTATTTTCAGTGTCAATACAAGTTGATCTCATTCTCACTCCATAGGGTTACGCCGTTAGATAATCTGATCACGTTAAACCCTAATGCTGCGTTCACACTGGCCCAAACAGCAGCGTCAGTTGCGGCAAGAGTACATGTAAAGTCTAAGGTTGAGTCCGTCAGAGTCTGCGGTGCGTTGTGTACGTTGGCTCCGTCAACTTTTCAAGCGTTACTTTGGTTTCCAGTAGCAACCGCAAGCAACGCAGAAGTTCCGCTAGCTGAACTTTTGATGCACTTGACGCAGTGCGGCCACCAATCAGAGCATCACACTGTAGTAAGGTCACCCGACGTCGATGGTGTCTAGCCAATCACGATCCACTAGTGATTTAAACATCTGATCTTGGAATGTGACAAAATGTCAAGTGTAGTTGTGAACCAAACAGCATATCTTTTGTGAGTGCTATTGTGAGTCACCATTAGGGGGAATATAGAGCGTTATTTGACAGTTTGTGAGTAAATGGCGGCACTAGTAGGAAAGAAATCAACAATAGCGGTAAATATGTTTTACATACCATCTACGATACTGCTGCTGTCTTCTTTCTCTGTTAGGAGTTTTAACCAGCTAATGATCTATGGTTGCCATGTTTTTGGTTCTACTTTGGCACTCCGTCCGATCTGAGTACTGTACTCTGTCCCCTAGCGGAATTCTCGAGTACTACGAGATACAGCCTGCTGCTTGCATTAACGCAAGGTTGAAGAATATGTATATTTGCAGCCTTAGGCTGCGTACACACGGCACAGTTTGTCTGCGTCAGGCAACGTACCCAACGCATGAAATTTTATGCATGTACTTTAAGGGTTCCAAACGCTTGCTTCTGAGCAAAAAAGAATGCGCAGGCGGGGCTTCTAAACCATGGCGGAACGTATCGAGAGAGTGGCTTGGCGTTCTGAATTTGGGGAGTTTAACCATTTGCTCCAGGAGCTGCTAATGGATGAGGTTCGCTTATAGCACTACTTCCATCTGTCCCGCACCCAATTTTCTCCTAGGCTGCATCGGAGCTCAAATCTCCTTCCAGGACAACAACTACAGATGCTAAGTTCCACCTGAGGAGCACCTTACCATCTGTCTTTGGTAAGTGTAATTTCAGAATTTCTAAATCTCTATTTGTTGAAAATGTTTTCACTTGTCCCGCGATTCATTCAAGATACGTGTAGTGGCATCACTACAGTCAGACCCTCTGATTGGTTGACGCACTGCGTCAAGTGCATCAAGTCCGTCAAAAGTTCAGCTATCTTACAAAAAAAATGCACGATCAACTTTCCAAACTGGAGTTTTAAAGGAATTGAATACCTGGAGCATATGTTTGATGGAACAGACTTTATCCCATTTAATACATTGGTTACACAATACGGAATTAACAAGAATAAATTCTTAGAATATCAACAAATTAAATCAATTATAAAAAAATTATTTAGTTGATTACAATTGATTTACAAATTCCAGGAAAAGTTTTAAACTTTCTTAATCTTAACCCTCCCAAACTGCTATCTAAAATATACAAAACATTAAATAGAATAGATGAATCAATAGCCCTTCCTATTTTAAAATGGGAGATGGACTTGTTCATCTCATTTGACCGAAACCTCTGGTCTCAGATTTCCTTAAGAACCTTTAAATTTCTTTAAAATCCTAATCTACGAGTAATATAATATAAAATCCTTCATAGAGTGCATTATACAGGCCAACGGATGTTCAAGATGGGTTTTACGCCATCTAATACCTGTTTACAATGTACAAGCAATCGACCAGACAATTATATTCATGCTCTTTGGTTCTGCCCACTTGTCAAGAAATATTGGTACCAGATATGTGAAGACCTATCAAAGTGTCTGAAATGTAATATCACATCTTCTCCCACAGTTTGCTTGCTGGGAAATTTAGATGAAGTTACCATGGATACAAAGTCTATGCAATTAGTTCACATTGCCTTATGCATCGCTAAGAAAAATATCCTCTTGAACTGGAAAAATAAGAATACTCTGAATAATAATGAATATAGAGATCTCCTTCTGGATTACATTGGTCTAGAAACGGCTTCTGCCTCCACATCTGATCAATCTTTCTGGTCTCCCCTTGATCAGCTCCATCACCTAGTGGGGTCAGGCCCTTGATTTTGTTCTGTGGGACACGGTTGCCGATGTGGAGTTTAAGGGTTGGTGGTGACTGCTAGGGGTCCTCGGGGTTGGGTCCGCTTGCGGTTGGGGCGGTAGGTGCCGTGAATCTCGTTCGGGGTGGGACTTTGGGGGCTTTGTGTGGTGACTCCTAGTGGCTGCATGCGGCGCCTTAGGGAGGTCGTGCTGGCGGACACTGGGGCTCGGGGCTCTGGGGCGGCGTGCCCCCCGGCCTGTGGCCCTGGCCGGGGCCTGGCCAGTAGGGGGGCCGCTGTTGCCGGTGCCGGCTGGAGGGGGGGGGCTGTGGTCGGCCGGTGGTCGCTGCTGCCTTTTCCATCTCCCTGGGCTGGTTCTTGTCGCTGGCTCCCCGATGGCCCCTTGACCCGCCTGCACGTAGGGGTTTCAGCGGGTGGCCGCAGCAGGTGGCCGGCATCTCTGGGCCCGATTAGTCAAATTGGCACTGGACATGGCTCCTGGGTCTTGGTCCAAGCACTCTGCGGGGTGCTGGGGTGGGGGCCCTTTGACCGGTGCTCGTCGGCCTCCGCGGTGCACTGACCGGGTGGTTTGGTTGCCTCCCGGCCATCGGGCGGTAGTAGCAAGGCTGGAGGGTGTTGGCCTGGGGGGTTGGCCACCAGGGGCTTCGGTCTGCTCATGTCCGGGGTATCCGAGTTGGTGCTGCGCCGGGTTCCGGCCTCAGCGCAGGGGCCCTCGGGACGCTGGCGGTGCTTGGGGCCTCTCTTGTTGAGGGGGAGGCTTTTACCATCTAGCACATGCGCTCTCCCGAACGGGGTGCGTTGGGACGGGGGGGGGGTACAGGGGGAGGGTGGCCTAAACTCAGCCTGGGTGTCTAGTGTCCTGTGTTTTGTTAGTAGTTTGAATGTTGGGATGGATTTAGGTCTGCCCCTGGGGTGCATTGTTAAATCAATAGCCAATTCTACTCTTGTTCTAACATTTATTATTGTAACATAACCATCATTTATACATACTATACTAAGTGATTAATATCCATAAATTATTCTATCACATTTCCATTTTCTTCATTATGTGTACCCCATAACATACTATGAGCATTAAAATCAAATCTAATCTAATGTTTTGAAAGTAAGCTTTTTACAGGGATTATAGAAATTTTATATCTAAATTTATCATCATTTATCCATAATTCAACAAATATATATTTTAATTCTATACCTGTTTATACTAACCTATATTGTACATCTTCAATTAATGTAATACATCCTCATCCAATTCCCTCTTTTTTATCCCTCCTTAAACTAACATAACCTTCAATACTAAATTCTAATATGGATTTCAACCATGTTTCTTGAATGCATATAACATCTGACTTTCTTCTTAGTTCTTTAATAAATCCTTTAAACTCTTGTCTATTTGCTATAAGACTTCTGGCATTCCATTGTAAGATAATCAATACGTCCTAGTTGGTCCACCTGATTTACCTTCCGTTTCAAACTTTTTAGTTACTTGTTTTCATGAAATTCTTTTGCAAGAAATGTTTCTGCTCCTCTTAGAATTATTTTTCTTTTTTGTGTTTTACCTGATCTGTACAGTTCATAATTTAAGCCATCAACAAAATGAGTTTGTCTGCTGTCAATCCTGTTTTATTTCTGTTTTGATTCATTTCATTTCCTGGTTTTTGCATTGTTGGAATTTCATTTCCTATTTTAGCTCTTTTTTCTGCTTCTGTATAGCTTACATTGACTGTTTTAATATGTTGAATTTCCAACACTCTTTTCCTTACTTCACATCCTGCATATGTCACTCTATGTTGTCCACCAAAGTGGCGACATTTATCTTGCAAATTATCGTTACATTCATCAAAATTATGTTCTCCACCACATTTAGGACATCTTAGTTTCCCTTTGCAAGCTGCAGCAATGTGTCCATATCTCTGACATTTGAAACATCTTAATGGTGGTGGGATGTAAGGTCTGACTGGAAAACTCAAACATCCAATCATGACCCTGCTTGATAAAACTTACTCCTTAAACTCTAGTAGTACTGATTTACTCTCTTTCCTCTACCTATTCTCTGTTCTCATCAAATGTTTTATGTTATTCACATCACCTATGTGAATACGTCTTGTGAGTTTTTCTAAATCTTCAATGGGAATATGTGATATTACTCCTCGCGTAAATCTGTTCTCTCCTAGAACTTTTTTCTTATATACTATTTTCTTACATATATTATCAATGAGCCTAGGTTTGTTTTTCCGTTCTGCAAATTATCAACAGATTTCCATCTCTAAATGTGTTTGCCATCTCCACCTCTCCTATCTTTTTTTCCTACTCCCTAGATAGCGCTACTGAAATAAGGTAATAAGAATTATTATGTCCATATTCCTGTCTGAATTTCAAGATTATCTTAATCTCTTCCTTCCCAATTTTTTCTTCTTTCAACTCTGCTTCCTTCATCTGAGCAAACTTCATCCCAACTTCTTTAGCTATTCCAACCAGATACAGAGTTATTTGCTCAATGCTCCTTCCTTCAAGATGCCGGAATCCATTCATCAAAATTCATATCATCATTTTCATCTTGATCCTTTTGTAACATCCTGATCCAAATCAACATCATTCAACATTCAATTAACATCCAAATCAGTCAAAACAACAAAATAAGCCAACCAAACAACTTATTTCAGCAAACCGTCCACATTTATGTCCAGTTTCTCCAGCTTCCTGGGATGAAACGTTCATTTGAACTCAAACTGTGTTCATCCTTATACATTCCATCCCTGTCTGATTGTCCACACCTGTGACTAATTTGTCTCACATGGGGCCTGTTCCAGAAAGCCTTGTTAACTTATGAAGGATTTTAATGTTTTAACTCTATAAATTCTATGCGTGTTCATTTTTATCAGAGAGTAGACGAGAGTCATTTAATTTTCTTTTATTTTAATACAAGAAATCAAATACTGGTTCAAAGAGTTCCTTAAAACAGATCAAATATTTAGCTTACAGAGTGGTATTAATTACCCACACTCTGGGTCACCCTACCAAGGAATGAAAAAGTATATAACAGAAACATTAAGTTTTATATTTTAATACAAAGTTAGAGAATCTCCCCCCTAACTTTACATATGGCAAGCAAAAAATGATTGGTTCATTCAAACATTTGCCAAGACAAGCCTCCTTACAACCATGCAAACATAATTAACCATTTTCCTAATGTTTTACTTTGTTTGGTCAGCAAATTCCAAACAGATTATAACTAGACTCTCTTTGGTTGTGTGTGAATTCTGCTAAGTCTGTTTGATAACCTTCCTGTTATTCTACTTAAATCGTGACTTTACAAACCAGCTCTAACTAGATATTTGGCTGACCATTCTTTCTCACATCCTTCCATTGTCAATTGTAATGTGATGCTATCTGCCCGTTCTTTCCTGCTCAATGTCCTGTTTTTCTGTGACCCAAACAAGAGCTGACTCTGCAAAATACCTCTAAAACAATATTAAAAGTATAATTACAAAGTATGGTAACTAAAACACCTAAATCAAACATTAAAAGACATTTAATATACTTCACTTACCATGTGGTAAACTCTGACCTCATGGTTCTCAAAACTTGTTTAGAATGAATATGTCGGTTCCAAAACACCTGATAAGAATCAGCTTAATCAGCCTACTCCTGGTAAAGCAGAGCGCACACTAAATAGGCCTACATAAAGACCCTCTCAATGGATCACCAAATTCATGAGTAACAAAGGAAGCTGAAGGGGAAAAAGGGGCAGCATACTTCAAAGAAGCAGAGTTTGAAGTACTTATGGTAGCCTATGAAGAATTCAAGCCAATCATTATGAAAAAAGCAATAAAGCTACATTAACAAAAGAGAGAACATTGGCTTGGCAAAAAATATGCTATGTAGATTTGAGCAAAAATATAAATTTTTTGCCAAAAAACAGTGGAGTGCCCTCTTCAGGTTAAAGCTTTTCACTCCACTTGAATTTGAATCAAGCATTGCTACTGACTCAGCCTTATTACAGACATCAGCCTTATAAATATTATAACTCTCAATACTCTTCTTTATTTATTTCCTACCCATTATTCCCAGTTGGGAGTCTTGGGGGGCTGGAGGATGTGATATATATTTAAAGTTTGTTCCAGTATGTTTGGCCATTATTCAACATTTACCTTCTTTTTCACTAATTTGTTGAGTGTACAATAATGTACATTGACTTGTACACAAATTGATCTCTAAGTTAATTAGGCAAGGCAATGTTATTTGTATAGCGGACTTTCAAGACAATTCAAGGTGCTTTACATGATTTGAGACAACAATACAGTGAGGATACTGTTACAATAATCAAGGCGGCTTGAGATAAATGCATAGATTAGTTTCTCTAGGTCTCATTGCTTCATTAATCCTTTGATCCTAGAAATGTTCCTCAGGTGATAGAAAGCTGATCTTGTTATTTCCTTTATGTGACCCTGGAGGTTCAGGTCTGAGTCCATAATTACTCCTAGATTTCTGGCCTAGTTGGTATTTTCTAGTTGAATTAATTGATTTATTCAATGTTCCTCGTCTTTATTATGTCATTTAAACCTCTTGGTGCCTAATAAAACTACAATCATGATTGATAACTCAGAATCAATGAATGTACTGACCTTGAGATGTGGAAGGTGCAATCACAGAAACCATCTTTGCTGTGACCTCATCTGTTTTGGGTGTCGGTGCACTCTTCCACACACACTCGACATCCGTGCGGGTTAGGTTCTTTTCTGCCCAAATCAGCAGGGCTGCTACATGGTGACACTTGGCCCTCCCGATAGCACAAGAGCAGGTACTTGCCTTCACCTCCTGTCCCAAAATGTGTACCTGAGTGAAAACAACTTAGCTAGCTAACCCTCATCATCAAACCCTAAGAAACCTAAGGGAATCAGCGACGCACAGCCTGTTTACATCAGTATATTACGCTGTTACCCTAGCTAGCTGACCCTCACCAAACCACAACACTGCTAAAAGACAGTCAGCAATGTCATCTCGTCTTTACATTAACGTTACCTTACCAACATCCTTACTTTCTCACCTCAACATCGTAGCTTTTTTTTTTCATGGAGGCCTGGACTTTCCCTGACAGACTTCCACTTGACAATGAAACTGATATAACCCTATTTGAATTATATGAGTTAAGACCCTTCTGAACAGACTTGGGGAAGTCGGTAAAGTAGGCTGTCACTGTATAAAAGGTGACCGGTTCTTGTGCTGTAGTATAATTATAAAAAATTATCGGATCCTTGGGTACTGCTATAGTGTTTACATTAGGAGCAGCGGCGGGTTGGACACGGAAGTGATGTCGTGACGTCACACTAGCCATCCCCATAAGCAAAATTTGCTGAAATAAAAAAACTCAAAATGCTTACACATAAAAAATCTGGCAAATTGTACTAAAGCTATTGTTGGCCAAAATTAGCTAAAAGGCAAAAAGTAGCTAAATTAGCCTTAAAAAGCAATTTGAAATGCTATTTGAATGAAAAAGTTATACAAATAAAGTTTGATTTGATAAAATGCTAGCGGTTCAATGTTGCTGAACTGTTACACATTGAATAAGCTGAAAAAGAATTATAGTCTGCAAGCTCTTATGCTTAAAACTGTAAATTAGCTAAATTTGCAAAAATTGTAATATTGGCTGAAATGGAAGTTTTTGCATGTTTAAAATTGCTAATGTTAGCTAAAATGCTAGCAGTGAAATTTTGTAAAATACTAGCACATTTGGTTAATGACTCGATCAATTCAGTATGATAAAACTGGCTGCAAAGCTAATCATTCCTAAAATTAGCTAAAATGCTACTGTTAGCTTAAATGCTAGTATGAATATAATGAATGTCAATATCAAGTTGTATAACAATATCATACACAATGTATAATGACCACAACAGCCTAAACATTGCTGGATTGTAAATTCTATATTAAAGTGTTCCTCTATTGTGGATTAACTCCAAAACTGTCAATTAGCTCTATTCACGGTTGAGGATCCAGCTTTCATCCTCAGGGTCGACAGAGTGATTTCCTGTTCCAGAAAACAAAGCAGAAAATACAACAACACAGATATGTTTGTCATGAGACTGACCTGCAGGACGGCTCACCAAGTGTGCGCGCTGACTGACAGACCTCATCTCTTTTTATTGAACACAAAGACAAAAAGAATCACATGACATGGTCACTCCCAGTACATACTCATTCATTGTGTGCCCCTTATCATCCACTTCCCTAAGTCTGGTTTTCCCCCAAAATGATTTACAGACACCCGCTTTTATGGGGGTCTTAACCTAAACTATCTTTCTTCCTGTTTCTACACAACTGGGTAATTTCCTAAACACAACTTGGTATTTATGACTGTTGTAAAAGCCTGGTACTCATTTAAGATTGTTTTTACTTCAAACCCCGTTCTGGTACAATACGTCTCTGTGAAAACAAGTTGTCCTTCACTGTGAAACCAGCTTTGTTCCTTTCTGAAATAATAAGGCAGGTTATATAAAACTACATATAAAAATGTTTACCAACATATACGTAAAGCAGATTATACAAGAATGTAAATAAAAGTGTTCACAAATATATGGTATTCCTCAACATAAAAGCCTGCATAACTGCCCTTTAAAAGTAATCACATTGCTCAATGATGGTAGCAAGCTGCTTAATTGTAGATACTGGCCGTTTCTAAATATGCGTACTGGTGTGGACTTGTGCACTCGCTGTTAAAGTGCGGGTTTTCATATAAAACAGGAGTTCATATTCTTTGCCCTGGCCCAACGGGGTCGGCATTTATTGAACAGTCTCAAACGGCTCCGCCATCACAATGTCAACAACTCGTCCTCCTCTCTCGCTTGACGCCTATATGTGGCCCTTGTTCGCCCCCTAGTGGCGAGTCTAACAGAGCAACCATACAATATATATACATATTGTTACATCCTTTCTCTTTTAGAACATGTTTTTTTTTTTTTTTCCTCTCTATCTCTTAGAAATGTACTTTCACATGTACAACAAATAGAACTATCGCTTCAACATCTCAAAACACGTGTTCAATCAGTACAGTCCCTGTAGCGCTGAGGCTGACGAACAAGTCTACCACATCTGGTTGTCTTCGGCATATCGCTCTGAATTTGAGGGTGCAGCTGGACTGGTACAGTGTCTGGTTAGGTATCTGGGGTGTTCTCAGTCTCTATGTCAACAGGCTCTGTTTGAAGAACAACATGCGCACGTCTGAGGTGTCTACGATTCCTCCTGAGAACTGCACCCAAGTCCATTTCAATCTCATAGGATCTAGAGTTAACTGGTCTTTTCACCTTGTCCAGCTGCCATTTGATGTGAGGCTGAAATGGCTGCACTCTGACCCTGTCACCTGAATGTAGGGCCTCCAGATCCCTGGCTGATCGGTTGTAGTATGCGCATTGACGCTGTTTGTTGTTAAACAGTGCCTGCTCTGCTTGAATCACTTTAGGCTGGAGAAGGCTGTGTCTCGCCGGTAACAAAGTCCTTGTACGACGACTCAGCAGTCTTTGAGCTGGGCTGCTCTCCAGTCCTTGTGAGGGTGTGTTACGATGGTCCAAGAGTGCGAGATAGGGGTCTTGTCCAGAGGCTTTAGCTTTGTGTAACAGTCTCTTAGCAGTTTTAACGGCAGACTCTGCCTTGCCGTTACTTTGTGGGTAACCTGGCGATGAGGTTTTGTGGTCAAACTCCCACAGTTGGCTGAATCTTTGAAACTCTTGGGATGAATATTGAGGTCCGTTGTCTGAGACTACTGTGTCGGGAATGCCGTATCTAGCAAACTGTGACTTTAGCTTTTTTATCACTGTAGTAGATTTTGTGTCTGGCAAAAAGTCTATTTCCCAAAAGTTGGAATAGTAGTCGACTGTCACCTGGTAGTTTTTGTTATCAAAGAGAAATAGATCAACACCTACTTTGGCCCATGGCCTGCTTGGCATATCGTGTGGGTTGAGCGTTTCTCTGTGTTGTTTGTAGTCCACTGACCTGCAGATATCACAGTGAGCTATGTGTGTCTTTATGTGGTCGTTCATGCCAATCCAGTAGACACATTCTCTAGCTCTTCGAAGACATCCTTCTGCACCAAGATGGGAGGAGTGCAGGCGGCGGTTGATGTCTTTCTGCAGTGAAGATGGAATAACTGCACGTTCCCCTCGAAACACAATGCCATCCTGATAACTTAATTCCTCCTGGAATGAGAAATAGGGTTTGATTTCTTGTGGTATGGCCCTTTTGTCTGATGGCCATCCCTGCTTCATCAGTCTGATCACGGTTTGTAGTGTTTTATCATCCTTTGTAGCTGTCCTGATCTGGCTTAGACTGTCACCTGAAATGGGTAGGTGCTGCACCATGTTAACAGTCTCTATGTCAGCATCTCCAGAGCTCAGAGACGGGCATTCTAGGAGATATGCTCTGCTTAAGGTGTCTGCCAGTAACATGTCTTTGCCAGGAACATACACTACAGTCAGGTCGTATTTCTGAATGCGTAACATCATTCTTTGGAGTCTCTTGGGTGCACTCAAAAGAGGTTTCCTAACTATGGTCTCTAATGGCTTATGGTCAGATTGTACAGTCACTTTGCGACCATACGTATACTGATGAAACTTCTCAACACTGAACACCATGGCTAGAAACTCCTTCTCTATCTGGGCATAACCCCGCTCCGTCTGTGTGAGGGCTCTGCTAGCATAAGCGATGGGCTTACCCTTTTGCATTAGTGCTGCTCCCAAACCTGTGTCCGATGCATCACATTGAACCACCAGGTCCTCCTCTGGGCAGTAGTACTTCAGAACAGGAGCATCTGCAATGGTCATTTTTAGTTTCACAAACGCATTATCATGCTGCTCCGTCCAGTTCCAGTCTGTGTCTTTGTGTGTCAACTGTCGCATCACTTCACACTGGTCTGAAAGGTGTGGGCAAAACTTAGCCAAGTAATTTACCATACCTAACAGTCTCTGTACCGCTTTCACATCTGTGGGTCTCGGCATTTGTGCAATAGCGCGAACCTTGTCTGGATCCACCTTCAGTCCGTTTGCTGTCAGGCGGTGCCCAATGTATGTACACTCACTCTTCCTCAGTTTGAACTTGTCTGGGTTCAGTTTAATGTTCTTTTGTCTGCACCGCTCCAGGAACAGTTTCAACTTCACATCATGGTCTCGTTCTGCCGCTTCCTGAGTCTCACCCTGACCTGTAATGAGCACATCATCAGCAATAATGTATAGACCAGGTAACCCGTCCAGTGCTTGGGTCAGTTTCCGCTGGAAAACTTCTGGTGCCGTACTGATTCCCATGGGCATCCTCAACCATCTGAAACGGCCAAATGGAGTGGAGAACGTAGTCAGATAGCTGGATTTCTCCTCTAACTTGACATGCCAGAAACCACTTTTGACGTCACAGACTGTGAACACTTTTGCTTTAGACATATCTGGGAGTACGTCCTCAATAGTTTGTAGTGGGAAGTGACTGCGCTTGAGCGCTTTGTTGAGGGGCTTTGGATCAATGCATATTCTTGGTTTACCATTTTGCTTTGTTACAACCACCATGCTACTGATCCAGTCTGTGCTACAGTCCACTGGTGTGATAATACCTCTGTGCTCCAGGTGCTGCAGCTCCTCTTTCAGCGGCTGCATCATGGCGACAGGAACACGTCGCTTTGGAAGTTGCACAGGTTTCACACTCTCATCCACTTCCATTTTGTACTCCCCTTCCAGACAACCGTCTCCTGTGAACACATCTGTAAAGTCTGTCTTTATTTGTTCCAATGTCCATTGTCCTGTTGTGTCTCTCTCTGTTGTCACAATACTGTCAATAGCCAAGATGTTTTCGTAGTGTACTTTTATGAGTTTCATAGCCTCACTGGCTCTCTTACCCAGCAGTGGTACTGTACAACCTCTGTCAACAACCTGAAACTCTAGCTGGTACAGTTTTTGGTTTCTAGGGTTTCTTAATTTAATTTTACATTTACCCAGCGGCTTCACTTTGCTTCCATTGTACATCACTAACACAGAATTTGTATCAGCTAGCTTAGCATCTGTGTTCAGCATGTTAATAGGCAAAACATTACATGTAGCCCCACAATCAATCTGAAATTTTACAATATCTTTCCCTAGAAGCATGCCTGCAAACAACTTGGTGTCGTTACCTTTGTTAGAGTCAACAGCATTTACATTTTCACTGTCTGCTACATCACTGACACACAGTATGTCCTCATATTCACTTTCACATTCAGTAACAATGTGCACTGATTTCTTCTTCTTCTGGTCAGTGCGGGCCTTACACTTGGCCGCAAAGTGGTTTTCCTTACCACACTTTTTGCATTTCTTTCCAAATGCTGGACATTTCTGTTTGCTTCTCTCGTGCGTCTTGCCGCAAAACTTGCAATCTACGGTGCTTTCTTTCTGTTGAAAGCGCAAAGCCCCTTGCACTGCGTGAACTTCCTCCAGTGTGTGCCCCGCTATGGCCCTGCAGTTTTCCCGCGACAACTCTGCAGCTCTACAAAGTTGAATGCAAGTGTCCAATGACATGGCTTTCTCCCGTAACAGTCTCTCTCGCATGCTACTGCTGTTAATCCCACATACGATCCTGTCACGAATGAGTGAGTCCCTCAACGTCCCGAAGTTGCATGTTTTAGCGAGCAACTTGAGTTCAGTAACATAGCTTTCTATAGTTTCACTGGTACCTTGACTTCTTGTGAAGAATTTATACCGCTCCACTGTCTCGTTCACTGTAGGACTGCAATAGGTATCGAACTTGTCCACAATGTCCTTTATCTCCCAGTCAGATTTCGCTGTGTCTCCCATCAACGTATCCAGTAGCTCTCTGCCGTTCTCACCGACCAGATAACTGAAAAGCCTGACCTTTTTCTTGTCGTCATCCTCCGCAACTGTTAATCCAGTGTACAGTTCAAACTCGTCTCTCCAAGACTTCCACGTTTTAGACAGGTTACTGGAATCCAGAGACAACGTCTGTGGAGGTCGAAGTCCGTCCATGCTGGGGTTAGCTTGTTCACTTTGATGCTTATCACATTAGCACTTTACCGTCGGACTTCTCCGGCGCCTCCGCAGCAGATCTCTTAAATACTTGGGCAAAAATCCACTGCCGCTGCCACCATGTTAAAGTGCGGGTTTTCATATAAAACAGGAGTTCATATTCTTTGCCCTGGCCCAACGGGGTCGGCATTTATTGAACAGTCTCAAACGGCTCCGCCATCACAATGTCAACAACTCGTCCTCCTCTCTCGCTTGACGCCTATATGTGGCCCTTGTTCGCCCCCTAGTGGCGAGTCTAACAGAGCAACCATACAATATATATACATATTGTTACACTCGCGTACTTGAGAAAACGTCATCATCAGCGGTCCAAGTACTGTTTCAATTCTTAAGTACGCATAAAGGCAAGTACGGTCAACGTTCCTGGAAGTGTTCCTGCTCCGCCCATTTTAGTAAGGATGCATCAAAGCGTCCTTCTGCAGACTTCAGTCAGTAAGGTATCTCACAATGCCTTGCGCTACCAGCAGCAGTAAACAAAGAAGTTGAGTGCTGAAATAAATCGCTTTTATACCACCATTAACTCGTAACAAAAAGCAGTTGTAAGATGTTTTTAGGCGAGAAAGTAGACCTTCTAACTTAATCTATATGATCAGTTTATTAAGAATCTGCCTATTTTAAAATATTCTTCTGCGTTTTCGGAGCAGCTCAGCGCGGCAGACAGGCTGCAGTAGCTGCAGGCTCAGTGGGCGGTCGGAGTTTGTTTTCCCCGCTCACCACAGCCTGACCCCGCTACGTTTGATCTGTTAGTAGCGGCTTAAAGTCAGATATAAAGGGTTTTAGTATCAATAAATGTGACGGATAACTACAAGTATCAGAAAATAAAATATATTGTTATCTGATACTTGTTTAGTTTATATTGGTATCTTATAAACTGTGTCGTCAAGGTATATAAAACCATTTTGGCATCTTATAAACTGTGTCGTCAAGGTTTATAAAACCATTTTGGCATGTAAATTCATAGTAATAAAATTATTTTACTACAGTACCTGTTAATGATCAAACAGAGCACTGTAAACATTAGATTGGATCGGTGGAGAATAATCTCTCTTTTTTCTGCAAACAGCTCTGCCGGGGAGAGACCAGACTGCATGTTCTGATGCGACGTCCCAAAAGCTCCGAGTGATCTTCTTTACCCATGTCCTGGATCATCTTTTTCAGCCTCCTCATCTTCTCTAATATTTAAAAAAATAAAAATAAAAAATTGAAACAAAATAGGTATTTGATAGTTTACCTGATGATGATAAAAAAACAATAAAATTTGTTAATCCGTGTTTAGTAGTATTGTAAATAAATCATTTGTATAGCAATAACGCTGACCCAGGTTTGTAAAATTTTAAATACCTTAAATTATTAGTGCTTGTATCCAGCTGAATCTATAATCAAATTAATCAATTAACTGAATACCTCTAAAGCTGGTCATCATCAATTGTGTCAGTTGAGCAATAAATAACTTGTAAGCAAATACTTCTATGAAGGAATCAAGAGTTTTCATTCTAGTAAACAATCATTTTTCACTAAGAAAGTAAGTAATATAAGGTGGTAAACCAGCATTTAATTAGTAGAGCCTTTTATAATCAGCAATGAAAACGTAAGACCATCATTTTACATGTTTACTATTTTGTATCAATAAAATGTTTTTTCTTATTTTACTATTGATTTTAAATGTGTAATTAATCCAATTCCAGAGTAAAACTTGTCAATTAATAGAAATTCTGCAATGATTGTAACTGAGCAGTCGCATCAACCAAGTCTGCTCTGTTCCAATTGGAGAACTACCGTACTGCGTCCTTAAAGAACGGATTTTAAACTTAACTTGCCAAGTACGTACTGACACAAGACACAAGACACAAGAACATACTTGCGTACTTAGGTATTGAGAAACGGCCAGTGGTTCTCTTGGTCACTGGTACAGGAGTGAATACCAATAGCTAAGGTGGGTGAAGTCTCCCGTCCAGGCACAATGAATGAGAAGGAAGACTCTGGGATTTGAACAAGCAACTCATCAATTCCTGGATTCCTACCATCTGAGTCACAGCCACCCTTTGTGGTGTCCATAGTGCATAGTAATTATCTTGTCCACCACAAGACAGCACTCCAACTGTAGCAATAGAAGGGCCTTCCTTTCCTCAGCCCAAGAGACCGGCTGGCCCTGCAGGAGAGAAGCTGACAGCACCTCACTTTTTTGTCTTAATTCCTCGGCCGTTTAAACAGGGAATCCTTCTTCCGAACTACTCTTAATAACTTTGGAACCGTAAGGCGTATCAACGTGATCCATGTATTGTTTTTATTGGAACGGATAGGGGAACACTCTTAAACCACTAAATTTTTTTGAAAAAATAATATAAAAGCTGTAAATTGAGGTCAAACAAATTAATACTTCTTTGTTTCATGTGTGTACCTTAATATGTCTCCGTACAGCGATTTTGTAAAAATGAGCATAATTTTGAGATGCTGAAATTTGAGCAGAATCCACTCAGGGGTGTTTTTTCATCGCTTTGGGGCCATTCGTAGGAAATCTGTAAATGTCACTTCAATAATAGTTACATTTCGTGAATCCCAACAAAATTCCCTACGCTTCAATATATCATGTGTGTAGAATGTGTGAATTTTGTATGAACAGCAGTAATTTGTTTATGAAAGATCAGAAATGGGCAAAAAACGGCAGTCGGTAGTGTGTACACTCTTGACAGTTGAAGAATTCCGTCATTCAAATACATTGTAAATTTGAAAACCTGAATAAGGTTAAATCGCGATTTTACGAAAACTGTAACAGATAGCAAAAAGCTGAATCATACAAAGATAGTTTAAAGCATTGTGACCTGTTTAAACTTTGAATGGCGTTTCTAGCTGAAATTTTGTGGAAGTAGTTAGCTGTGGAAAAGCACAACTTTTTGTGGAATTTTCATGAATTTCCATTCATTTCAATGGGGAAAAAATGGCATAAAAAGTTGAATATTTTCAAAAGTGCCTACAGCATTCACACAATTAATTATAACACTAACGATGACATATGCTATACCTATGTTAAGGGATAATGTATTGTCGTTGGAAGACCTGAGATGACACACGGGATATCAGTGATGAGAAGCAGACGAGTCTTGCTTTTTTTATTCGTACTGAAGGGACATACATTATATCCAGATGTCAACAGTAAAACATTAGCCTATTATATAGCTTAGTATATACAAGTTTCACGGCCAGAACACAGTGGCCGCTCTGTTGGCTTTTGCTAATTTGCGGTTAGCACAGTTACTGGGTGGTTTAGACTGAGGACATACGCAAATGTACAACTCGCAATCTCCTATATAAGAGGTCCCAAACTTGACGATGAAAAATGGATATTGTGAAACTCAAAAAGGGTTATTCTGTCACATATTGTGCCGTACGTAGTTGCAAAAACTCGTAGAAACGCTTGAATGAATGGTTTTAAAGAGACTGCTGCCTCGCGGCGTCTGCGTTGCTAAGCAACCAGGTTCTGGCGAGAATAAATGACGTATAAAACGTACTGTAGCTTATTTGACTTAGCCTTTTATTATGACTGGAAAACCCGTACAGATTATATTATAGATTTTGGACATTGCTGGACTGAATATGTGGGTCCTCTAACTGAGTGGCATCAATCCCTGCATGACCAAGCGTGCATTTATTCTGGAGCTCTGCAGCGAGGGAATCCCAGACCCGGCCATCACCACCACCAAGCGGGGTCAGCCTGGCAACAATACTAAGCCAGGGAAAGACGGCAAGCTGTGACATCAAACACACATGTGCTAAAATATTAAACTACAAGAACATGACGTACATGCCAACATCTGTGTGCAGTGGCTGCAAGCATGTACAACGTGTGTGCCAAATGCGAAGAATAGACCGTTACAGCATACATGTTTTTCCTTATTCATTTAGAATAATTTCCCCCCAACCCATCCATAACTATATGTACACATTTTAGTCATATAGCCTAATATAAATATTTATCTTTCAATAATATTTTTTGGGCAAGTTGTTGCTGTTTACATGGATCAGCTGTCTGTCAGCAAACAGCCAAAACGTTCCCCATTGTGTTTGTAGTTCACAGTAACCTTGTTTATGATGAGAACCCTGCCAATTAATGTTAATTCAAGTAGACTGTTATTAAAATTGCCCTTAAATGTATAAAGGTATGCTGCTGGTCTTTGAGATGTTCTATTTATCAGGAGGAGACAGAAGATCCCCAGCCAGGTAGCTCAGCTTCAGACGCAAACAAATCAGGGATACAATTAAATTAGACAGAATTTAATAAGTTACTAAATGTACATTTGATTGATCATGCACATTGGCGAATATATCATAGGCTACATGTTATTTCAAAGTTAGAAGCCATGGGTTATTTCAATAGGATGAAACTACAGCAAATCAGATGAGCGGGGGGTTCAGGGAGAGACCAGGGGGAATCATAGGTGAGACATATGTCAGCATAGGTTATAATAGGCTAACTGCAGTGCATTTTAGATAATAAAAAAGGCAATACAAAGCTTGATTTAGAACAAAAATTAAACCTATTCTTTATCTGGTTAATTGGGTATTGAATTGTGGTCTTGTTTGGTTTATAAAAAAGTGAACTTATCCGGTTGGATGGTGGGGTCGGGGCGTTACGCCAAATTGTGTCCACACCAATGTGAACATCAAAGTTACACCCTTGATTTACAACATCTGCAATAAAGGGTTCTAATGCATGCCAATGGGGGATTATTTGAGAGGTCTCATCAGTCTGTTTGAAAGTCAGAAATTTGACTTGGGACTGACATCACAAGCGTACAACCGTCGAGTGGTATGTTGGAAAACCAGTTGGACTGGCAAAATGCCTTTGTATTCCTCACTGTGACTGCAAACATTCATTACTTGGATTCTGTGTTTAGCACAGGGTGCCTAGGGGTCGATGCCTTCGTTTTGTCAGATTCTACTCTGAACATAAAATTCCTCACCAGCATATCAACTGAAATTAATTATCCATACGTGGAAAAAAAGCATGTCCCTTCTCATAGAATTAATTAAAAACACATTATCTGACCCTTTCTTCTCTCTACCTGCTGTATGTTAGGTGTCATCCTTTGACTAGGGTTAATATTCTCCCTGCCAGTTGTCACAAATATCTGAGCTTCACGCTTGTATGGATTCAAACACCTAGGATACATCCTTACAAACAAAAGTTGCAAAGTCTGCATTTAGGGCTGTGTGATGCAAGCAGAAGTACAGCTAGACAGTTTCTTCCTGCAATGTTAAAAATGTTTCATACATACTGTGTGACTAGATGAATATTCTGTTGTAATTTTTGATTCTGACTTGTACATTTTTAAGAGTAACTGAAAACTCATTCATAATTATTCCGAACAGAATGAAAAAAAAGTGTGTTAATACTGCTTGAGATAAATCAGGAGACACAACACTTTGTGCCAATCTCATAATTTTCAGTTCTTTGCAGAAAAATGTTTATCTATCATATGATAACTGTTACATTTTTTATGTTGGTGTAGTCACTACAAGTTTTTCCCGCTACGGAAATTCTCAATGCATTACTTGCACCATGGCTCCCAGCCAAAGAGCCCAATCACACAAATGTGACTCTCTCTGTGGGCTAGATTCAGGGAAATCTTCCTGTTTCCCACAACATATTGCTTCAAATTACTTCATTGAAAACACACACAGTGCTGAAGATTCAGGGCTTACAGCACGAGACCGATAGAAGTACTGCTGGCTTGCTGAAATCACTATGGTGAGGCCGGTAATTACGATCAACTGTGAAATTGTGTCATGATTTTCATGCTGCTATTAATTACCTCGTTGCTTGTACTGGCTAGGAGAAACATAAAACCTGACTATGTCCTTCTTCCTTTGCTGTGGAGATTATTTATCATCATGGGTTGTAATTATACCCGGAGCTCGGCGATTTCAAATGGATTTGCTGTGGAGCTGATAGCATAAATGTGTGATGAGATGTTTTCTCTGATGTGTGACTAGCTTTGCATTATCGCTAGAAGAAGACCCACATTTCTGGCTATCTTTCCCTCAATCACAGCTGATGAGATCATAGGTCGAGGAGGAGGGCTTTGATGCCACATACTTAACCTTAAAGTGCTTCTTATTTGTCAAAGGTCAGCTGTGTGAAGCAGGTTGCAAACAATTAATATGTACAACCCTGCTTTTTTGTCAAAACTCCCCTCCTGGATCATTAATTTACAGCCATTTGAAGAAAACAGTGTGTCTCACTGGAGCCTAGTCTGTGTGTCACACAAAGTCACTTAATTTCTGAAAGGTAAATGAAAAAAATACCATCTGTATTTAATAATAAACATTGTCTTTTGTTAGATGCTTAATTTAATTAAATTAAAATTTAATTAAATTAAAATTTCAACAAAAAGAAAAAAAATGTCACTTTACTTGAAAATGTCCTAACATACCTGAATAAAAGCGACTCTTCCAAATGGAATGGAACAAATTTCTTCAACAATAATGTAAACAATGACAGCAATTTATCACAAATGCTCAATGATGGTTTAGTTACTTAAATGAAAAGTTCGTTTTTTCAACCTTGACCTTATCTTTTAGCAAATATTACGTTCATTTATGTGATGAGAGTCAGTTAGGGCAGGAGATTTGACGCCTATAATATGGCATTATCTGCCCTAAAACTCCTTTGGGGAGTTTTATATGGATATTTATATGGACCTATTATATGTATATACGCTGATTGCGACTGCATATAAACCTTCTCTTGAAGGACTACAAGTGGCTCAAAACTTGTCTGTTTGAGAAAATGAACGTGATATTTGCTAAAAAAAAGTCCAGGTTGAAAGAAAAAAAAAACTTCCCCATTAACACATAGTGCCAGGTTGATTTGGATGAATTCCTTCCACTTATAAATTAAATAATCATTTAAAAATAGTTTTAAATTATTTCACTGTGCAAGGACGTCGGAATACCCAGAAAATACTTATGGAGAGAGACACAAACAGAGAGGTGAGTTAGAAGTAAGAAATTAACTTAGTAAATGTAGTCTCTTGAATTGATCTTGTAGAACAGTTGGAAGTGATCTTAAATGGATGCCAACACTGAGAAACTTGGTAGAGGCACGTTGGAACAGAGGCTTAGATTGGCTGGGTGTTTGTGGTTTCATAAAATGATGATCCATTTCTCTTCATCACAGGTGTAGTTGTTAGAGGGTGGACAGGCAGGTGACTGTCGAGAGTGGTGGCAACGGTCAGTATGATGAATCTTTACTTGTAGAGAGTAGCTGAACCAGAGAGGAATTGTATATGCTGTGATTGACACAGACAAAAGGACGAAGGGAGAAACAAACAGGGAAGTACTGACGTAGACAGAGAGGATCATTACAGTACCCACCTCCAAGGTGTGCCTCCTGGCGCAAAGACCAGGAACTTCAGGCCAGGGTGGGAGGAGGGGGACCCAGGAGGGATGGACGGAACAAAGTCCATAGGAGACTGATGACGTGGGTGCTGGAGATGTGGCGGATGGTGACATGGGTGCTGGAGACGTGGCAGCCGGTGACGTGAGTGGTGGAGACGTGGCAGCTGGCAACGTGGGTGCTGGAGACTCAGCGGCCGGCAACGAGAGAGCTTGAGTCTCGGGGGAGGGAGCAGAACCTTGTGTTTGGGTGGCCGGATGTGATGCAGAAACTTGTGTGTTGGAGGCCAGCAGCGACGCAGAACCTTGAGTCTTGGATGCCGGCGGCGACGCAGAACCTTGAGTCTTGGAGGCCGGCGGTGATGCAGAGCCTTGGGTCTTGGAAGCCGGCGGCAGTGCAGAGCCTTGAGTCTTGGAGACTGGCGGTTATTTTGGTGTTTCATTATTTTAATGAAATGGTTAAGTTGAGGCCGGTAGCAGAGTTGAACATCGTATCTACAGAATGTTAGAGGGTGAACTCTTAGCCCAGATTTAGGATTCACATGGGGCTGCAGTGTATGGCATAGCGTGTAATGCATTTAATTGCACAGCAGATGGCAGCATTTTGAATTATTTAGTTAAGGCATCGAGTAGTGAGCCATTTAGTAAAGCAATGTGTTATAAAGCCTCATTGGTTCATGGGGCTTCCATTTTTCCCATCACTAACTATAGTCCATTGTTAATGCTACAGTCTAAAAGCTCTAGCCAATCCTCCTCTAAATTGCTGTGGTGCTCCGCTGGGTCCAATTGGTCAGGTTGTATTGTCAGGTTTGCTTTAAAAGAGGACCCCGAAGCGGAGCGGTGTTTGGAGTTCTTGCGGCCCATGTTTATTAAAACTTCAAAACAATGCGGGAAAAACACGAGAGTAGCACAGGGAAAGGAACGACAAAAATCCAACGAAGACAGACAGAAACAGGAAGGTACATATACTGTGGGTAGGGTAATCAAGAAATGGAGAACACCTGGGAGCAAGGAAGGAAAACACAGGGACTAATAGGACAATGGGTAGGACTCAGACTGATTGACACAAATAAAATGACTAAGGGAGAAACAGACAGGAGGAAGTAGTGACGTGGACAGAGATAGATCATAACATGAGCCCACTGAACATAACACACAAGAGCCATTCCAATGATTGGGGTTTGTTGGAAGGGGAAAAATCAGGGCAAATTCAGCCTAAATATCCCGGTGTGTGAACAAGGCCTTACCAGATGCCTCCAGCCGACACCTATACCCCTCCCCACTGTGCTCCTTGTAACCTCCTAACATCTGAACCTGGTCCGCGCAGCAAGCAGCTGCGTCACACCCCTACTACCAAGGGGACATGTCTATAATATATATTTTTGTATATCATAGGTATGCTCTATAAGTGAAAAAATCTACAAGTATAATAATTTTCCATGAGTCATTTGCAGTCATGTTCCACAGAAAAAAGAGTTAACTGTGAATACTGAAACATAAATAGGGGGTCCCCTGTAACTAAAAATATGCAGTAATTGAATCAAGCTGACCAAATCCAGAATGAATAACAGTGGCACTTCAGGAGAAAGCTGCAAATGAATTTGTCCATTTTGTTCCATTTTCTTGATGATAATGAGTCATGAATTTGAATCCTAACATGTTGCTGATCTCTACAAAAATCTTTCTTTTACACATTATCTTAAATTGCCGACATAAAAGATGTAATATAACTAATGCACTGTTCACCTTATTGCTTTGCATTTTAGCTATCTGACTGCTTGTCTGACTTCCTCTTAACTGCTACCATGGTTTTCAGTGATATAGCAGCCAACATGGTAAGTCCTGTGTTATTGCCATTCTGAAATATGATCAAACACATCAAACTGAATTTTTGCTAATCATTTAAAACTTTCCAGAGAGAAGCTGGAGACAATTAGTGAGATGTGTAGTGATTGGTGTAGCAATGGTTGAATTTCTTTGATCTTGCTGAAACCTGAAACTACTAATCAGATGGACATTATAGATTTGGGGCTGTAGAACACATTTTTTATGCTCTGCTCTTCTGTCCTTTTTTTAACTTAAAAACATTTTTTTTGCATAGCACACTTACCTTACCCGTATGGTAATGATTATGACCCACATGGTCACTTACCACTGACTATGTTTACATGCAGCCAATATTCGGGTTATGATCAAGTTAAGGTCGCTATTCAGGCTTCTGAAACAATCGGAGTAACCCATTTACAAAGCATTAGCAGAGAGAGGTAGAGAGGGAGAAAGCAGAGAGAGTTACTCCTGTATACATGGAATTCGTATGCCAGAGGGCACATAAAGGAAGTTCCTCTACTCAAAAGCCCAATATTAGAACATGTGCAGAACACAAATCAATATTCTGTTTGATGGGGATATGCCGATACGTGTTTACATGGCCAAATATTCGGGTTGGAAAACGTACCCCAGGGGTAATATTCGGGGCACCCCAGGGGTTTTTAAAGACCCGAATATGAGCATATTCAGGTTTTTGCTGGTGTTTACAATGCCATATCCCAGTTTTGAAGGTGTTATTGGCAGGGCTGGACGATATATCCTAAAAATAAAATCTCTGATTTTATTTTATTTTTTTATTTACTTTACAATTTTTTTCTAATTCCCTCCCCACATTTATTAAGAAAAGCAATAAGCACATGCAAAGGATTTGGCTACAGCTGTTTTTTTAGCAAAGGTTTATTGGTCACTGTGATTTTGTTTGTCTTGGAGAGACTGGCATTTTTAATATTCAGTCGGATGCCTCTGTTTCAGTTGTTGGAATAGGTTTGTAGTTCTGCTGCCTTTGACTGCGATGAGCTTTTAGGCAAATGTAACAATGTGGGGTCTCTTGCTCCATGTCTGTCACAGCAAACTCATTCTAACCCCCTACAGAAGCTCCTGGGAGCGACAAAAACTCGATTTACTTTTTTTTTTAAATCCCCATACAAACAACAAAAAATTCTAATTAATTCATTAAATCCTTTTTTTGCCCAGGCCTAGTTTTTGGCTGCATGTAAACTGAGTGACTGATGGAGCTGTAGGATTGCCAGAGCTCCTATAAAGCCTTATCTGATTTTGCCTGGTACTGATAATGGTGACCTAAATCAGCTAAGCTATTACATTAAAGACAAGTTGCACATTTGTTTTTCCAGTCATATTTCTGAATCAAAAGCCTAAGGTCAAACATAAAAAAAAGATGCTAGACATCTGCTATCCTTTTGGATGAAAGAGAGTTGCTGATTTAGCTGATATAAGCTCTGTCTTTTTAATGTTGTGAAGTTGGTAATGTTATAAAGCTGCTCTGAACTTGAAAAGTGTCAACATTCCATGAGTATAATTATATTAGAGAATAAACAACTGGAAATTTACCATCAGATTTAAATAATATCAACAAGGATTTCCTTTACTACCTTATTCTTTCATCAGATGGTCGTACTATATTTCACATGCCAGAGTCTTTGCTTCTCTTACTAATGCATGGTGTTCACTTTATGTAGGATTTTCTAAAAAGGATGAGGTTGCAAGGGTAATCCCACTTGAGAAAAAATAAATAAACTAAAAATAAAACTTTAACAAGGATGCAAAGTGGGGCAGTTGTATCCAGTGGCATCATATGCCAATAGGCAAGGCACACAATTGTTTTGCGCAACCCAGAGGTCCAACAAACTTTGCACCAAATCACCAATACTGATGAGACGCTGAAAAGTCTGCATTAGCGCTGTTATAAGAAATTTAAAATAGCATCATTCATGTATTGTTTGTTATATATATTTATTTTCTTTGTTTAGGGTTGTTAAGAAGGGTTTTTACTCCTACAATAAAATATGTTTATACACCATTCCCAAATACTGATGACAACTGTAAGTAAATACTTGAAACAGTCTTTGCATTTTAACTTTTAATGATTCACTGTTACATGCCACACCATCTTTTATTCTTGCTATTTGCCTTTAGCCCAGTCAGCATCCACATCCAGCACAATAACCTCATCCCTGGTACATCGGAAAGCAATACTTTATTCTATTCAGGTATGTACACTAATGAATTAGGATACTTAATCTTAAACTGACAGCAAACACTGTAGGCTCTAAGGACGTGTATTGGCAAAAATCTGGTGATATCTATCACAATACAGGAGACACACTACAATATATATTGCAATACTATGATTAAGACTATATATTAGGAGTTTTAAAAGTGAATTTAACTTTAGAAAAACTGTCGGAGCATTTTAAAAACTAAAAACATGTTCAACACAACCAATCCAGTTTCATTAATGGATCTAGTTGGTCCACTGGAATGAAGACGGTGAAAACAGCCACTAATTAGCGGTCATACATTTAATTTAATTACAAAAATATGTTTTTTTTGAAGATTCAAAGTCATCAAAAGACCATATTAGGTCATCAAAATATTATTTTAGATTAACTGGCCTTACAGTATAAACATCTAGTGCCCAAAACTGCATTGACTACTAATTACAGCGACTATATAGCACCATTCTGGTCAAATAATCTTGGGCTGATGTTGGATTGACCAATCACAGATGGTTGCTGTCTGTTGTGTCCGACAGATAGTTATTTAAACATTGGGTTTTAATCAGTGCATCACTGCATGAGTGATGTTAGAATTTATGTCAACGACAGTGTCGGACAAGTCACAAAAAAAATATTTTATTTAACTAGTTACAGCCTCAAAAATGTAATTTGTTTGCATTACATATTACTGTCTCAAAAATGTAACTGAGTTACACCAGTGTTTCCCACAGGTGTGCAACAGGTTAAACACCGACCCCCCAAAAAATCAAAATGAACACAGACCGTCTCACATTAAGTTTCGTTTGTCTTTTTTATGCTATTTTACGCACACCGCCAATAATATCCGACTGCAGCTGCAACACCTCCGCCTCTTCCTCTTTCTTGCTCAGACACCTTGGGATGTGTCGTCTGTGTGGCAGCAGAGGGATAATTCTGCAGGCGGACAGTTTGCACAATGTTTCTGATTCTGATATTTTACTAAGGTTTATGTGACAATGTAGCCTCTAACTGGGCTTTCTGGGTTAGCACTGTTGCCTCACAGCAAGGAGGTTGTGGGTTCATATCTCGGCTGAGGGCCTTTCTGCATGGAGTTTGCATGTTCTCCCTGTGCATGCGTGGGTTCTCTCTGGCTTCTTCCCACAGTCCAAAAACATGACTATCAGATTAATTGATAACTCTAAATTGTCCTTAGGGTGTGTGGGTGTGTTCATGGTTGTATGTCCTGTCTGTCTCTACGTGTGGCCCTGTGATGGACTGGCGACCTGTCCAGGGGGTACCCCGCCTCTCGCCCGTTGACAGCTGGAGATAGGCACCAGCCCCCCCGCTACCCCTTGAGGAATAAGCGGTTCAGAAAATGGATGGATGGATGTAGCCTCTAACTCTGCTTGTGTTTCAAACAAAAAACTAAAATACAATCACAAATAAAAACATTGCAATGTTTCACAAAGTGTAGGGACTGTTTAATTTTGGCAAATACATAAACACTGTCAAATTCAAGTGTTTAATTTCTTTTTTTATCAAAGTTTAAATTAATGTAATAAAGTCTGTGTAACCAAGTATGAACATTTTAAAAAATTATTACCTTTTAGGAACAACACACGCACCCCTCGGTCAGACACAGGGCAGTCTTGCTGATATTGCTAAATCTCAACCCGTGAGCTTGGAAGTTTCTTTACCTCTGGTCGGTTTAGGAAGAATTCCCTTAAATATCTCAGGCTTTCTGATAATGAGGCAAAGCCCTGTGAGGTTAGGCGGGTTTTCTTTCAAAGTAGAAGTCAGCGGCTGACATCTGGTACCAGCTAGTAAACAATATATCTAAATGGTTTACAGAAGAAGTGAAAACACCAGCGAATAGTAATAATGTAACTTGCAGCTTATGTGCTGGAACAGTAACGCTTACTATTGCTGTGTTTCTACTATTGGAGGTTGAGTGTGATTTAACTACATCTTTTTTCTGGCTGTGTCTCCATATTCAATCGGCCCTTTAAGGAATCCGCTAAAAACATCCATATATCAGTTTCAGCAGTGAGTTGTGTCACATCTCAGTGCAGCAAAAATAAGAGATCGACATAAAAGAAGTAGGACTTGTTGTTTGTTTCAATTTGCTGTTGTCATAAACTGCTTGGCGAGTAAATCTTGTTTGTTTAAAACCGGTTGTTTGGTGACATCTGTTTTTTGTCCTCTCATTTACAACTTGTCAGCCTGACTTAACCACAGCCATGCTTTGGCTTCTTGATCATGCCATTTCCAAGCAGTTGCCCCAAAGATGGAAGATGGAAAGAAGATGTCTGAATCACGTACACAAAAAGAGACAGCATGTCAGCAGCTCGCCTGCGGCTCCTTCTGGAGTACGAAAACAAACTTTCTGATCACTGATCTAGAACTGACCAATCGTTCAGGAGAACTCCCGAAGCTACCTCAGCCTCTAAAAGAAACTCAGCCTTTAACTCATGTATAGAAAGTGTGTCAAAAAAAGGCAGTTTGACTCAGAAATATGTAACACAGTGGTGACAGGAGATAAAAATGTGAAGGGGTTAAATAAAAGATTGTCCCCCAAAAATAAGCCAATGTCCGCCCAGTTAAATTGCCCTGGTGCCGGTTCTGGGTTAGTGGAATAGTGTGAATAATGCCACCGTGAAAATTTACTGTCAGGTTTTTCCTCAGCCATCCAGATTTTCTGATGTTTTGGTTTTGAGCAACAGCACGTGCACTGAGGATCTTCTACTACGGTCTCTACCTTGAATCGATCCGCTGCATTAGTTGGATGGAAAAACTATTTTAAATGCTCTTGTAACTCGAGTTACTATAATTGTAATAAGATATTGCTGTACATTTTATAATTAATGCGATACATTACTCAGTTACTGAAAAAAGTAATATCTTCCTGTAACTTGTTACTTTTGTAACAAGTCACTTCTAACACTGCTCATTGGTTAATAGCGCAATGTGCCTCTGCACTTACACAAATGGAGAAGTACAAACTAGGGGTGTTTCTCAATGCCAAGGAACCTCGCCTTGATGCCTTGGTCCCGCCCCGGTTGCCTAGGAGATACGTCATCAGGGACCACCAAGGCATGTTCCAAGGTGGATGTGCTACCAAGGAATCTGTCCTCCATTTGTTAGTCGTTTAGCTAATTTACCAAAGATACATTAGACGTGCCTTGATGCCTTCTCTCGGTCCAAAATTTCCCAGAATACAGCGCGGGACGAGCCAGCAGCAGCTACTTCGGGGGCAAATTTCCATTTTAAATGTAATCTAATTTTAACAATCAGGCTTATATCTAAAATGTTTGTTTTATTTTTATTTTATTTTTTAGATCCAAAGCAGTTATATATGGTTGGTTAGTGCTTAATGGTTGCAGCAAGTTGCATAAATCGTAGTAAATGGCGCCGAGGATGGCAGCCGTGGTGCTTTGGTGCGATCTGTTTTGTTTGTTCTTGTGCGTTAACTGTGCGTCTGCGTGCTCTCATACCCGCGTGGAGCTTCTGGACATTAGAACTACCACCCCTACGGACTTATTACCAGTTTTTTTAGCATCAGCTGCGGACCTGGTCAATTTTTTGACCAAAAGAGGGAAACGGCGCCGTGGAAAATTAGCGGGTTCACTCGTCCGCCTGCGCAGACGGGGCGCGCGCACGCCTTTACCTGGCATCTTTCTCTCAAACGTCCGCTCACTTCCCAACAAGATGGACGAACTAGCGCTGCTGATGAGAAGTAACAAGGACTTTTCCTCGTCTTGTGTTTTGTGCTTCACGGAGACGTGGCTAAGCGCGAGTGTCCCGGACAGCGCGCTTCACCTGGAAGGCTTCCATCTCCTCCGCGCGGATCACAACGCGGAGCTCTCCAACAAAACAAAAGGCGGTGGCGTTTGCTTCTACATCAACAGCAGCTGGTGCACGGATGTGACTGTGATCTCCCAACACTGCGCTCCTTCTCTTGAATATCTGTTCATTCACTGTAAGCCTTTTTATTCACCGTGTGAGATCGCTTCATTCATTCTGGTGGCTGCCTACATTCCGCCGAGCGCGGACGTGCACGAGGCTCAGCGCACGCTTCCAGGCCAGATATTACATGCGGAGCGGTCTTTTCCGGACTCTCTTGTTATCGTGCTTGGTGACTTTAACAAGGGAAACCTGAGCCAGGAATTACCAAAGTATAGACAGTTCATTAAATGCCCGACCAGAGAGGAGAACACGTTGGATCACTGCTACACTACAGTCAGCAGAGCGTATCATGCTGTCCCACGCGCTGCCCTCGGACTATCAGATCACGTGCACCTAATTACTCATACCGACAGAGAGTGAAATTGGCCAAGCCTGTCGTGATAACAACGAGGAAATACACTTCTGAAGCTGTGGAGGAGCTGCGCTCATGACTGGGGAGCGTTTGGAGCAGCCACGGACAATCTGGACGAGTATACGGACACTGTGACCTCATACATTCAGTTCAATGAGACGCGCATCATCCCAACGCGCACCAGGATTTGTTATAACAATGACAAGCCCTGGTTCACACCCAAGCTCCGGCGCCTACGTGAGGAGAAGGAAGTAGCGCGGCGGAGCGAGGACTGGAGTACATACAGACAAGCAAAGTACCACTTCAGCAGTGAAGTGAGAAGAGCAAAATCTGTGTACTCCAACCGTATACAGGAACACTTTAGCTCCAATGACTCTGCAGCCGTGTGGAGGGGGTTGAGGGCTCTCACAAACTACAAGCCCAAAGCCCCCCAGGCCCTGACCGACCGGACTCTCGCCCAGGGCCTGAATACACACTACTGCCGCTTTGAACAGCCGTCTGCTCCTCACACCTCTGCTCCCCCCACCATCACCCCAACCATCAACGACCCCAGCACTTCATCAAAGGACTCCTCAGACCCCCCCCTCCTCCCCCCCTGCCCTCTCCATCCAGGAGGAGGATGTGCGCCGACAGTTTTTGAGGCTGAACAGGAGGAAGGCCCCCGGGCCGGACGGTGTCTCCCCCTCCACCCTGAGACACTGCGCGGATCATCTGGCCCCCGTGTTCACGGACATTTTCATCACCTCCCTGGCGCTCTGTCGCGTGCCGTCCTGCTTCAAAACCTCCACCATCGTCCCTGTCCCCAAAAAGCCACGGATCACAGGACTTAATGACTACAGGCCGGTGGTGCTGACGTCTGTGGTCATGAAGTCATTTGAGCGCTTGGTTCTGCCCCACCTCAAGGACATCACCGCCCCCCTCCTGGACCCACTGCAGTTCGGCTACAGAGCCAACAGGTCTGTGGATGATGCAGTGAACCTGGCCCTCCATTTCATCCTGGAGCATCTGGACTCCCCAGGAACCTACGCCAGGATCCTGTTTGTGGACTTCAGCTCTGCCTTCAACACCATCCTCCCTGGACTGCTACGAGACAAGCTCTACCAGCTCAGCGTGCCCGACTCCCTCTGCAGATAGATCACTGACTTCCTGTCGAACCGGAGACAGGACGTGCGGTTGGGGAAGATTGTCTCGGACAATCGGACTACAAACACTGGGACTCCTCAGGGCTGTGTACTCTCCCCCTGGCTCTTCTCGCTGTATACAAACTGCTGCACCTCCAGTCACCAGTCCGTAAAGCTGATCAAGTTTGCGGACGACACCACCCTCATCGGACTTATCTCAGATGGTGATGAGTCCGCCTACAGGAGAGAGGTGGACCGGCTGGCTTCCTGGTGCAGTCACAACAACCTGGAGCTGAACGCCCAGAAGACAGTGGAGATGATCATGGACTTCAGGAAAGTCACAGCCCCACCGTATCCCCTCACCCTGATGGACTCTCCCACCCCCATCTCCATCGTGGACTCCTTCCGTTTCCTGGGCACCACCATCACCCAGGACCTCAAGTGGGAGCCACCCATCAGCTCCCTCATCAAGAAGGCCCAGCAGAGGATGTACTTCCTGCGGCAGCTGAGGAAACTCAAGGTGCCGACCGAGATGCTGGTGCAGTTCTACACGGCCATCATCGAGTCCATCCTCACCTCCTCCATCACCGTGTGGTTCCCCGGCGCCGCAGACCGGGACAAACACCGACTGCAGCGCATCGTGCGTGCTGCTGAGAAGGTGATTGGCTGCAGGCTCCCATCCCTCCGGGACCTGTTCTCCTCCAGGACCTGGAGGCGTGTGGGTCGGATCCCAGCTGACTCTTCTCACCCTGGACACCGACTATTCTCCCTCCTCCCCTCAGGCAGGAGGCTACGGTCCATCCAGACCCACATCTCCAGACACCTGAACAGTTTCTTCCCCTCCGCCATCAGACTCATGAACAATAACAAGACCCGATAGTTCAGTTAAAGACCCATGTAGGATATAACCATCTGCACTACGTAACTTTATTTTACTGCACTGTGTGGTCTGACCACACTTAGATCTGCTGTCATTCAACTGCACATCTGTGAATGGAATCCTGCTGCTGTTCTTATGTTAAAAGGATGTTTATCTCTTCATAGTTCTTTTATATACATATAGATTATAATATTTATAAAGACTTTAGCCTTATAGCTCATTCTTTTTATTTTTATTTATTTTATTTTTATTTATGTTAAATGTTTTATGTTGCACGATTGTAGCGAGAAAAATTCCTAGTTTGTGAACTTGTTCTCAAACAATGCCCAATAAAACCTGTTCTGATTCTGATTCTTTGGTGGCTACCAGGTACTAATTCGTTTGCACATTTAATTTAACCGACATATTAAAAAAAAAGTAAAACGCTCGTTATACATTTCCAGTTCCATTGGCTGAAGTAATATTACTACACTACAATGCTACTACGATGGCAGGGAAGTAAACAGAGCAGGTAAGCCGGCAGCCGCGGTCACGTAAGGCAAGTCTGTTCGAACCGTTTTCTTTGACCAAGGAAGGACAGTGTCCTCGTAAGCAAGGCGCCTTGACATAGAGAAACACCCCAGGCTTTGGCTTGCACTACGTGCTAAAAATAGCTCTGTGCTCTAGCTTATGTCATGTCTTCACAAACAAAGTTTTTTCTTTGTGTGTGGCCTGCTTCAGCAGACTGCATAAACAACTAGGATTGTCATTAGGGCCTGCCCAATGCAAAGCAAGAAGAGCAGTGCATTTGCATGGGCAAGCACTTATTACTGTTCACCTCTAAATGGCCTTTTTATTTATTATTCTTCTGCCACATTAATGTGGGTCTTACTGTAGCGTGCACCCACAATATATACATCAAATCGACCGGCTCAATCGTGTGATGTGTGCTATTACTTTTATTGGCGATTGGAGTTATCATGGCGACGCAATTAGCACAAAACCCCGCCCAGAAAACCCCATAGGAAATGAATGGTGCCAGGAGTCAAAAACCATGAAAATCCACTATTTTTGAGGATTTACTGTGTCACCATAAAATAACGTAGCAACTCCATTTAACATTCTCGGCTTAGCTACATCCCTGCTCTGTTCAGCGGTGAAGACCAGATGTCGATAGCTGTTACGGTTTTTCCACAATTAGACTTTGTTCGATCCAAGGTTCACCCCAAATCGCCATTTCTATAGTTTAACTGTCGTTTCGTCAGTGTGGAGTGATGTGCTTTTGGAAGGTCATGATTATTTTTAACTCGCCATCACGGTCACAACTTTCACATTAGTGACATGATTTTCGGTCATGAAATAGAATTCCCCTTTCTGATTCTCAGGATCATTTCAAAATGTTCCTATGTTTCACGGTTTTCTCTCAGCAAGCTCCAGAGCGCTCAAAGTGGAACCCAGTCTGACGACCTTTCTCCTATACATTGTGACTGCTCAGGATTTTCTGAAACCGAGAGATGTTCTTAGTCATCTCTCGTTTGTTCCTTCCCGGACTGTGAATAAGGTAGAGAGTTGTGCTTTGAGATCAAAGATAACTCTTGCTCCCACTTCAAAACTTTTTCCGATGCCTTGTATGGTTTTCGACTGGGAATGATTTGTTCTGAGCACTTTTTTGCTCAAAATCTGGAATAGGAGCTGTAAATCATCAAAAGTACTACATAGCACTTAAGGGATTTTAATCTTTATTCTATTTAAACCTTAACTATAGATTCCATGCGTGTTCATTTTTTGAGAGGAGACGAGAGTAATTTAATTTTCTTTAGATTTTAATACAACAAATCAAATACTGATTCACAGAGTTCCTTAAAAAAGATTAAATACTAGTTTACAGAATTTCTTAAAACAGATCAAATATTTAGCTTACAGAGGGGTATAAATTACCCTCTCTGGGTCACCCTACCAAAGAATGACAGAGTACATAACAGAAACATTAATTTTTATATTTTAACACAAAGTTAGAGAAACTCCCCCCTTCATTCAAACTTTTACCAAGACCAGCCTCCTTACAACCATGCATCAGAGGACAATCACAAGACCAGTCATGAGGGAATAATGGATGTCTCACTTCACTAGTCAGAATATAGATAGCAATAAGGGACACTTTGTATAATGCTGAGAAAGACATTCACATTATCTGTCATAAGTGTAACACAAGATAAAAAGATTTGTCATAAGTCAAGATGAAATGTTTACATACAATTGGTTCTTGTTTGTACCTTAGAATCATTATAATATTTAATCTAGATATGAGTAACACAGTCAGAATTCAAAATGCATCAGCACTAATTCAAATAAGAATAATGTAATCTATGTAATAGAAGAATAAAGATTCCCACTACATCATTAACACCAATTCACATAAGAATTAACTTTATCTAAGACCTAAGAGAAGGCAATAAATTTTACCATTACACAGCTCTAACTCGATTTTCTGCTGACCGTTATTTCTTACATCCTTCCATTGTCAATTGTATGATGATGCTATCTGCCTGTGCTTTCCCGCTGAATATCCTGTTTATCTGTGACCCACACAAGAGCTGACTCTGCAAACAATCTTAAAAGTATAATTACAAATTATGGTAACTAAAACACCTTAATCAAACATTAATAGACATATAATATACTTCAAATCCCTATCATGATCTCATAAAAATATGAGATCAACTTAAATATTCATAATCAGAGTTAACATGGATGGATTTCAATGGCAATAAGAAATGATTAACAGTAATCAATTACTTTTAACAGATCCATCAGATAACCATTTAGCCTAAACAATGTAAAAAACAAACAAACAAAAAAACAGCACAATTTACAATGGTTTCATCACATTTTTTTTCACAATCATTCATACATTTTAATTGTCTGTATTCATCCTTTTGCGTCCAGGTGAAATCTTCAGAATACAGGTGTAGACTAACCTGCTGTCTGTCTCAGTCACAAGGGATTATTATGAGAACAAATTTTTAGTTCCTTATTTCTTGAATCCTGTTGCTTCTTGGTCCAGTGAGCTCATCAAATAATCACTTTAAATCTTCAAACACTTCACCAGTGGTCAGCAAGAATTCATGGCAAAGAGCATTCATTATGTGCAGTGTTTAACCTGGTGACGCACCTGTTTGTCCATCATCATCCACATTGTAGACAGGTTTTGATCCAAACAGCCTGGAACTGACTAATTTGATGTTTCATAGCCCAGAACCCCCAACGCCGCCACTGTGCTTACTCGATGAAGCAAGTAGAGAAAGCTCACTTTGCTGTTGTTTATAATGTGTCAGAAAGGTATTTCATTCTCCACAAAGAATGAAGAAGAGTAATCTCCAAAGTGTCCGGATGTCTGTGAATGAGCTCAAAGAACTTTCTTCAAACAATATCCAAACATACATGTATGACTTCTCATCTAGTTATATAAGTTAGGGTTAATGATTATCCAATTCCTAAAACATCTGAAAACAAAAAGTAAGATTAGCAAAACCCAACAAGAATTCTGTGTAGGTATTATCCTCTAAGGAAACCAGAAGGTTCCAATTTACTTCAGTAAAACACACCATCCTGTTAAATCAGAAAAAATAAGCTATAATAATTGCAAACAAAAAAACAGAAATATCATCCATTCCCCATTCTTTACCTTCAACACAATTAGTGGTAATATCATTAATAATTTCTCTAATCATCATTTTAGTTCTAGCATTAACTCAGCTCTTCCCCCTTTGCCAAATTGCTAAATTTGGCAACAGAAAACATAAAAAGAAATCCCAAGTTAGGCAAACTCCTGTTTACAACACAGAGCAAAACACAACATTTTAGTAACACAAAAAATAGTACTATCATGCTAATTGATGCCAGAATTCTCAACAGAATTAGTTGGGTTTTTTTTGTCAGCCCTCTGAACAGTCTGGAAGGCCTATAACATTTGTTATATATTCAGAAATAATATGTTTCATGATGTGGGTAAAACTAATCTATCTTGCAAAGCAGTTAACCTGATTTTTTTATATTTCAGTTGTCAGACCCTTTACACTTGTCAGGAATGAATTAACAAAACTACTAAACCTATAATTTAGAGTTTCCAAATTTGTGATATATTTCCCATGTCCCGGATTTGTCAAAACATGACCAGATTTTTTCAAAACACTTTCAAACAAATAGGTCTGTGGTCTGATCTCAAATGTAATATTGATTGCTGAAATACCCAGGTTAACCCTAAATTACATCCGTCTCCCTGTCAATCTTATCCTTACCGTGGGTGTAACTGTAAATCTTTTCCTCACCCATTTAACTTCCTGCCTGGGCAATACATTTCAGGCTCAACAGTCTCCCAAATCCTTGAGGTGAGTAAAATATCTCAAAATTAATCAGTAAGATCCCTAGGCTCTATGTTGATGTCCTACAAAATACGGTGTCTAAGAACAAACATAACAATTAGTAACATAATGTCTATTCCTCTGATATAAACTGTATCGATACCATACATTGATTGTTTTTCTTCAAAGTTTTGTGGCCTGTTCACAAAGTAAATCAAGAAAAAAAAGGCTGGATTTTTCTATGTTAGATATTGCTGTTCTAAAGCACCACTAAATAATTGCAGTAACAAAAATAAAAGTAATAACCATCTGCAAAGGCTGTATCCTCTTTTTTCTGTCCCTCTTGAAAACAGTCCCCAATGAAAAAGTGGCTCTCCTGGTTTCGCTTCACTGAAGTTGAGACGAATAGCTCATATTGAACTAAACCCCTTTGAAATTCAGACTTCACAACACTTTTCCCAGACTCTGTCCTTCTAATCAATTAATAATTTCTGCTACTATAATTATGCTACTTACAGTGAGATAAAGATGTCCAACTAGGTTTCTCTTCTATTTTAACTGCAGTTGGTGTCGTCAAGGTTACCTGTGATGCTCCTCCCACCTGAGAAATGACCAGCAAAGAGCCAGTCTCCAACTCGATTTTCTGCTGACCGTTATTTGTATTGTACCATCATCGTATGATGATGCTATCTGCCTGTGCTTTCCTGCTCATTGTCCTGTTTTTCTGTGACCCAAACAAATGCTGACTCTGCAAAAAATCTTAAAAGTATAATTACAAAGTATGGTAACTAAAACACCTTAATCAAACATTAATAGACGTATAATATACTTCACACTACATGGTCAAATACAGTACTACACAGTACTACATGATACAATACAGTACTAAAGACTACTTCATGGTAAAATATAGTACTATACATGACTATATGGTACACTACGGTACTACACAGTACTAAATGGTCAAATACAGTACTACACAGTACTACTTGGTAAAATACAATACTGCACATTACTACATGGTACCATACAGTACTACACAGTAGTACATGTTAATACACAGTACTACACTGCACAATAAAGTACTGCCCAGTACAATACAGTACTACACAGTACTAAATGGTACAATACAGTACTAGACAGTATTGCATGGTATAATACAGTACTACACATTTCTACATCATAAAATCCAGTACTACATGGTACAATACAGTACTATGTGGTCAAATACAGTACTACACACCACTGCATGTAAAAATACAGTACTACACAGTACTACATGATACAATACAGTAATACACCGTCCTATATGGTAAAACTCTTGCTGAATTTGTCAAAAGAAGCTCTTATTGGGGTTGGTAGTGACTACACACACTGTGGCAGGCCCTTTTTAAATTTCCTGAAATGTTCTAGTTTTCTGTATTTAACATACAGGTCATCTTAGAAATAGATAATTTAAAAACCAAAAACTAGTCATATTTGACACCACCTTCTTAGAATGCCAAAAAAACTAAAATTAGATTATTACTACAGTGAGTAATTCATAAAATCAAATACATTTTCTAAAATGTTATTCATTTCTAATTTAGCTAATTATTGAACAAAACATTATTTCCTCCAAATATTGTTTTGTTTTCACTTCTGCTTTGCATTGTGAATTGGTTGTGTGAACACAAATCATAATTTGCGTAATAGTCTTACACTAATTATATTTAGTTTAAAACTAACTTAGCCTCTATTCCAATACAAGCCTTCTTTAAGCATACATATTCATACTGGACTGTGACATCGCCATTAATTTACTTGTTATTGTTTCTACATCTTTGCGTATTGGTAGGCTACATTTCTTACTGTATTTACTTTTGGTTTTAGTTTATTCAAATCATTTATTCTTCCTTAAGTTAGTAGGTTAGTTGTGTTTATTAGCCTGGTGTGTGTGTTGATTAATGTTTTATGACTAGAAAGTTTAATTCGTTTTATACAAACTCCAATACCCTGAATCAGTTACATTAAGAAAAGAGATCAGAAAACGACTGAATTTGAAAAAGCCTTTAAACCATGTGACATAATGTTAACTTAGCATTCATGGCCTCGCCTACCTAGCTTTATTGCGTTTTAAAACGCACCATACAAGGAAATGTACTACCTCTACTAACAAGCTAATATCTATGACCATATTCACCCAGAGATGTTGTTCGTTTAACTATCCTCAAACGTAACCTACGCTTCAAATCTTCCGGTCTATGGAGCTCGCTGTGAGCTTTCCCCTAACGTTAGCACGGTGTGTGGGGGGAGCCTAAAATCAGACGAGACAACTCGCTGAATTTAAGCATACTGCTAATTGGAGTAAAAGAAATTATCAAGGATTAACTCCGTTACAAAGGGGGAAAAGGGTGGCTTCAAATACCTGTCTGACTGGTGACGGGCGTGTGGCGTACCAAAGACCATAGTTCTGGTGCCAGATTGGTCCTGTGTCATGAGTCCCGTCTTGTTTGGTAATGCCGCCTAAACTGGGTGGTAAACTCCATGTAAGGCTAAATACTGGCACAGTTTTTGTTGTTGTAGTTAGCCAATCAAAGGACAGAAACTTGCATATCATTAATCTTAATGAGTACGCTCCCAAATCTTGTTGAGTCTCCATACCCACTCCCACACTGAATTGGAATAAACTGAAATAGACTGGAAAATTATTTTTTTTTGACAGAAACCGACTCAGATGGAATTATTTCATACTAGAGAACACTGTAAAATTAATAAAAACACCAGTAAATGAGACAGTTAAGAAGCTCTTGTATTTCAGAAGTTGTTGTTTGCTATTAGTTCTGAACTTACTCATTCATCTATTATTTTAATAGCTCAATTTTATCTGGCAGGTATTCATAATTTTTACGTAAGAACTGAACTATTTGGCTATTATATCTTCCTGGATTCCAGGATGGTGCCATAATTTGGGAATTTTGACTTAGTCATTTTATTAGTAATTGTCTTAAAGTGACAGTGTGTAGTTTTTGCATTCCATCTTTGAAAATAGCCATTAAAATATTATGTAAAAAATAATTATGTAAAGCACATTAATTGCAAAATATTGGCGATATTGTAAAATATGACTTTAAAAATCTGTTTTAAAATACAAAGGCGCGGGTCCTCTTTTTAGGGGAAAGCCATATTAGATGACGTCTTTACTTCTACAAGAGACAAAGTGCACGGAACACGACCGCTTTTAAAACATTGATTTCCCCTCAAAATGCCAAAAACCTTCGCCATAAATACTTTTTTACCTCTTCGCTAGTTCCAAGCGATGACAGATGGACTGATGTGCTCGTCATGTTGCTGCAAATAGATAATTCTCAGGGAATTGAGTGTTTGAATACAGCACTAGTTGGACCTCCATTGTTGAGTTTCTTATTTGAAGACACAGATACCGTATGCTTGTGATAATTTAGGTAAGCACTGCCCCCTAATGGCCAAAAATTACACACTGTGCCTTTAAGCAAATATCCATAATTATTCATAAACAAACCTGTTGTTGAACAACAGCATGCATCCATGATCTCTCACTAAACAGTGGCAATGGTTAAGTAATGGCTTTTTTAAAGCTACAATAATGGCAGCCATACATGGTTTACCTTATTAAAAAATATATACTCAATGCCCCCACGATATCACCAAGCTTAAACAGTAACATATGGAAAATCATAAAACATGCTTAAAATACATTTTTAAAATAATTGGCATGTCACCCGTACACTTACAAAGGTGTTAGGAAGTTTTAATTAAATTTGTCAAGCAGTCTGACACAATGTAACAAGCTAACAGCAGTTCCAGCAGTAGCAATTTATCATGTTGGTGTCAAAGTTCAAGTCCTCATGTTCCAATTCCAAATACAAGTCATCGCCATGCTGCAAGTCAAGTCACAACTTCCTTAAACGTGAATCAAGACAGGACTTGAATCTGAGTCTAGGACTTAAGTACTCCATCGCTGTTTCCCACAATAAACTGCTATGTCATCTCATTCAATGGCTTTATAACACAAGTCATCCCTGTAAAAACTGAAATTTGACCCGTATCAAGCGCAATTATGAGCTGATAAGGCTACTCTCAGCAGTGAAGGGCAGCTTCCAATATCTGGAGGCTTCTCCTGGAGGATTGCACTAGGAAGTGTAAAAACCCAACTTCACATCTATTTCTCGTGTACGTGTCACAAATTATATCTAATATGAAATATGGTATTGGCAGCATTAACTGTGGAGATGCTCTTTTAACAGAGATAATAATACTGGATGTTGTACTGTTTAATGGAAAACTATGGAAATTATTGTCCTATAAAGTTCCTCCTGCTATCATAGGGCTGAAAAATTATTCTGGTGTGAGCAACAATTATGAACACTCAGGATGGTATGTAACAGGTTTGCTTTGAACAGAATGATTTACAGAGTAGGAGTCGACTGGGGGGGAGGTTTGGTCCTGATCCACAATGAGGTAAAACAAAGCAAATTTATTTGTATAGCACACTTTAAACAACAAAAAAGGTCCTTTGGGTGATTAGGGGATAAAATAAAAGCAAGCAACAATAAGATAAATGTAAAAGCATGAAACAACATTAGAGACACAAAACAGTAATCAGTATGATGATCAGTTATTCAAAGGCAGTTCTAAACAGTGGGTTTTTAGCCTTAATATAAAGGAACTCAATGTTTCTTTCTGGAACTCAAGTGATTACTGACAAGTAGACTCCAGACAACTGATATACAAGAGGAAGGGCAGTGTTGAGTTTGGCCAGGTGATGATGAAATATTTTGCTGATGATCTTTTTTTCTACCTTTTCCTGGTGTTGGGAAGGGGGAAAGGCAGGTGAGTGCATATAGAGGGGTCCATGTTGGTGATGGTAGGAGCAGTGAGAGGGCTGACCAGGAGACTGAAAAATGCAAGGAGGTACACAGCTGACAGGAGAGTGGACGTGGGAACTAAATCCATGGAACCAGAAACAAGACTTTGGTGGAAGAATGGACATTAGCAGGGAGATAAACATCTGCCGTCTGCCTCAGGAAAGCAGCTCCTGTATTCCTGCTGCTCCCCCCCATGTGTAGGAGGAAGGTATTTACAGGGAAACAGACGTAGAGCTCACCAATAAAAGCAACCCTTTCTAAGAAAGCCACAAAATTTGATCAGTAGCTGTGAAAAGTTCCCTGTGAGGTCTTTCATCTTTCTTGTATTCTAGTTTGAAATCATGTCTGGTGTGTCTTTTTATACAGTTTACACACATACAGGTGATGACCTAGGTCAGTCATATGTCATACCTATTGTGGCTGAGTGCCCTTGCTTAGGCAGTTAACTTTGCCCTCTGTGCGTGTTTCCTCACAGGGTTGGTGTTAAGAGCCATTTCATTTGCTCTTAATACCCCTCTCAACTGCTTTGATAAATGGCATTCTGTCAGCATCAAAGGTAAAAAGACACCAGAGCTTTTCTAAACCCATCACAGTGATCATGTCAAGTTGTCTCAGGAGAAATGTCACACTTTGCTGAGAGCTTAGCGATGACAGTAGGAATTCTCGAAACTCAAAAAATAAAAGACAAAATAAGCTTTGTTCAGGCTGCATTGGCCATTGAACTTAAAACTTTTGCTCAGTGATCTCTAATCCACAGGTTAGTGGAGGCTCAGGGTTTTCTGTTCTTATGTAAGTAGTTTGTTACCATCAGATAACAATCATAAAATCCTCTAAAAATTGACGATAACAAAGAATGAGACTGTTTTGGTAGAGAGCATCATCACTGTGGTGGTCACATTAATGAATATTGCAGACTGCAAAGGCAATTAATTACAGCTTGCATCATCACCCTGGAAAAAGTGTGTAATTATTTTTTGATGCACTCCGTTGCATTCAGCAAACCTCGTGGAGTGTGCTCAGGCTGACAAAATGGATGCTGGCAGGGAACCAGCCAAAATGTGGTTCCACAAGCTAATGGCTATTCTACTTTCGGGGCAGATGGTGTTTCCATGACATCTTAGTAGCACGAGGTCTGCCACAGCAGAGGTGATGTTTCTTCATTTTTAGACAGTATCTTTATCAGAGTTAATTTGTATCAGATATACATAAAGAAAATGGGCAGAAAAATGTATAAATATGGCTTTATTATAGGAACAAGCAATGAAACAGGCTTGTGAAGAAAATGGTGAAACGGATAATGACAATATCTAGGATAGATAGATAGATAGATAGATAGATAGATAGATAGATAGATAGATAGATAGATAGATAGATAGATAGATAGATAGATAGATAGATAGATAGATAGATAGATAGATAGATAGATAGATAGATTTTTTTTACACTCAGGCCTAGTTCACACCAGCTGAAGTGCCACAAAGTGGGGCGAAATGGAGACCGCTTCCATTCGGCGGTATTCGGCGGTATCGATATTTTTGCAAAAAAAACTGCATCCATTTTGGCAGGACATCACACCAAGACACACGATAATTCAGTTAATTTGCAAAATAAAAGGATATTTTTCAAAACAGGCAATACCGTGATTCATAAACGTGATCATAATTGTGTATCTAAACAGACTATAGAGAAATAGCAAACAACCAAACAGGCACACACACACAGAGGAAGGGAGTGGGGAATGTGGTTTATTAACAGAAACATTGCATAATAATTTTATAATAATAATAAGGTGTAACCAAAACTCCAAAATATATCCTGTGCCAAATACCACAGCAGCTACAGGCTGCTAGAAATTTGAAGACTGTGGCTCAGGAGTGAGGAGTTTGTCCTATAACCAAAGGAGTGCTGCCTGTCAATCTAGGCTGATGTCAGGAATCCAAACTGAGCCAGTACCAAATTCAAGCACAGTGTAAAGTTTTAACCTGAAGAGGGCACTCTTTGGTTAAATGGTTTTTGGTACAAAATTAATATTTCTCCTAAAATGTACTAAAACACAAAAAATAATGACTGGACATATAGACAGCACTATTAGACACTCAGTTATACAGTTTATCAGCAAAAAAGTGTTTCTTTGGGTGAGTTAGGGATACAATGATACCACTTTTTTCTAATCAATACCGATACTTCTACCAATATCAATAAGTTAATTGGAAGACAGTTTTTTTCTCTCTGTTTGTTACAATAAATGATGGTGAAATAGATAAAAAATAAAATTTCAAGTGAAACATTTTCAGTGAAATTGTTGCAGAGTTTACACATTTTAAGTATCGACCGATGCGGTACTACAGAACGGTATCAGCCCCGATACCAATATCATGCATCTCTTGTAAAAAGAAATATCCTCTGGCAAATTTGAACATTCAAAAACCAATAAAAACAAATGACAAAATGTCATTGGGCTCTCTTAATGGTTAACTATAAAACATAATGTGGGAAGTCTGTGGTGAATATTTAAGAGGCAGGTTGTCTGGCCTTTGGTTTTGTAAGGGCACGATAAAGTGTGGACAGGTATCATGAAGTTTTTCTCCAGAAAACTGATGGGCTTGTTCTCTTCTTTTAGATTAAGTGATTTTACATGAATTAAGTGATTTATGAGGCAACTTTTCAAAATGTAGCTAAACATGGTCAGACAAGCAGTTTTTTTTTAGTGTCTGTGAAAAGTAAGAGGAAGGCTCCAGTCTGCTTGAAGATGAATTTTAAATGTGAAAGTCAAATCAATAGAATTAGGTGATGGGTGGATGGAGAAGTGAAAACACCAAGAGAGACAGAAGATATATTGGCAGTGGACTAAGCCATGAGAGGGTTTTGCATTTCTATTTGCCTATTTTATCTGTGGTAGAGTGCTGAAAATCAGACACCAGATTTTTTTTCTACACCTGTGTTTTCATTAAAGTCATTGTTTCATTCTAAGAAACAAGACAGGTGTGATCTTGTTAAAGGGTGAGCAGAGAAAGAGACAGACAACGGCAGAAAACTTCACAAAAAGAGTGGGGGTGTTTGTTTCCAAACTTAATGCTTGTGAACATCACGGGGGCAAATGCTTTAAGGAGCCGCACAACAAATTATTTCTCTAACAATCAAGCATGACTGTCAGGAATCGCTGAGTAGGCCAGTTCAGTGGTCAATCCACCACTGCATGGCTGGGTTGAGTTTCCTGACCTACATGCAGAATTGCACTTGAGAGACAAGTGGTAAAAGGTTTATTAACAGTTATGTACAGAAACAAAGGAAATATGCAATGTTGAGGTTCTATTTCTTTCAGGTGTGGAAAGTGATCATGTCTGGAGGAGGACAGGTATGTTGTTTTATTCCAGGATAAGACAGTGACAATATTTTTTTCCAGAGTTGAACAGCTTACTATGACTTGAGACTAAGAGGTGCGTTGGAGATGCAAGCCAGGTTTTGGCATAAAGCAAGGAGGTAGGTTTGTGACCCAGGGGAAAGTATGAGGGTTTGAAGTGAGTCTTGAGGATCCATAGAGTGTGAGAGCTTGGTGTCAGATAGCTTGTTCCTTAGAGAGTGTGCAGACAGATGAAAAGCTAAGGATTTCAGGGAGCAAACAAGCAAGCAATCTACACTCCCGGTCCTTCATTGACAAAATCCCCTACACCCTGAAACCCCCACCCCCACCCCAACATTCCTTTTGGTGCACCCCAAAACACCTCTTAACTCAACAGTGCAACAGCAGTAAAGAACACCAAACCATAATTAATTACAGATCATTACAATATGGTTAGTGTAACCCCCCCCCCCCCCCCATTACCTCCTGATCCCTCCAACTCCCCACAGCAATGGTGGTGTCACCTTGAGTAACCTCTGCTTGTTACTCAAATGATGTTGAATTAGATTTAAAAAAATAAATAATAATAACAATGACAAGAACACTAAAATTGCAAGTGAAAAATAAACATTTTCCTTGAAATAAGTTCAGTTTCCTCATTTTAAGCATTGGTACATGGTATCACTAAACTAACCGATACTGATAGAAGTACATCAGAACTGCATCTGTCCCAACACCCGATACCAGTATTGGTGCATCCCTACTCTCTTCCAATATGGTTCCTGTAAAGAGGAGCATAACAAGTTTGTTCGATTAGCATGTAAATTGGTTGAAAGCTGACAAGGCAGAAACTCAAATCATTGTGAAATGCCTGGTGGTAAATGGAAGGAAGAATAAGAAATATTGTGGAGCACTAGCATTTTATCATGGTATTAAGCCCCACTATCATTTTAAAGATTTATAAAACTTTGATACTTAAATATATTCTCCAGACTGCAGCTTTAAGCGACTTTGGGTGTGAATGTGTCAACATGACAGAAAGAGGACCCATCGTGGCATTATGGTTACCTTTACTATTGAGGTTTAGTAAGCCATTTGTTGAGTTCAGAACCGTGACATAAATTGACTGAATGGTAAATGGACTGAACTTATATAGCGCTTTTCTAGTCATACTGACCACTCAAAGCGCTTTACATTGAAGCCACATTAACCCGTTCACACTCACATTCATACACCCAACATGGCTCGGTAGGACGATGTTTTTTGGGGTTAAGTGCCTTGCCCAGGGGCACATCTACATGTGACTGGAGAAAGCTGGAATCGAACCTACGACCCTCCGATTGCAAGCCAACTCTACCCCTGAGCCACGTACTGCATCTGCTTGATGGATGACAGTCTGGTTCAGTCTTTCAATTAGTAAATGTCTGTCAGCATTATCAATGTGTAGGTCCGTTACTGCTCACATCATGCTGAGGTGCAAGCTCTGAACACATGGCTGGATCACATGGCCTGAGATCATAGGAATTTTCCCATTTGCTATAGTAAAGGCTATAAAAATCATATGACAAAGACAAACCCTACTTATCTAGGTTATTTCCATCATAGAAGAAGGCATTCTCATTGCATATATTTAGGTTCTGTAATAAATTAATAAGAACAACATAAGACCTCAACAAAGTCTCTAAGCCTAATGTTGTCCTTTGATGTGATTTTGGGCCAAGCTTGAAGCTTATCTCTTTGGGCTTTTGCTATCATGACTATAGGTTACCGTATCTTTCATAAAGTGTTTTCCATGTAGCAGTAAAGGCGGATTCAGTTCCAAGAAGGAAATATCCATCAAGTGCAGTCTTTACTTGTCCACTCGCATATATGCAAAGATGGAAGACTTTCTCATTTTCTGGAATGTTCTTCTGGTCGATGAGCGTGTGGAATGACAGTCTCCAATCACTATATCCTGATGGCTCCCTCCTAAAGATTTGTGGCTCCGGAACTGGTATTCTATTAGCATTTAATTCACCTGCTAGTGTTTTAATAAGCTCTGTTGTATCATTCATAGGGGTAGTTGCAACTTGGGGTATAATGTACTCATGCTGTGGCTGACAACTTGAATGCCCAAGAGCTTAACTTTTTCTAGTTGTTTTTGTTATGTCCACTTTGTGCTCCTCTGTGACACTCGTTTGGTTATACAGCTGCAATACGTGCTTGAGCTGCACACAGATCTTTCACCTTTTCTAAGTACTGTATTCTTTCATGAAGTGATCTTTGCAGGACTGTATATTCTTCCACTTCATAAGCCTTGAACTCTACTTTACTTTCTTCCATTTTTCAGTCGCAGTTTAAGTTGCTCTGCTTCTCTTTCCAAACAATTTTTTTTCGGCTAAAGCCTCTTCCTCTGCTACCTTCTTTTATATCTCAGCTTCAAGCCTTTCAATTTTTTTCTGTTCCATTTTTAGCTCTTCCAACACTCTTAAAACAGCTTGGCTCAAAGCTACTTCTACAGCAGCAGCCTCATGGCGTTTGACGGTACGTGCAGACCGGCTAGCATGTCCAGGCAGGAAAACACTCAAACAAACGAAAGTTGATGCTTTAAAATTAAAACCCCACTGCTTGCACACTTTAGTCCGTGTCAGTGCGTCGCCGCATCACTTCAGTTTCTCAGCAGGTGAATGGGGATTTCCCTGTTGTTTCTCTGTTATTTCTGCACTTTCCCTCCCTCTACTCCTCACTTCCTAGTAATCTGTATTTTGTGTTGTAGTTGCCCTAACCAGGATTGGCAAGCGTTAACTAACATAACAAGAAAGTTTAAAGAAAATATTTAACTGCTTACCTGACATTCCAATATCCTCCGATCGCTCTCTCACCTCTTTTTCTGTCTCTCCCACCCTGCAGCTACAGCGTCATCTCAACCTCAGTCTTCCCCGCATTGAGTAACTCCAGTCAAATCTTGTCACTGATTGGTTGCTGCCCTGCATTTTCTGCCCAAAAGTTCAATTTTCCCAACATCACGCAGCAGCTGCGTGGAGGCCTTGACTGACAGTCAGCTGTGTGAAGGTGCTTATACCCACTGTGCCAACATGCACGACTTGCTGCATCGCAGCTTGACGCCCACATGCTGTGTAGGTACCATAGACCTTGCATGTAATTTAGCTGCCCAGCTGCCTGGATGCTCATGGTGGTCTGATCATCACTTTACAGAGGATTTAGTGGACGTTCAGAAGTACGGGATTTAAAGATATTGACTCAAAGAGGTAACCCACATTTGGCGAATTTTGTTGTTCTTCTATCCATATAGTTTGTTGCTGTGGATACATAAACTCGGAGATCTACTTTGTGGCATGTTTTTTGATTAGGATGTCAAGATTCACTGGGGGTTGGGTTGGTTCAGTCATTTTGAATTTCTAAAAACCAAATGAGCTTATCAGGAAAGTAAATTGTCTCTCTTTTTAGCATCAAAAAGCCAACAAATATAAATTGCTTGTAGTAACAATGTGACTTATCAGTGGAATAGCATAACAAAAACGCAACCTAAATAATCACAAATCTAGTCAAAATATAATGCTTACTATCTTGTAATAAATAGAACTTTTTAAAGTAAAGTGTACCAATATAAAAACGAGATATTGGCCCTTAAACTCGAATACTTTAACTTATAGTCTAACTTTCAATAGTAGTAAATAAAGGTGACCAAAGTTTGCCACAAAAACTTTACTTTGAATCACAGTTTGCTAGTCAACTTTCAAACTTTCCCCTTTTACTTAAACCGCTCTTAACTTGTGAGTGTCCACCACCCAACTTGAATGTTGCTCTTCAAACTGTACTCTCCCTGTGTCCCTGCGCACAAACTTGTGGGTCAGCTGCCCCTTACTTACAGCTCTGGCTTGCCTGCATCATTCATGCTACCTCACGATGCACTGCCCACTCGCACCAACAAACAGTCTGAGTTTTCACTATAATTCCCATGAAGCACGTCCAGACTAGAGCATGGACACCCGACCATTGTTAGGACCTGTGTAAGTTTCCTGTGTCTCTCTTTAACAGATTTGCAGAGAGCCGGGAGAGGGGAGTCCTGATTAAGACAGCTCATTATAGTCTTATTATGGCTACGTTTAGTGTTTTAGTGCGTCGAGGATTGGTTCAAAACGAGATGCAACTTTTACCTGGAAAACTGAAACATTTATTCGGAAGAACTTCCTCCGCTGCTCCTTTGCTGTGACATCTGACCACAGTGAAAATGGTCAGCTTAGGGGGCAATCAAAAAATTAAGTTTTAGCTCAAATAATGTAATCCTTTTTGGGGTGGCTGACAGAGTTGTGTGGGTCAGTGTTACTTATTCTTTTGGTGTAAGTAATGATTGCTGTATTAAGGCTATAATGAAAAAATGTCTATCGATAGATATATATTGCTATTAAATTATCGTCCAGACCCATATGTATATATATAATATTAGGGATTCACCGATACCGATATTGGTATCGGGGCCGATACCACTCTTATGTACTGTATCGGTGACAGTTATCCGATACCATGAACCGATACTTAAAATGTGGAAACTCTGCAATAACTTTACAGAAATTTTATATTTTTGACCTGAAATTTTGAGCTTTGTGGTCATTAATATTTAATTTATCTTATCTAATTCACCATCTTTTATTGTAACAATCAGAGAGAAAAAAAAACCTGTCTTCCAATTGATTGCATTTTTTTGTGTGGTAGAAGTGTTGGTATTACTACTCGGTATCGGCAAGTACTCAAATCCACGTATCTGTATCGTAACAGTTTGAAAAAAGTGGTATCCCTAATATACATCCCTAATAAATCATAAAATATCATGATTGAGGACAGTGTTCTATCCAGGTCCAAGGCTTTTCTTGTTTTAGTTTTGTTTAGTCCCAACATGGAGGAAGCTTTTTTTCTGTCTACATTTGAGTTTGGAACAACTAAAACTAGCTTCCCAATCTCAGCATACCAAATCCCTTGAAAGCAATTAACCAAGAAGGTGTAATTACTCTATTAAACGTGTTGTAGCTTTTAAGTTGATGGTGTCAGCATGTGTGTAGAAAATGTATCTTACTCTGTTGTTTGTTGAAAGGCTTCCCCAGAACACCTCCAAGTCAAAAGTGGTTGCGTCTTGAAGCCACGGAAATTTAATTATTTGGCACTCCAGGAACTCCTCATTAAGATGCTCATTCCAAAGTGAAGGATTTCAGGAAATCTAATCCAGACACAGGTAAATGTTATTAAAATAAATAATATGTTATTGATCCTTGTCAGAATACAGACAAGATTACATGTAAAGTCTATGGTTGAGTACGTCAGAGTCTCTGCGGTGCGTTGTGTGTGTTGGCTCCGTCAACTTCTCAAGCGTTACTTGTGCTGCAAGCGTTACAGCACCAGAAGAGGCGCGAACTGACGACACAAGACAGGGAGGCAAACAAAGAACACAAGAAAACATCCCAGCCCTCCGCCCCTTCCGGACGGCAGAGAAGAGGCAAAAAAACCCAACAAAAAAAACAAAAACAACAAACTGAACAGAACAGAACCACACCAATAGTTCAGATCCAGTAATATAAACGAAAAATTACACATTCACTACACACAAGCATGGATTAATGAACACAATACTAATGTTTCTGGTAAGCTCCTGGTAAAAGCTAACTAATGACGATAACCTCAGCTCAAGATATGTCCGTCCACACCAATGTCCCCACACCTATGTGTGTGTGCGAGCATGCAGGTCTTAATAAGGTTTCCCCATGCAAGAGATTGATAGCGCGTGTAACAAACCGTAAACCGTCCTACAGGAATCGACACAGACATGAAGGAGGCAGGAGACGCGTGCATCCAGAGTCCCACAGAGCGCAGGAGCCGCAGGTAGACCAGCGTAGGGCCGATCACCCACCAACAGAGGAACAGATGGAAACCCCAGGGGAACACCAAGCAGCCGCAATGCTGGGGCCCGAGAGATCGCAGGGACGAGCCCACGGGCTCGGCCGGAAACCGGCTATGCCAGGAAGGGCCCAGAACAGGACCCGGAGGCCACGGGGATCAGGGGCACCCCGCCCCCCAGCAGGGCCCCGACCAGGGACCCGCCGAGAGGGGGCCCCCGCCGCCGCCGCTGGGCAGGAGCCGTCCGCAGCCGACCGACGGACAATACACGCCGCTGCCACCCTGGACCAATACCCACCGCCAACAAACCGGCCCCCCCACACACCCGCAGTCAAAAGCCACAGCGGATGTACGCCCTCCCCAGGCCGCGCACAGCCAGCACCTGGACATCCAGATCTACCAGCTCCCGGGTCCAGATCCCGCCCCATGCAAAGTGCCAAGATCTGGGGCCCAGCCAATGCCGGACAGCCCCCCCAGATGAACCGACCAGGCAGTAGAACTCATGGAACTGGCAGGAGCTTGGGCGCTGGGCACGGTCCCCACCGATCCGCCGGACGGCACCAACCTACTTTACAACCCCGGCATCCCCATAAGAGGTGCCCCAGTCAATCCAAGGAGGATGTCGGCCCGGACAGCGGCCGCCCGACACACCGGCCCACCCAGGACCAGCCAGGCATGCACCAGGACCGAGCCGGGCCGCAACCGGGACCCCCGGCCCCAGGCATCGAGAGCCATCATCGACCAGCGGGCAGGAGCATCCATCACCGACGGGGAGAGACGGAGGGGAAGAACATGCACCAGGCCAGAGGGCAGCCAAACACCCAACCTGACAAGTAGACATAGACAGACAGAGACACTCATACGTACCCTCCCTCTCATGCGCACACATTCTTACATATACAGGACACACAAAAAAAGGACGCTGTACACTCATTCATACACCCCATACATACTCTATACTCCCAGGCCCAGGGACAGACGCCCCGATAGAGCACCCTGCCCCTGCACCCGGGAGACGGACCCCTTGCCCACCAGGACGGGGACAAGCAGACCGCCAAGGCCCCCACGCCGGCAAGAGTAGCCCACCAGCCTACTTCCCCGACCAGATGGCGTGATGATCTACCCGGGCTCCAACCCCTGATGGTCCAACGAACAGGGGTGTGGAAAGACCCCCAGCCTCTCTCCCCCTGCTCAATTGTGGTGTTGTTGCGTGTTGTTCTAATGTGCACTTAACACAGAGGGGTGGGACATGGGAATACTGCCAGGTACCCCCATCTCCCTCCCCGGGCCCTCAGTGTCTAGATGCATTTAAACAGTGGGTACGGGCACCACAGGCGAGGCCCCTTATAAGGGGCCCCGCTTACAGTGCCGAGGCGCACCCACCTCCAGGTCCCTACATGTGCGTGTGTCATGTAAATGTTGCAAGTGTAAGTGTCTACGCTGCTCAATAAAATTGGGACCCAGGCCGCCACCGGGTAGCGAAGACGGAAACTCCATGCCGCACCCCAGTGACGTGCCCACGTCCCAAGGCCTTAAGATTGTGCCATGGTGGACAGAAGAGTGTAACAAAATTATTAAAGCTAGAAATAAAGCTTTTAAAATACTGAAAAATAATCATAACTTTCTAAATTTGATTAAGTATAAGAAATTGCAGGTTGGTGTAAGAATGACAAATTAAAACAACAAAAATGAATGCAGTTGGTAGGGAGACTGATATTAATAATGTATGGGTAATGATAACAAATGAATGGAATTAAAAAACAATATGGATTTCCTGTGATTCAAGATAAAGAAAAAGCAGAGAAGTTAGCAAGGATTTTTTTGTAAAATACACAGTTCAGAAAATATTAGTAAAGGAAACAAGATATGTTAAAGAAAAATGAACATATATTTAGTCAGTGTGAGGAAAATTCAGGTTTATTAAATATAAATTCACTAAATCAGAATTAAATTGGGTATTAAACACAGAAGGGATCTGCACCAGGAAAATATCGTATACCATGCTACATCATCTTGGAGATGTATCTCAAAATATTTTGCTTGAATTATATGACAACGTTTGGGAGAAAGGAGAAGTGTTGGAACGAAGCTGAAATAATTTCAATATATTAATAATACAATAATATAATTTCAATATGCAAACCAGGAATAGATCATTCAAAACCAGATAGCTATAGGTCTATTACATTGACTTCTAATGTTTGTAAAATTATGGAGAAAATGATAAATAACAGACTAAATTATTATATGGAAGCTAAAGGATATATTACAAAATCAAAGTGGTTTTAGGAAAGGGAGGAATATTATGGATTCAATATTATTATAACGTGAAATACAACGAGCGTGAGTGAGTAAAGAAAGTGTTATAGCAGTATTTTTTGATATTGAAAAAGCATATGATATGTTGGGTATTTATCAATTAAAATTGATAAATTTGAGTTTGGTTCTATCTGGTTAGTCTAAGGATATTAAATCAATAATTCATAAATTATAAATTTAATTATCTCTTCAAATTATTAACGAGGCACCATTCAGTTTTTCATTAAAAACTTAGCAAAAACATATATATCTTATTAATAGGAGGTTATCAACCAATAATCTCACTTATAATTATTAATTATTAGTGATTACCAGAAAGACCTTATCTGAATTCTTGCAGTGATTCAAACACACACTCAGAATAAAAGAAACCAGAGATTTGATCCAATTTAACTAATTTATTCTAAAAACACAACTAAAATAAAAACACTACTTATACCAAACAGTTCTGTCAAGACTAACGGTATACCTGAGCAATATGGCGACCAGTGGTGACATCACTTAGGTGCGTCACGGAGCGCTTCCTGCAGACGTTCGTGCGCGGCCCCTCGCCTGCACGTGTAGAGGCGGCGTACGGACGTGAACGTGCAGCTTACAGAAAGGGGGGGAGAAGTAATTGTTTTATTGCAGGCAAGGCGCCGCGCGGCTTTCTTTAACAAAGAAAGACCTCGTGGCCGTTAAAAGTGGGTCAACTTTGTTAGCAAAGCTCTGGTTCAGAAACACGGGGCAATTAAGTATTTGTATGCAAGTTTACTCTCAGCACCGCGTGCTTCCTGGAAACACTCCGTGTATTGTGTATGCGCAACAGAACAGTGTCGTTTAACACACACTATGGTACATGAAAAACCAAAGGGATTTCCTACAATCAGATAACTTTGCTTATTACTAAAGGATGAAAGATACTACAGACTTGAAACTTACACAACAATTAAGCTCACAGTTTACCTGTAAATACGAACAAAACACAGCACAGAAACTCCAACACGGAGCGCTCAAGTGACACAGACTCACTTGAAGTTAAGAATCATGCATGCATAAAATTACAAGAGAACTTTCTAATTCATTCCACCCAGGTTGGAAAATAAAAATAAATGAGAACAGTCTTACTTTAAAGAGGAAGCTTCCAGGTGTAGAAGAAAAAGATACTTCTGATTGCGACGGAAAAACGCAAAGGGGAAACGGAGCGCAAAAAGGGGATGAAAAAAAAAATTAAAAGAGAGAGATTCAGCGGATTGCGCAAATAGTTTGGGGGCCAGCCAAACTATTGAAGGGGCTTGGTTGGTGCTCAGCTGGTTCAAACAGGAGACAAGCGGATAGTTCTCCAATTGGGTAGTGTGGTATTATTCTACATATGTTTTAAACTTCTATTATTCAGAAGGTAAAAGTCTGTTTGATATAGTTTGCATGGTTGTAAAAAATATATTGTCTGTCAGTATTTGTTATTGGGATAAGCTTTTAAGTAATAAAACTCTTGGGTAAGTTTTATTGCAGGCTGTAAAAACAGGATGTCTGTAGATTTAGTATGTGGAACCAAGGCCATGAAGCTGGGAGTGTTGCCATAAAACCATAAAACTCAGAATGAACTTTTGACCAAGAGAAAAGACACGTCTCACCTTATGACTGCATAATTCTCTGACAGCCAATAATGGCTAAGACACTGTTTGGAAATGTTCTGATTGGAGCAGACTCGAGGGAGAAGAAACGCCTACAATCCGGGCAAAAGTCCGGTGCCTATAAAAGTTATGACATGAAAACCACTCTTGGTCAGATCTCTTTAAATCTGGCCCAGAGAAACTAGGGCATCTTTCTCTGTAAACTGCAATTTGTTAATCTGTTCAAAATAAATGTTAAGAACTGGAAATTGGCTCCATGTTGTCTCTGCTTGAACATGCACTGAATTAATTTTGATAATTATTTAATTCAACAAATGGTGACCTCGACTGTGTGCAGAGTTTTGGACCAGGATCCAGTTATTTTTTTTAAGTTCATTAACGGACATGTATTTGCTCTATTGACAATTTGCGCAGAGTTGCGTGGTTTTTTAATTCTATTGATTGGTTAATCTAACATTAGGTAATGTTGTCATGCAAGTTACATATGTTTTTTGTTTTGAGCAGATTGACTGTGGCGGGCCCGTGGTCGGGAGCTGCTCCTGCGTCTCTCTCCCTCTGTTGCGACTTTCTTTGCGCTCCGCAGAGAAACACCGGTGCCTGCTGGGAGATGGAGTTTCTTACTCTGCGCGCCCAGGGGGGGCTGGTTTTTTTCCGGAGAGGACAGTGGAGCAGATGGAGCGGTCCCTTCAACGACTAAAAATCGGAGCCAAAGTGCGGATCGGGGCTTGAGAATTGGCCCTCTCGACTCAGACAGGACGCTGTCTGATAGCTTCCAGGCTGGCAAACGGAAATAGATTACGGAGCGCCTGGGTCGCCCTCTGAAAATCTGGGACGGATTACCTGGAAGTGGCCTGTGTCTTCCCCAAACGTGCGCGTGAGCACCGCAAATTGGGTTGTGTTAATGGTCCGGCATTTCTGGTGGGCTCCGAGTTAAGGTTAGTTTTTTTGATCTGTATGTGTGTGTGTGAGATGTTTTTTACGCAGGCGTTTTGCGAGACGTGCTGGTGATGTTGCGTTTGGTGTTAAAATGTTATAGTATAAATAATGAACTCGGGTATAAGAGCGGCCGCCCCAAGCTATGAGGGGAGCACGGAGCTAATTCTGTGTGAGTTTTTGCTTGATAGCACGGCTATCATACAACAGCTTTGACTATATGTTTTGATAAATAAATTAGTGGTTATAGGCGTTTTTCTGCCATCTGTTCGAGTCTTTTGAGTGGTTTTCTGGAGGCCGGCGCCGGGAAATTTCTCAAAGCGGACTACGAAACTTGTAACAGACTGGTCTAAACCTCCGCGATAAAATAATTAATAAGGTCTAAAAGTCACCACTTATAATGTTGTGTTTTTTGTTAATGGTTTTGGGCTGTAACGGACGTAGTTGAATCGGTGTTTGCTGTGCGGGACGGCTGAAATTGGGGACATGTGTTTCAGTCCGCGTGGACGAACAGGAGAATGTTTGTTCGTGCCGAATTAAAGTTTGGTAAAGTGGTATAAATTGTGTGGATTAAGTCCTGGTATTGCGGTATGTAATCTTCTAAAGTGTGTGTTGCGATGTTCTGGAGTGTTTTCGCCGTACGTTTTGTACTGTTTTAGGGTTCGTTTCACAAAGAAAGCTAACGGTAGCACATGGCTGTGGCTGCTGCTAAGCTAGCGGTGGTTGCTTTTGTGTGTCAATATGTTTTGTGGTTGAATCTAACTGCATGTTCTATGTGTTGCAAGCTAAAAGTTGATTTTGGATAGAAAGTGATTACAGACTCCTGCAGACGATTGCCTTGTTAAGACTTAAACGAATTTGGAATTTGTTAAGTTTTTCTGGTTAATTAGGATGTGAAACGGCCTCAAGATAACTGTTCAGATAAATTTTGGTTGCTACTCCCGTAGGCAATGTTTTAGCACATTTTCTACGAAGGGCAATTTAAGGTGTTTCACATTTAACTGCACTGTTACGGTACAGAGATTAAAGATTAAGAAGTACATGCTGAATTTGGTTAACTGGTTTTGCCGGAGACGGCTCGCTTTATCACATGAGGGGAGCATGTACAGTTATTGGGATAATTATGCATGTTACAATTAAACGCAAATGACTAAGAACAGTTACTCATGAGTCGATTCTGACTTGGTGAAGTTTTAATTTTTGATTTCATCTTTAAAATTAAAAAGAGGGGAGTTTATAGTCAAAATAAAAGATGCATTTTTTGAATCTTTAATTAGGTGGATTCTTTGCTTTTTTGATTGATCTAAGCAAGAGTTGTTAAGTTGGCCTAAATAAAGATAAAACTATAAGTAGTAATTATAAGAATTGAACGAAAAGCAAACGGTGTTAATTGGAAAGCAACAAACTGGTTTAAATTATTTTTAATAAGCACCGTGTTGTATGATACAGAGAATGAATTTTTTCTGTGATTTAAATAAGTATCATTTATGCTAAAATTATGTTTGGCTTATTCCTGATGGCTCTATAGACTTTAGAAATATAGTTTAGTCTCTGAATGAAAGACATAAAGGAGATGGGTGTAAAATTATTTACACATTTGACCATTCTTAAGGATTTTCTGGATACTAAATGCTTATTGGAGTGATCAAATTTCAACTGGGGCTCAAGGAGTAACCCAGCATATTTCAATTCTGTTAAAAATTGAATGTTTTTACCATGCAAAACAACACTTATCATAGTGATATTTTCTAAACTAGTGGGATTTGAATGTTTGAGTTTGAAAAAAGAAAACATTAAAACACAGAGTCATCTTTAAGGCATCAGTTTGTTTTTAAACAGACTGGGGATAAATGTGGAATTGGTCTAAGGATTGAAAGTAATGAATATCGGCGGTGATCGGAATGATGGTTTAATTTAGAAGTAAGAAGTAAGATCTAATTCATTCATTCTGATCGTGTAGAGGCAAAATGTGATTGGACCAGTTACATTGAAATAATTTTTACCATATATTTGAATGCACATTTTGTTTTGAAAAATAAGAATTGGTTTTAGTTTTAAAGTTTAAGATTAATCTTTCAGATGTTATTTATTGATTGTTAGCTAGTCCACTTGATGCTGAGAGCAAATTTACAGGTCCTAAAACATTTTAGAACAGTTCTGATCATAGAATAATGGCATAATATATCATTTGATCAGTGGGGACTCTGTAACTGACAATTTATTTAGATTTTTTGATTTTATTTTCTTTATTTTTTCCTTATTTTTCTTTTTTTCTTTTTCTCTCTCAACCTTTATACATTTGGTTCGACTTGGATTCTGACCCAGATTTCTGAACTGCGGTCTGCTTATTAATTAGAACTTTGGAAAAATGTTAATTTGAGAAGCTGGATTAAAGAAAACATGATTCAGTGGTAATTTATTTGACATTTCTAGAAGCTTCAATTCAATTTGGTGTTTATCATTGGAGAAAAAAAAAAAGAAGCCTGAGAGGATAATTGGGATACTGAAAAATGCTAGTTTTTGTTTTTGCTACTAGTTTGTGTTTAGAGAAATCTTATCTCTTGAACCTCTTTTATTGAATTTTTTGTTTTTTTGTTCTACTGCTAAGGGGAATTAGACTACTATGTATCCTACAAAAATTTAAGAGGAGTTTTAGTTGCAAAAATCAGTTTGACTATGTTTCATTCACTTCACAGAATCGGACAGATATTTTTGAAGTATGAAATGTTTTCATTATTTACAATCAATATATGGGGCAAGTTAGCACATTTGTGTTTGTTAAAAGAGGAATCATATAAGCAAAAGGTACTTTGAATTTAGATTGGATTGTGTTAAAAAAGAAACAAAAAAAAAACAAGTATTTTAGGTTGGGCAATTTCTAACAATAAGCAATCACCTGGTTACTTTCACATCAATTTGATCAGGGAATGAGACGTGCCTGTGTTGCACTACGGTCTTAAAGTCCCACAGGAAAATATGTATAGGGAAGCTGTTTTGTCAGTGATTTAAAATATTGGATTTTTCTTTAGAAATATGGATAGAATTTGAAGTATAGCAAACTGAAGACTGTTTTTGTAAACTATGTTGTGTTTATCAGTCAGAACTGTTCTCTGATTTTGTTTTAAACATTTGATGTTTTTAATTTTGATATTTTTTGTCTGAGCCAGCTTGATAGAGATCCAGTACACTTAAGTGATGGGGAGTTTGGAGACTGGATCGTTATTGGTAATTGCTCAGATGGGAGGAGTTTCACAGGTAAGCTTGATAACACCAACAACAGTTATAATTGGAGGGTAACCTAGTTGGACATCTTTATCTCACTGTAAGTAGCATACTGATATTAGCAGAAATTATTAATTGATTGAAGGGACAGAGTCTGGGAAAAGTGGTGTGAAGTCTGAATTACAAAGGGGTTTAGTTCAATATGAACTATTCGTCTCAATTTCAGTGAAGCGGAACCAGGAGAGCCACTTTTCCATAGAGACTGTTTATAAGAGGGACAGAAAAAAGGGGATAGAACCTTTGCAGATGGTTATTGCCTTTATTTTTGTTATTGCAATGTTTTGGTGGTGCTTTAGCAATATCTAACAGAAAAATCCAGCCTTTTTTAATTTTATTTTATTTGTCTATTTACTTTGTGAACAGACCACTGAACTTTGAAGAAAAGAATTAGTGAATGGTATCGATGCAGTTTATACCTGAGGAACAGATATTATGTTATGAATTGTTATGTTTGCTCTCAGACACCATTTTGTAGGACATCAACATAGAGCCTACTGATCTTACTGATTAATTTTCAGATATTTTACTCACCTCAAGGAGTTGGGAGACTGTTGAGACTGAAATGTATTGCCCAGGAAGGAAGTTATGGGGGTGATGAATTGAAATAAATATAAAATGGTTAAATCACTAAAAAAGAACTAAGTGTGTTGATAAAATATTGCGATGGTCAATCTTTGTAAATATTTAATTTACACATGAGATGGAAGAGACATTTATCAAATTGACAAAAATAGAGAAAGGCATTGCATTGATAAAGTATAGAATATAAATTGGATGAAAAAATGAAGGAAGCATTAATTAAAATAAGCAGGGGAAGAATTAGAACAACAGTTTAATTAGACATATAAGGATTAATTATCATTCCTGTTGGAGAGAGCAAACCTATTAATTAGTATATTTTTACCAGAATTAATACTGAAGAAATTATTACTACTATAACTGATTAAAGTAAAATTAAAATAGAGCCCACATAGGCAGTCTGAGTGTGGAAGATATTTAAATTCAGCATTCGAGGAAGGAGACTAATGAATATGGAAATAAAAAGTTTAAATAAAACTTGATTTGAAAAGGCTGAGAGGATCGACTCTCTGTCTGTCTTTTTCTTCCTCTAATTATATATTTTTTCTCTTTTTCCCATCCCGCAACAGAGACCCCTCAGATAACATTCTTGAGATGTAATTTATGTTCCTGGGGAGATAAGATGGGTGGGGGTGCGTGGGCTGATGACGGATAGTGCCAGGCGCCCGCCATAACTGCCAAAGAAAGAAAGATCTATACACCAGCGCAGAAGTTCGTCTCTCTTGTGCTCTGCTCCCACACCGGGGGGCTCCAGTGACCGTATATTTTCAGGGGTGAAGTGGAGGACACCCTAGGGGGGAGCACGTTTCCTCATGCTGAGCTGAACTTTCAAGGACAATATGTGTGAATCCACTTGGCTGGCGTGAAATGGACAGTTTCTGCTGAAGAAGTGATGATCAAAGACTGCTGATTCAATGTCAATGTTGCTGAACTAACCACAAGAGTTTCTGTTTGTCTGATCGAAGGTGGCCGAGGTTCCTCGAACTCTGATAACCCCGTGCCTTCCCCAGGATTATCTCCAGGTAAAATACCACCATTTACCGGGAACAAAATTTGGAAGGAAAAACTGGGCCGATAGCAGGGGGTTGCTGGCTGGTGAGAGAGAAAAATTTTTTTTTTCTTATTTTTACGTTTCATCCACAGGGATGTACTAAATTTAAGAAAGGATATATTGTAATGGAACAGCTAAATCAAACGTAAGTCAGAATTTTATTTGATTTCTAACAGAAAGAATGAATCAAAGTGCTTAACGGTTTAAGATAATTAAAAAGTTGAAATGGATAATAGAATAATTGATAACATTTAAAAGGAGACATAGTAAAACAGACATAAGTGTCTTAAACTTGATAAATAAAATAAGTAAATAAAAGAATCAATTTGGGTGAACAAGCAAATGGATAGTAATCAGTTGAACTGTAGACAAAAAGTAAACTCTTGAGCCTGCTCTTGCTTTTAAATCCATTAATGAGGGAGGTGTTTTGGTTTAGTTTTCAGGAATAACAACGGTGTTGCACCAAAATAAGATGGATTTGCTCTTTCCCCAGGGATTACTTTTTAATTAGATGGGTGAAATAATTTCTCAGCACAATACAGTTGGATTAGATTGAAAAGGAGTGATCACAAGACCGGATCAAAAACTGTCATTTTTTAGATGTTTACAAGCTTATGCCCCCAGGATTCAGCAGCACGTGAGGAGCACACAGTCTCCTCTGGTCACAGCTGACTACAGCTGCTGAAGGGGTCCAAGGTACAGCTCCAGGTCGAAGGCGTGAGGAGTCCAAGTGGTTCAGCCAGTTCCAGAGGACAGCTGGGAACACACACAAAGTGCAGCTCCACGGCAACGACGAACCTGGTCGAGGATCAGCAGGAATCTACCTAAAGAGGGTCAAGAAGGTTTTGACCAAGCTGAATCGGAAGCTGAAGCCACAGGCGGCCGGACTAGCTCACCCAGAAGGTTGTTTGGGTGGTGATATTACTCATCCAGTGTGATCTATGTGCCAATGAATGAGATGGGCAAATTGAAATTGCCATCTCAAAGAGGGATATACAGAAGAAGATCACAACTCATCAATCAGCTTCACAGCAGGTTTTGACCACCCCACATCGGTGGGGTAAGCTATTGGAAGAGGGCCCAGCTGTGCATTTGTGTATATTGGGGGAAATGCTCAATTAATGAAGTAATTGGCATTTCAGAGAGTGGTTATCTGCATATAATGGGAGTAAAACTGGAACACTGATCAGCTCTGTACATCGCTCTCCAGCTGCCAGGTGCCACCATTGGGGGGTTAACAAAGAGAGTGAAGAAAGAAGAACAGAAGATAAAAATATATAAAAGACTGAACATTTTTTAATAATTTTCTTGCATTTTACAGGTTGTTTAACTATTTTTATTCACAAGTGAAGATTGTTAATATTGCCTAAGAGGGTTTGTTAAAGAATTTTAATCAGTTAATTTTCAGGATTTCTTAATTTCCAGTTGTTTTTAAGGTTGTATTAAGGTTTGCATTAATAAACAAGAGGGTCTACTAGAGGAAAGACTAAATAGACTCGAGGATTACATTTTTAAAGGGTTCTTAATACCTTCTATTTCACAGGTTTCTTAACACTTTAAGTTTGATTTATTTCAGAATATAACATAGTAAGAATGTATTTGTTCATGGATTTTCTAAGCTTCTTCCACAAGTATTAACATGTATCAAGTCAGATTTAATTATCTCTTCACATGTAAGACATTCTTATACATTTTTGGGTTTTTGAATTAGTTTTGGGAATTGTTAAAATATTTTTTTTGTATAATGCCAAAAGAGGGTGAATTTATAATTAACAGATTTACATTTTTGAGTAAGGAGAGTTAAGGTTAAAAAAAAAAGGTATTTCAACAGGTTGTGTTTTGAATTTTAATCTGGAAGTCTTGTTGTGGTATCATATGAAAGACTTCATGTTTTAAACTGATGAAATTTCTTGGATTTGATTTTTTGCATTCTCAAAATGCTTTACAGGTTTTGATCTTAAGTTCTAAACACTAACCTTGAAGGAGAGTACAGATTTAGTCAATCTATTTAAAAAAAAAGAGATTGAAAAGAGGGAGTTGTGGTATTATTCTACATATGTTTTAAACTTTTATTATTCAGAAGGTAAAAGTCTGTTTGATATAGTTTGCATGGTTGTAAAAAATATATTGTCTGTCAGTATTTGTTATTGGGATAAGCTTTTAAGTAATAAAACTCTTGGGTAAGTTTTATTGCAGGCTGTAAAAACAGGATGTCTGTAGATTTAGTATGTGGAACCAAGGCCATGAAGCTGGGAGTGTTGCCATAAAACCATAAAACTCAGAATGAACTTTTGACCAAGAGAAAAGACACGTCTCACCTTATGACTGCATAATTCTCTGACAGCCAATAATGACTAGACACTTTTTGGAAATGTTCTGATTGGAGCAGACTCGAGGGAGAAGAAACGCCTACAATCCGGGCAAAAGTCTGGTGCCTATAAAAGTTATGACATGAAAACCACTCTTGGTCAGATCTCTTTAAATCTGGCCCAGAGAAACTAGGGCATCTTTCTCTGTAAACTGCAATTTGTTAATCTGTTCAAAATAAATGTTAAGAACTGGAAATTGGCTCCATGTTGTCTCTGCTTGAACATGCACTGAATTAATTTAGATAATTATTTAATTCAACAGTAGAATGGAGTGACCGAGAGGGAGGTGCTATGTCGCTGAGTTATGGAATGCTGGGTCATTTTTGTAGACTTCTTTTGATATCATATTCATGGTTCAGACCCAACAGATATGATGTGGAAAGAAGGATCGCTAATTAACTCTGTAAATTAGGAATTTCAGGTAAAATGTTTAGGTGGATTAGGAGTTTTTTGTTAAATAGAACTATTCAAGTCAAAATTGAAAAAAAAATATTCTGGAAAATATATTATTGAAAATGCCTAAACTCAAGGGAGTATAGTAAGCCCTTTATTATTCTCTATAATGATACATGATGTATTTAATAATATAGGTAAAGAAATGGGTGTTTCATTATTTGCAGATGATGGGGCTATTTGAAAAAGGGGAAAAATGTGAAATACATGATTAGGAAAATACAAGAAGCCATATATGTCATATCAATGGAGTATTAAATTTTCAGGGGATAAAACAAAAGTTATTATTTTTACCAGGAAAATGAGTAATATTAATTTACAATTGAAATACTCTGGTATGGTGTGGTCAACAACTTTAAAGAGTTAAAATTTTGACATATTTGGTTATTTGGTTTGATGAAAAATTAACATGGATTCTACAAATTCAGAAAATTTTAGATAGATGGAAAAAAAGGTATAAATATAATGAGATGTCTAACTGGGAATGGATCTGGTGCTGATATAATAGCGTTAAAATATATATGTTGGTTTAATAAGATAAATAATGGATTGGGGGTTCATAGTATTTGCATCTGCATTAGAAACAAATCTCAAACAAATTTATTTAATTCAATATCAAGCATTAAGACTTTGTTTAGGGGCGTTTGAATCAACCTCTAACAAATCTTTACAGGTGGAAATGGGAGAGATGCCTTTAACTGGTCTAGCTTGAAAGGAAATATTTAGAATCATCCAATACATTATATATTAAAATCTTGCTGGGAAAAAGAAAAGAGAGAAATAAAAAGTTTTGGATGGATATTAGGGAAAGAAAATCTGAAGAATTAGGGGTAGCACAAATTAATATTGTTTTAAATGTTTTATTATCAGTTATAGAACCATGGATTATACCTGAGGCAAAAGTAGATTTTTTTATTTACTTGAGAAAAAAATTGAAAGATAATAAATTAGATTCATGTAATATACAGATATATACTTATAAATATTATAATTACCTTCAAATTTATACAGATGCATCAAAAGATTCAGGAAATAAAATAGGAGTGGCTTTTTTTATCCCAGAATTCAATGTTTTATTAGGTAAAATAATTATTGATGGGTTATCAGTATTCATAGGAGAGATGACAGCAATTCTATTAGTTTTACAATGGACAGAGAAAATAAAACCACATAAAACAATAATATGTTCAGATTCTAGTTCATCTTTGTATAGTATAAATATTAGCCATTCAGAAAGTCGACCTGATATTTTATTAGAAATCCAAAAAACATTATATAGATCACATATGATGGGGCTTGGAATTGTATTGCTATGGATTCCAGAACATATTGGGGTAATTGGTAATGAAATGGCAGATAAAATAGCGAGGAGAGCTACTAAAAATTAAAATATTGAAATAGTAATTAGTTTAATTAAATTATAAATTAAAAGTATTATTAAACAGAAGTTGAGGGAAAGAGAGAGAAAGAGAAAAAAAGGAAAATTGCACTATAAAATACAAAGAAAATTTGGAAAGATGAGGGAAACAGAAAAGAGTATATAATAATATCAAGGCTAAGAGTAGGACATACTGGTTTAAAAAGATCATTATTCAAAATAGGAAAACATCCATCCATCCATCCATCTTCTTAACCGCTTATCCAATTCAGGGTCACGGGGCAGCTGGAGCCTATCCCAGCAATTATCAGGCGTTAGGCAGGGTACACTCTGAACAGGACGCCAGTCTGTTGCAGGGCCAACACAGAGAGACAGACAACCATTCATTCCTAGGGACAATTTAGAGTGATCAATTCACCTATCATGCATGTTTTTGGACTGTGGGAGGAAGCCGGAGTACCCGGAGAGAACCCACGCATACACGGGGAGAACATGCAAACTCCATGCAGAAAGACCCTGGGCCGGGACACGAACCCACGACCTTCTTGCTGCAAGGCAACAGCGCTAACCACTGCGCCACCGTGCAGCAATAGGAAAACATGTTAATGGGAATTTTATTCATTGTAATCAGTAAGAAACAGTTGAACACGTTATGATTATTTGTAAGAAATATACAATGCAAAGAAAATTAGATACAAAATCTTGAAAAATTAAAGTAAGATATAGAATAACACAAATGTTGGGGGGAAATATTTTTACCCTGTAATATAGAAATTTCTTAAATGTACTGATTTAAGTTCAAGGATTGGGCATCGTTTAAATGCCACGGGCTACCTGAACATTGTTTCTGACCATGTCCATCCCTTCATGATCACCATGTACCCATCCTCTGATGACTACTTCCAGCAGGATAATGTACCATGTCATAAAGCTTGAATCATTTCAAATTGGTTTCTTGAACATGACAATGACTTCACTGTACTACAATGGCCCTCACAGTCACCAGATCTCAACCCAATAGAGCATTTTTGGGATGTGGTGCAACTGGAGCTTCTAGCCCTGGATATGCATCCCACAAATCTCCATCAACTGCAAGATGCTATCTTATCAATACGGGCCAACAGTTCCAAAGAATGCTTTCAGCACCTTGTTGAAGAATTAAGTAGAATTAAGGCAGTTCTGAAGGTGAAAGGGGGTCAAACACCGTATTAGTATTGTGTTCCTGATAATCCTTCAGCTGAGTGTGTGTGTGTGTATATATATATATATATATATATATATATATATATATATATATACATAATGATGTTTATATATTTATATTGACATATTTGAATATATTGAATGAACCTTGAATATATGGAATGAAAGTCTGAGGGCCTGATTTATCAACGGTTTAAGCTTGTTAAAACCTGCGCTAACCGCACAGCATTGTAAAAACAGGCTCAGGCTGATCTATCAACATGTCACAGAGCGCATTGCGCCTGTTAAACCTCGCAGCAAGATGCACACAATCCATTTAGCACTTGTGCCGTTGCTGAATATGCAATCTGGGCATTTCTGTAAGAAGACGCAAAATATTTGGAGAACAGGCAAATACGTTGGCGTTCCAGGCACAGTGTGATTTACTAAGCATAAACATGTTTGCACCAGCTATTTTAGGGTCTATTTTTAGCACTTCTGAAAAGCATGTCTTAATTTTGCGCACTGTCAACATAAGCTTAGTATGATAAACATCAAGTGTCATTCACACACATTATAAACTAAGAGTAATTAACACTCTAATGGCCATAAACCTGATAGTTATGTATATACTTACCTGTTTTTCCCCCAAATACGCATCATAACTCATTACGCTCTCATCACGTCTCCACCTGGTGAAGATGCGCTGAGCACACATGATCCTTATTAGTTTCTCACGTAGTGGATAACCTCCCTGGAGTGCAACTTATAATATGTAGTAATTGTGGTGGAAATCATGGTGTCGGGGTGGCCTCAGATGAGAGAAAAAAGGATCAGCAGTTTTCTTTATTTTACATGCGCATGGAGAGTCAATAGGGAAGCTTCAGGACAGATGCATGGATATATATAGTAATCAGCCACACCCGATTGGATCAGCTTCTGACTGAGCTCTGGGAGAACAAAATACATCATACAGTTATGGTAAGATAACTAACACTCTGTTCTATGCACCAGACGATAAACACAAGATCTGTCATGAGGCAACACGGAATGTGTCATAAGAGATAACTAGCTTGCAGTAAATGTATCAAACCAGAACAGCATTATTATATCTAGACACTGAGAAACAGAACCAAACTTATAAATGCATCAGCACAACTAATAATAACTCAGCACTCCTTCAACATAAATAAGCAATGTTCAGTTACCTAATGTTTTATCTAGGTACTGAGTAATACAATAAAAAATCCTATAATTGCAACAATTTAAAATACCACAATAACAATTAGCATTATAAATATTTTAAAAATAAAATTCAGAAAAGGTCATGACCACCCTAGTTCACCCGGACCAGGTGGGCTTCATACAATCACGTAGCTCCACCGATAATGTTAGGCGTTTAATTGATATTATTTGGTCAGCCTTAAACAGTACACCAGCAGACAACTTCTCTCTGGCTATTGCCCTTTCCCTAGACACAGAGAAAGCGTTCAACAGGGTGGAGTGGCGTTTTCTCTTTTGGGTTTTGGAGGTATTTGGTTTTGGTCCTAAATTTGTTAATTGGGTCAGACTCTTCTATACTAATCCAAGAGCCTCGGTACTTACAACTGGTGTTATATCGTAGCCCTTCATTTTACAGAGGGATACAAGACAGGGGCGCCCTTTGAGCCCTCTGCTCTTTGCGCTTGCACTTGAGCTCCTGGCGGCCAAAATACGTAGTGATCCTGACTTCACAAGTATACTAATTAATAACGTCACTCACAAATTAATGCTATATGCCGACGATGCTTTAGTATTTGTATTACAACCAGATCGCTCTCTCCCTGCCCTCTTGAGAATCATTAAGGAATTTTTCGGATATCTCCGGATACATGGTGAACTGGTCAAAATCCGAATCTTTTTCACCCTGGTGATTTCAGTTGGCTCAGCTCTGGTATCAAATACCTGGGTATATTATTTCCTCGTTCATTATCTAATCTGGGAAAGGTACATTTTGAACCGCTTTTGGACAAATTCAAAACCGATATAGCTAGATGGGCCCCTTCTATTATCTAGCTTGGGAAAAGTTAATATAATAAAAATGACCTGTATTCCAAATTTTAATTATCTGTTGCATGTTCTACCTGTAAAGATCCCACTCAAGTATTTTACCAATTTCACAGTTTATGTAAGCAATTTATTTGGAACAATAAACGCCCCAGAATCAGAAACTGCAGCGTCCGGTGGAGCTCGGTGGATTGGGGCTTCCCAATCTCCTGTTTTATTTTTATGCTTACGGATTGAGGCACATGATTCATTGGGCTCTGCCACCTTAGCGGGCCCCTCCGTGGTTTAGCCTGGAGAGCGCTCTGTGCTCACCTCTTCCTCTGATGAATTTGTTAACCACTAAATTAACGCCAGAGCTATAGTCTCATCCCATTCTTTCTAACATGCAGGAGAAATGGAGGAAAGTAGCTTCCCTATAAAAATGTAATGCTTACCTTCTCACAGAGACCTCCACATGGCTCAATCCAAAACTTTGTACTAACAGAGCACCATTTTTATGGGGGCAGTGGGCCCAGAGAGGAATCCTAGTGAGACCTGTACAAATGAGGATTCCTGAAGGCATTTGACTATGCTAAAAGCTCAATTTCAGTGGCCACACAGTCAATTTTGGAAATATCTACAGCTTCGCCACCTATTGCTCCAAACATTTGGCTCCTCCACGACACCCCCCACAACCGTTAACCAAGAAAAAATTTTGGGGAGGCCGCAAAGCTTCTAACTATTACTCTTTGCTCCTTAAACACACTGACAGGGGGCTCCCTGGCCTTCGCACAGCCTGGGAAAAAGACTTGGCGGTCAGTTTCACCGACCAGGAGTGGTCTGCAATCCTTCTGAATACTAAAAAAGTGTCTAGAGAACTTAGAACAAGACTATCCCAGTTCAATCTATTACACCGAATTTATTGGACACCCCTGAGACTACACACGGCAAAACTCTTTCAGACCCCAGAATGCTGGAGATGCAAGCAGGACGTGGGTACACGCTCTCACATGATCCTCGGCTGCTCCAAAATCCGCAGATTCTGGTTGGACATCAAGAAATGTATTGACTCTGTAGTACAGCATGATATCCCTTTGTTGCCTAGGATGGTAATTCTGGGGGATCCGGCAACCTTCCGCCTAATGATGAGCTTGCACTCCAACATCAATGCTGTCTGCACCCATTTGCAGCATCATGCAGTGGAAGTCCCCCTCCTCCCCAACTTTTATCCAATGGTTTAATCATCTGGGGAAGTTAGCCTCATTTGAATGTCTGTCGTATAAGCTTCAAAATAGACTGGACAGGTTTCAGTCCAAGTGGGATCGGTACTTTCATAAAATTAGAGGACTATAAGGCCTTGGGTGAACAAGTATATCATAATCTTGGTAAATAAACTGGAACATTGGGATCTTCCTCTCCTCCTTTCACTCCTTGGTGTACTGTTCATATTAGATAAGCCATATATATATATACAGTATATATATATATATATATATATATATATATATATATATATATATATATATATATAATAAAATGTAAGTGCTGATCATTTATTTTAATCAATAAACATGACCCAGTGAATGAACAAAAGAGAAATTTAAATCAAATCAATATTTTGTGTAACCACCCTATCCTTTAAAACAGTGTCAAAGCTTCTAGTAGACTTGCACACAGTTTCTGAGGGAACTTGGCTGGGAAACAAACCACAGCTCTTACGTGGATGTAGTCTTCCTCACATCATTCTGTCTCTTCATGTAATCCGAAACTCCATGAAGTGGAGATCTATGTGTGGGTCAAACCATAACTTTCAGGAGTTATTTTTCTTTATGCTGAAAACATTTCTGCTGAAAATTGATTATTTGGCTGTACATGTTTATATAAGTAGAGTCCACATTGCAAGATCTCCCCCATTGGCAAGGAATGTTTGATACGGCCAAAGGATTGTTTGTGCAAAGATCTGGCAGAACATTGACTCACTGAGGATTTCCAAGAAAACATTAGTCAAAATCTGATAGAGGTCGACTTGACCTGGCTCCAATCTAGGAAAGCACAGCTGGAATCCATCATTTAGGCACCACACTTGTGTGTATGCAAGGCATGCACATTCCCCCGTGCGCAGAAAAGTACTTAAGAATCAGTACACCTCATTTGAGTGAGAGTCCCCGGTACGATCGTTTGATGCTGTATTAAGGTACGATCTTTTGTCATAATTTTTAGGCATTTGATTAAAACCTGGCCCAGGGCTGCATATCCATTCTCTAAGGCTGTGTCTGTGTTTTTTTATACTTGATAATACTCTGAGAACCAACAGTATCTGCCGGTATTTTTCAACATTTAGAACACCATTTATCCTGACCATCTCCAACTTTTTTTGCAGAAATGTAGCACCAGATGTTCAAGGAACCTCCAACATGCTTCACTGTTCCCTGCAAACACTCACTATTGTACCACTCTACAGCCATTCGATAAACAAACTGATTCTGCTACAGCCAAACAATTGAAAATTTGACTCTTCTGTCCAGAAAACTTGCTGAAATATTTCTGCACCCCACTTCCTAGATTTCCATGCATACTTGAGTCGCTTGGCCTTGTTTCCACCTCGGAGATATGGCGTTTTAGCTGTAACTCTTCCCTGAAGACCACTTCTGACCACTTTTTACAGACAGTAGATGGTTATTGGTGGTTACCATTGGTTTATGCCTGCTCTGAACAGATTGCACTGCTGGGCAATTTCCGATTTCAAAGGGTAATGAGCTTTATGTTGCTTTTATCTTCTGCACTAATTCTTGGCCAACCACTGCTTCTGAGATCCTCAACATTGCCAGTTTCTTTGTGCTTCTTCAAAAAATCTTGAACAGCACACTTTGAAAACCCTGTCTGTTTTTACATCTTTGTCTGGGAGAGACCTTGCTGATGCGGTATGCGTTATATCCACCTTGTGTTTTGTGTTCAATCTTGCCATGACGAGAAACCATCTTCCACAGCCTCACCTTCCAAGCAAGGTTTAACTGTTCTTCACTTTAATTTATCTGTCCATAAATGTGTCCTGTAGTACAACACAGTGCTCTATAGAGGGTAAAGAGGAGAGAAATTAATTAGTACATGACACTATGGGGATGGGGGGGTCACTAAACAATAATCTTGGCTAGGACACCAAAAACACTAGGGCTAGCTCAGCATATATCACAAATGGCTAAGAATAATAAAAAAATGACACTTAAAGTGATAGCCTGGATCTCTAAATGAATTACAAATTTTAAGAATTGTATTAAATTGCTGTGATGGACTGGCGACCTGTCCTTGGTGTACCTCGCCTCTCACCCATTGACAGCTGAAGATAGGCACCAGCCCCCCCTGCGACCCCTGGAGGACTAAGCGGTTCAGAAAATGGATGGATGGATGGATGTATTAAATTGACCTCCTGGCCTTAAATGTTGATATAAAATAAGTCATTTTATGAATTATTACGGGTAAGTCCCGCCTTCCCGTATCTCAGCTCTGTCGTCTTCCTGAACCAATCAAGTGATGCCAAGGGCTGTCAATCATCACGAACGCTGTGTGCTCGTGCTCGTAACTGCGCGCATGCTCAGTTTCACGGAGCCTCCATTTAAGCCACCGCCATTAGTCCCGACTTTTTCAAACCAAAAAAGCATCCTCACCTATGATCACTCCATTGTTGATACTCTGGTTGTATTCTCACTCTCCTCTGCAGGTCTTGGCCCATTGACCTGGCGCATGCATGGAAAAGTAGGCGGGGCTTCAAGACCAATCAGAAAAGGAGGGAGAGGGAGCTTGGGTCATTTTCTTTTTAATCATGTCCCTCTCTCTCTCTTTTTTCTTACAAAGTCCAGACTATCACTTTAAGGGCAGTTTTGAGTCTCAAGTAAACTAGTTTTCTAAATTTAGGTCCTCAGCCAAGAAAAATAGGTAATTTTACCAACCCATTCATTGTGGAGTTATCCCTGAGATGATTTAGCACAACAATTTTGAGTTATGTGTGTGACCCACTGAACTATATTAAACGTCTATTAATGTATGATTAAGGTGTTTTAGTTACCATACTTTGCAATTACACTTTTAAGATTGTTTTAGGAGTCAGCTCTTGTTTGGGTCACAGAAAAACAGGACATTGAGCAGGAAAGCACAGGCAGATAGCATCACCATACAATTAACAATGGAAGGATGTAAGAAATAACGGTCAGCAAAAATTCTATTTAGAGCTGGTTTGTAAAATCACGATTTAAGTAGAATAACAGGAAGGTGATTAATTATGCATGCATGGTTGTAAGGAGGCTGGTCTTGGCAAAAGTCTGAATGAACCAATCATGTGTTGTGTGTCTTATGTAAAGTTGGGGGGGGGGGGGGGGGGGGTTCTATAACTTTGTGTTAAAATATAAAACTTAATGTTTCTGTTATATACTTTGTCATTCCTTGGTTGGGTGACCCAGAATGTGGATAATTTATACCACTCTGTAAGCAAAATATTTGATCTGTTTTAAGGGTCTCTGTGAAATATTATTTGATTTATTGTATTAAAATCTAAAGAACATTAAATTACTCTCATCTCCTCTCCGATAAAAATGAACACGCATGGAATTTATAGAGTTAAGGTTTAAATTGAATAAAGATTAAAATCCTTCACCCACTCTATTGTGTTATGTTTTAAACCCACCCAACAGAACAGATTAAAGTGGTTGATACTTCAGAAGAGAAGCTTGTAAGGTGTAACCTATTACTAACGAATATTTTTGGGCAACTGTGGCTTACTGTCTAAAGTAGTCATCATGCAATAGAGAAGTTGTGGGTTTAGGGCCGGCTTCTTCTGGTCTTCAGTCAGTAGCTGCGTTTCCATTACAAATATGCACAAAACTTTGTCGATATTGTCCATGTGTCGAAAAAACACAATTTCGCAATTGCTTTGTTTACATTCAACAACAAACTCAGTTTAAATCACACGTTTTCACGCGAGTAAGAAAAGTGGTGACAGATGTGAACATTTGAAGTAGATATATTCATATATTGCAGGCACGGCACTAGGGCTCATTATCACCCTTAAGTAGGAGACGCAGACGGCTTATAGACATCGGAGAGACAAAACCTTTGGGAGCGGTCTTGGTAAATGCTCTCGTTTTTTTGCTGTTTGAATCTAATATATCAGTTATGCATTTATCACGAACCAACTCAGTCTCTTCATGAACTCAAACACGTTTTGCTGTGTTCTCCTCTTACTACTACTTTGCTCATAGTAACATCCAGTTGCTCATGTGACTGATGTGATGCGGGGAAAAAAAGGTGTTTCCATTGCTGTTTTGTGAAACATATTAATTTCGATACGTTAGAAAAATCACCTCAGAAGAATATAGCCCCATATTGTGTCACTCAGGAATGTGGGATTTGATGGATGGGGTCAAAGGTCAGCGCGGGGGGGTCAGTGGGGGAGGGGCGGGACTTCCGGAGGAGGAAGGGGGGTCAAAGTGGGGGAGGGGCAGGGGTTAAAAGGTCAGCCCGAGGGGGGGTCAAAGTGGGGGAGGGGGAGGGGGGACTTCCGGAGGAGGAAGGGGGGTTAGGGTTCACCCACATAGCAAAAACTTTATGTCAAACGCTCGTCAAACTGGTATTGAGGCGTGGTTTTGCTAGGAAAGGTGGAGTCGAGGATTTTCTGCTTTTAAATAGAGAAAAAGAACCATCGGGACTCTTTTCTTTAGAGAAGAGACAGAGCCAGTCGGACGGTGTTGTGATTCGTCTGTGATCGGCCTACAAAAGTGACAACCCATCTATCTTTAAAATAAAATTTCTAAACTCTAAGTAACTTTAAACAAATTCCCTACATATAGCATGTTTTATTTTTTAATCTTAACTTTAAGCAAAAGTTCCTCAATGCATGACAATTGTAAACAAATTCCCTCCTGCTCATAGCGCGTCTATTTTATTCTAAACAATAGACTCAAAATACTAAATTCCCCCAATGCATGATAATTAAACTTTGTTTTAAACTCTAAAGTTTAAGCAACTTTACAGCACATCCCCCAATGTATGATGATTGAACTATTAATACCTTTAAAAACAACTTTGAAAATAACTTTAAACGCATTCCTTTAGGGTTTTTTAAATACTAAATCAACAACTTTCTGGGTATTATCTATGGTGAAAAAAAAAACATTTCTATGTGGTTTATTTTGAAAAGCGCACTTCCTCAGTGTGCGCACGATTCTCTACTTGACACTTAAATTAAAACATAGAATTAGACTTTCTCTAACCTCAAAAAATGATTTGCTACATACCTCTGCAGAGAAAGTAGAATTATAGAGAGCCTTATTTACAAAGCATTTATGTTATGTTGTTCTCAAAAAAGAAGTATAAAGACAGAAATTGTTAAACAGAGTGAATAATGAGGAGAACAAATCCTACTGTTTTTAAAAAATATGGTTTCTGGAAGGATTTGTGGTTTAGAAAGAAAGGATCTGTCTATTTTAGAGGAAGAAGAAAAGAAAAAAACATGGTTAGAGCATGCAAAACTCTGCTTAAAAATGTAAACAGTAGTTGAAAGGTTGAATTCCGGTACATTCTAAAATCGTTCCGATGGAAAAAATATTTCCAGGCTATGGTTCGTTTTTCAAAACGTCTGAAAGAGCTGCTGATGCAAGAATGAAGTTTAAAGGCAGGCTGAACAAACTACTGTCTCAAGTCCCCACCTCTATGCCAAAGACTCCACCCTCGGTTGTAACTGAATATTAATAAGCACTCTGTCTGTCTCAAAAACATCTTCTCACGACCCATCTAGGCCCAAGTTACCATCAGCGGCTGGTGCAGGGTGTTATGCGCGCACAGACACACATACACACATACACACACCACCTAGTTGGGTTTCCATCCAGAGCTAATCATCCTGATTGGTCTGAGAAAACCCATCTAAACTGAACCATAGCTACACACGGTAAAGCACATCTCCACCCATTTAAATTCCGGTCTCTTTAACATACTTTTGGGTTCCCAACCACGGGTTTCATGTCTTACATGACCACTAGTCTGATAATCCTGAAGGGCTGTTCCTCCTTCCACAGACGCGTTAAAGAAAATCAGTTCTATCACCTGTCTGCATCATTCATAATTCAATTCTGATAAGGATTCCATGCCTTAAGTAGCAGCAAAATACAATGCGGTCAAGGTAGGGAATACGCATCAAACGAAGATAAAAAGAGATTTACATTAATAGATGTCATAAAGAGAAACATGTTTTGTCCACAAGAAAAAACAGGTCCTACCCTGTTTTAGTAGCATATACTGTCATTTCAAAAGGTACCGATGCTGTCTTACCTCCAAGTTTGAACAAGAAATGATCAAACAGGAAAAGCTCACACTATATTCTAATAAATACATTTGAACACTGAAATATTTACAATTCATCACCTACATGATGAATGATTGTGAAATAAAAACACATTTCATTGCTCAGGACTTGGTCTCTTCACTTTAGCAACGATGACTTTTTAAACCAGTGTAAAGTCTGCACAATCTGCTTTTCTCTGCTGCTAAGGTTTTTCATGTGTATGACCGGCAAAACAGTTTTCCTCTAATGTAGTTTTTTTAAATATCTGACAGAATTGATTTCTATAACATAGTCGGTGAACAGGTGAGGTCATTTTTCCAAATTAAATTTTAAAGCTAAACTTACAACTGGTGTCATTTATACATTCATTATTTTTATGAATAAAAAAATTGTGAAAACCCTTAAAAACGTACACTTTTTTAGAGTAAATAAACAAACAAACGTAGTATACAATAGTTTGTTGGTATTCCTCAGACTTGTCGATCTTGCTGAATCAGCAACATTTTTCTCTCTAAACTTCTAAGTTACTTTTTAAAATATCCCAAATTCTAGTCTTTTTACGGTTATCCGTTCAATACTAATGAAACGAGCCGCAAAAGTACTTTTGATACTTGGATACAAAGCTGCCATCGGCCACGACAGTACTCAGTGAAGTTAAGTGAAATGAGGTGAAGCAGACTTTTTTTTAGTTTATCACATAATAAGATGAAGAAGCGTCTTCCCTTTAAGAAACAAAATTGCGAGTGTATCTCAAGAATCTACATATGTTGATGAAGTACTATAGTTGTGTAAAACACATTAGACGGATTCATGCAGTGTTTGCGTTGTTCCGTCCATCCGTTATCCAGGAGTCGGAGCAGCAGTTTAATCAGAGAGACCTCTGACCCCTGGCCAACCTCTGAGCCCCTCCACCATGTTCTGGGTCTTCCTCAGGGTCTCCTCCCGGGTGGGGGGGTCTTTGTAACACATCACCAGAGAGGCAATACGCTCTTTAGATTTTGAAAGCATTGTGAAAGATACATCTGTCTGATAGTACTCTATACCAGGACCTTCAATCGATGAGTATGTTCTTATATTAAGCGGATTTAGGGGCAAAGTTTATTGTTCTCTTTATTCCAACATTAGACAACCTTTATTTGTACATTCAGGTATATTAGGCGTGATCTGTAAGTCTCATTTTTCTTCTCTGCTTAACAGAAAACATTTCTGCGTCACCGAATGTTTCTCCTATCATCAGTTCCTAAACCTTTTTATGATGTTAGTTTAATCAAAAATGACATGGGAATTGTGATGGTAGGCTATCCACTTTCACCGCATCTCATGTGACTAAGACGTACTCAAAAATGATGTTTACTCAAATTTCTAGGGTGCAACACTTAAAAATAATGAGTAAATGTAAAACCAGACAAATGTTTTTAATACCTTTCGCTCTAGTAATTCAAGCTAAAATGGAATAAGTTGCAACAAACAATTCAAGCTGTAACAGCAACATATAAAACTGCGTGGTACAATTGAAAGTTAAAACAACATTAAGCTACAAATGAAACCAGTTAAAAATGTTAGGCACGTGTAACTTAGAGTAAGAATTTTCCTTTTTTAAATAATCGTTCCATTTACTTAATATTTTAAAGTGTACTTAAGTAAAAATCACAATAAAGTATAAATTTTACTGCGTTTTAATGCTACATTTTATATCCAGAAAGGCTTTACTTTTTTACTTTTTGATTAACTTTTACTGTAGAGAAAAGTTTCTCCCTCTCTCCCCACATCCTTGTATCGTGCAGTCATGAGATAGAAGACTTTTTTTTTTTTTTTTTGGTTTTTGCAGCTCCTACATGAACATTCGGACATTCGGACGCAGAACAACTGCATGATGGTAAATGTCATCAGTGTTGCTCAGAGTTTTAAGTTAGTGTTGGGTAACAAATGATTTTGACTTGAATCTTTGTAGTTCAAGATAGTGATTAGTGCAAATACAGGTCTCTTGGTTATTTTGAGTTTTTAAAGCATGAAAAGTATGTCAGGTTCATCTTAAACTCGTGTAGCATAACTTTTTCATACGAAACTATTATTTCTCCGTACGGTAAATGTTTTATCGCTTTGTCTACAATTTGTGTATTAAATCTGTAGCATTGCTTGCGGGGGATATGCACAGCCCCCCACCTTTCACCCTCCTTACTCACCGGTTCACAGACACCTCGAGGGGGGGATGGGGGTTTCTTAACACTCTCAGACCATACCAAAAAAACCCACTTTTGAATGGAAGAAGTTGCTTTGAATAACAACGTTTCACATCTTTCAGATTTTAGGTCTTTCACATAAAGCAAGTACATTGTAAACCCAAACGTTTATTCAACTTAAAAATGTTAAGTTCAAATTACTTGAATTTGCCTAATTTGTGTACATTACTTGTTAAATCTAATTATGCAGAACTTTTTCACATCTTTTTTATTGTACTTGTGTTTTTAAGTCCAGTAAAATAGCTTCTACTGAAACAAATTGAGTTCTAATTACTTAAACAGCTGTCAATTCTTTACATTACTTAGGAATTCTAAGTAAACTGCACTTTTTACATGACCTAGCTATTAGTAATTAAGTGTTCAAGTTCAAACAACTTAATATCATCAAGTTTACATTTTGCACCCTGTAAAAATATGGTTCAAGCAGTTTTACAGAGCTGCACTGATGAGAGCAAAACTGAGTGAGGCAGAGCAGAGGGAATGTTGAAACCAGCAAAGTTGTCCAGCCAACATTTGAAGCTGAATGACCGGAGTTCAGCCATAAAACGGTAAGTTAAAACCTACACTGGTAGCAAATCGACTGATGTATATAACATAATGTTAATAAGTTAGCAAGGTAGCTAAAAAGTTAGCTCGCTTTGCTAGACACTTTCTCTGCTAATGTTATCTACATGTTCACTGATAATCTCTGGTGATACTGGATGTTTGGCCAGAAATTGCTGTCACTTTTATGCAGAGTGTTTACTGTTTTTTTTTAGCTAACAATTAAGGACAAGTTATAGAAGGTGCAGAACTTGGTAGAACATGTGGTGGGAAGAAAAGATACTTTTTTTTTAAAAGGACAAGTTGAAGTAAATCTATTGCATATTAATTAAATACAGTCTCACACTCTTTTCTATGTTTGCTGGCTAAAGCAAAAAAATCGAGTCTGCACAGAAATTATAACAGTGATATTTCATGGCCGGCAGTTTTATTTATGTATTTATTTTTTTTATCTTATATCACCTGAAGGACCCATAGTACTCATCAAAATTGTATTAAAGAGTAAAGCGGCAGTCCGGGTTAATGCATAAAAAGATCAAATCATGATCAACTCGTTTTTAACATTAACATATTTTTTTTTTTTTTTTTTATGTCTTAGGTGTTTCTACGGTGCAGCAGAGTGCTTATTAGAGACAGGAGTTCTATGAGGCCCTTGACCACCAAAGTCCAGACTGGCTTATGGAAATCTTTAAGGCAAAGAAGGGTTTAGCAGGGCAGATGTTGGCTGACCAGATGCAACAAACAAAGGTTAGTTTATTTTAATTTCTATATTTATTCTAAGAATGCAGTCGGTTAATTGATCGAGGTTAAAAAATCCCATATTGTATATGAATGTACCGGGAATGTGAGGTATGCTGTTTGTAGATGCTTTCCTGATCTTTATTTAACCTAATTTCAATAGAGTTACATTTTGTTAAAATATTTGCTAACATTAATCCCTTACCATCCCCATTGCATTACCTGATTTTGTCGGTCGATTTGTAAATGAAGCATTTAAATAGCTTTCTGTAAAAATAATGTCAAGCACTTGGTGTTTTACATATTGGTTGTGTTTTTAATTATTGTGTACATACATAGTGTTCAGGATGATATGGACCCTGTTTTCATCGTGTGATCTCCTGTCTCCTTCCATCAGGCTATAAATATGATGGAGTTCAGATTCCTTCACGTCATTCATGGAGATCATCCACCCACCCTTTTTCAAGAACTGGATTGTAAGGGACTTTTATCCTTTTTTACCTCCTCTCACTTCTCCACCTGTTTAACATCTTCCTTTTTTTCATGCAACTTTACTTCTGTTTTCTCTACTTCACTCTATAGCTTCCCTCCTCTCTACCTACCATCCATATTAAGTTTTTTATGTTTCAGTTTACTTTTCAACTATTATTGTCATTGATTATTAAACGTGATGTTCTGCAGCGTTCACTGCCCTAGCCAGTGGTTGGACACTGAACATCTGTGTCATGTCTTTCAGAACACTGATGGTGAGGAAAGTTTGTACAGCAATGCTCCAGTGTGGCTCCTCCATGTATGGTCTGAGAGTGTTAAGAAACCCCCATCCCCCCCTCGAGGTGTCTGTGAACCGGTGAGTAAGGAGGGTGAAAGGTGGGGGGCTGTGCATATCCCCCGCAAGCAATGCTACAGATTTAATACACAAATTGTAGACAAAGCGATAAAACATTTACCGTACGAAGAAATAATAGTTTAGTATGAAAAAGTTATGCTACACGAGTTCAAGATGAACCTAACATATTTTTGCTGCTTGATTTAATTCTTTAAAAACTCAAACTAACCGTGAGACCTGCATTCACACTAATCACTATCTTGAACTACAAAGATATAAGTCAATATCGATTGTTACCCAAAACTAATTTAAAACTCTGAGCAAGACTGATTACCTTTTATCATTTACTATCATGCAGTTCTTTGTCCGAATGTTCATGGAGGAACTGCAGGATGAAAAAAATAAATAAATAAAAAATCTCATGCCTCATGACTGCACGGTAGAAGGAGGTGGGGAGAGAGGGAGAAACTTTTCTCTTCAGTAAAAGTTAATCAAAAAGTAAAAAAGTAAAGCCTTTCTGGATATAAAATGTAGCATTAAAACGCAGTAAAATTTATACTTTATTGTGATTTTTACTTAAGTACACTTTAAAATATTAAGTAAATGGAACGATTATTAAAAAAAGGAAAAGTCTTACTCTAAGTTACATGTGCCTAAAATTTTTAACTGGTTTCATCTGTAGCTTAATGTTGTTTTAATTTTCAATTGTACTATGCAGCTGTGTATGTTGCTGTAACAGCTTGAATTGTTCGTGGCAACTCACTCCATTGTAGCTTGAATTACTAGAGGTATTAAAAACATTTGTGTGGTTTTACATTTACTCATTATTTTTAAGTGTTGCAACCTAGAAATTTCAGTAAATATCATTTTTGCTTTTTAGAGTGTCACATGAGATGCGGTGAAAGTGGGTAGCCTGCGATCACAATCCCCATGTCCTTTGTGATTAAAATAACATCATAAAAAGGTTTAGGAACTGACGATAAGAGAGACCTTCGGTGATGCAGAAGTGTTTTCTGCTAAGCAGAGAAGAAACATGATACTTACAGATCACGCCTAATATACCTCAATGTACAAATAAAGGTTGTCTAATGTTGGAATAAAGAGAACAATAAACTTTGCCCCTAAATCCGCTTAATCATATAAGAACATACTCATCGATTGGAAGGTCCTGGTATAGAGTACTACCGGACAGATGTATCTTTCACAAAGCTTTCAAAATCTAAAGAGCGTAATGCCTCTCTGGTGTTACAAGCACCCCCCACCGGGGAGGAGACTCTGAGAAAGACCCAGGACGTGGTGGAGGGGCTCTCGGCTGGCCAGGGGTCAGAGGTCTCTCTGCTTAAACTGCTGCTCCGACTCCTGGATAATGGGTGGGTGGAACAACGCAAACACTGTATGCATCCGTCTAATGTGTTTTACACAACTATAGTACTTCATCAACATATGTAGATTCTAGAGATACACTCACAATTTTGTTTTTTAAAGGGAAGACGCTTCTTCATCTTATCATATGATTAACTACAAAAATGTCTTATTCACCTCATTTCACTTAACTTCACTGAGTACTGTCGTGGCCGATGGCAGCTTTGTATCCATGTATCGAAAGTACTTTTGCGGCTCGTTTCATCGGTGTTGAACAGATAACCGTAAAAAGACTAGAATTTGGGACATTTTAAAAAGTGACTTAGAAGTTTAGAGAGAAAAATGTTAGCTGATTCAGCAAGATAGACAAGTCTGACGAATATCAACAAACTATTTTTGTTTGTTTTTTACTCTAAAAAAAAAAATATTAAAAGTGTACGTTTTTAGGGGTTTTCACAAATTTTTATGCACAAAAATAATGAATGGAAAAACCTTAGCAGCGGAGAAAAGCAGATTGTGCAAACTTTACACTGGTTTAAAAAGTCATTGTTAAAGTAAAGAGACCAAGCCCTGAGTAATGAAATGTGTTTTTTTATTTCACAATCATTCACCGTGTAGGTGATGCATTGTAGATATTTCAGTGTTCAAATGTATTTAATAGAATATAGTGTGAGCTTTTCTTCTTCAAACTTGGAGGTAAGACAGCATCGGTACCTTTTTGAAATGACAGGATACGCTACTAAAACAGGGTAGGACCTGTTTTTTTCTTGTGGACAAAACATGTTTTTCTTTACGGCATCTATGCCCAAACGCTGGTGCTCCTGGCCGTTGTTACAATGTTTCAGCAGAAAAGCCATGCAGGCATGAGCCATAAACTTGTCTAAAGCAGCTTTCATAGCGCTGCTCAGAGCTGAAGATAACCAGTCCGTTTCATTCTCTTGTTCCAAGGCTGGAATCGGAGTTTCACTTAGAAGAGTAGAGTCCTTTGCAAAACCCAAGGTGGGATTTTGGTCCAGAGTTGTAGAAGTTAATTTATCACACGTTGTTGTGGTAGGAATCCCATCAGGTGCTTTAGATAACAGAGTAGATCTTTTCTGATCTTCATCTTGAAATGTAACTCTCTTTTTATCTTCGGTTGATGGCGTATTCCTCCTTGACCGCATTGTATTTTGCTGCTACTTAAGGCGATGGAATCCTTAATCAGATTGAATGAATGATGCAGACGAGGTGATAGAACTTGAGTTTCTTTAACGGCGTCTGGGGAAAGGAACAGCCTTCAGGATTTCAGACTAGTGGTCATGTAAGACAGGAAACCGTGGTTGGGAACCCAAAGATGTTAAAGAGACGGATTTTAAATAGGGAGAGATGTGCTTACCTGTAGCTATGGTTCAGTTTAGATGGGTTTCTCAGACCAATGCCAGGATGATTAGCGCTGGATGGAAACCCAACTAGGTGGTGTGTGTATGTGTGTCTGTGCGCACATAACACCCTGCACCAGCCGCTGATGGTAACTTGGGCCTAGATGGGTCGTGAGAAGATGTTTTTGAGACAGAGTGCTTATTAATATTCAGTTACAACCGAGGGTGGAGTCTTTGGCATAGAGGTGGGGACTTGAGAAAGTAGTTTGTTCAGCCTGCCTTTAAACTTCATTCTTGCATCAGCAGCTTTTTCAGACGTTTTGAAAAACGAACCATAGCCTGGAAATATTTTTTCCATCGGAACGATTTTAGAATGTACCGGAATTCAACCTTTCAACTACTGTTTACATTTTTAAGCAGAGTTTTGCATGCTCTTACCATGTTTTTTTCTTTTCTTCTTCCTCTAAAATAGACAGAACATTTCTTTCTAAACCACAAATCCTTCCACAAACCATATTTTTTAAAAACAGTAGGATTTGTTCTCCTCACTCTGTTTAACCATTTCTTTCTTTATCCTTCTTTTTTGAGAACAACATAACATAAATACTTTGTAAAGAAGGCTCTCTATAATTCTACTTTCTCTGCGGAGGTACGTAGCAAATAATTTTTTGAGGTTAGAGAAAGTCTAATTCTATGTTTTAATTTAAGTGTCAAGTAGAGAATCGTGCGCACACTGAGGAAGCGCGCTTTTCAAAATAAACCACATAGAAATGTTTTTTTCACCATAGATAACACACAAAAAGTAGTTGATTTAGTATTTAAAACCCTAAAGGGATGCGTTTAAAGTTATTTTCAAAGTTGTTTTTAAAGGTATTAATAGTTTAATCATCACCATGCATTGGGAGATGTGTTTAAAGTTGCTTAAACTTTAGAGTTTAAACAAAGTTTAATTATCATGCATTGGGGAAATTTAGTATTTAGAGTCTATTGTTTAGAATAAAATAGACGCGCTATGAGGAGGAGGGAATTTGTTTACAATTGTCATGCATTGAGAAACTTTTGCTTAAAGTTAAGATTAAAAAATAAAACATGCTATATGTAGGGAATTTGTTTAAAGTTACTTAGAGTTTAGAAATTTTATTTTAAAGATAGATGGGTTGTCACCTTTTTAGGCCGATCACAGATGAATCACAACACCGTCCGACTGGCTCTGTCTCTTTTCTAAAGAAAAGAGTCCAGATGGTTCTTTTTCTCTATTTAAAAGAAGAAAATCCTCGACTCCATTCTCTCGTGTGAGAAAATACGTTTTCATTCATTAAAATGAGAAATGGTCAATAATAAATACAAGAGAGGAATATATATAAACAAAAGAAACTTAAAGAGAATATCTCAAGGAAATTTCAATCAAACGCAACTGAACTTGGTAATTTGTCTTGGAAGACGTTTCACCTCTTATCCAAGAGGCTTCATCAGTTCATGCTCGCCGCTGACCAGGCTGGGACTGGTCCAACTCAAACAAATTAGCCTCTAATAACAGAAACAACTGTGACTCCAATGACTGTCGTTATAACACAATAGGGCACTAACGAAGCCGAAACCTAACCTCCACCAATAGGCGGCACGCCAACGACCGTCGTTAAGACATGGAGCACAAAGGATCCAATGACATAATGATTCTTGTTCAAGAGGTTAAATAGCTGAGTCTCCACACCAGTTAGTTGGACCAGTCCCAGCCTGGTCAGCGGCGAGCATGAACTGATGAAGCCTCTTGGATAAGAGGTGAAACGTCTTCCAAGACAAATTACCAAGTCCAGTTGCGTTTGATTGAAATTTCCTTGAGATAACCATGACCTGGATGAATGAGAATATTCACAGGCTTATTGCAGAACAATTTGGGTTGGCAACCCTTAAAATGGTGCGGGAACATGAAAGGTTGGCTCGGAAAATCGCAGATTACAGAAACCACCTGCGTTTCAGTTTGAGATGCAGACAACAAAGGCTCACACCAACTAGCCTACGCTTAAATTCCACTATGAGAGGGCATAAAGTGGAAAAGATCATAAAAAAGGCACAAAACCAACTCCTCAATGAAAGAATAAGACAAGTCAATTTCACCATTGAAGGTCTGAAAGAGAGAGCAGATCATTCACTACAGAAACTGATGTCAATATTACCTGGTCCTATCTTAGAGAGAGTTGTGGTTTTCACCCAGACAGCACAACTATCTCAACACTCCAAGAGCAAAGTAAGACAAACCAGGAAATTCCACAACCTACAATCTCGAAACATCGACAAAAACACTGAAACACTCACTTGGAGGCAAAAAAATGACATCCCAACACAAAATGAAACACAAAACAGGTGGGTAAAGAACTTGTCAGACAGAGAACTTACCCAACCGGAGAAAGAGGTCCTAGCCAAGGTTTTGAACTTTGCCATGACACCAAAAAAGTTACACATAGCGACTGGATTACAGCCACAGAATCCGCTATAAAGAAAAACAACTTAAGTGGAACCGAGGCAGACCAAACTATCGGTTAAAAGTGTCGGCAGCTTTGTCTGAGGCTAAGGTCCCCCCCTCTAACCTCACCATTGGGGAGAGAAAAGCAGTATCAGCACTGAGCAAGGAGCACAACATCACAATCCTTCCAGCAGACAAAGGTAGGTGCACAGTTGTGCTCAATACAACTGATTACCACACCAAGATCTTTGCACTACTGAATGACTCTAACACGTATGAAACTCTGAAACGAGACCCCACGAGTGGGTACAAAAAGAAGGTGATAGAATGTCTACAACAACTGCAAAAAGAAGGCATGATTGACAAAACACAATACTACCGGCTTTACCCCCAGGACTCAATTCCTTGCCTATATGGACTCCCCAAGATCCATAAAGAAGGGGCCCCGCTCAGGCCCATTGTCAGCAGTATAAACTCTGTCACGTACAATATAGCCAAACACATAGCTAATATCCTGGCACCTCTGGTAGGCAACACCCCACACCACATCCAAAACTCCATAGACTTTGTGAACAAAGTCCGGAATCTAAAAATGGATCCAGATGAGACAATGGTTTCCTATGACGTGACTTCATTGTTCACCTGTATTCCTACCATGGAGGCTTTGGTCACAGTAAGAGAACGACTTACACAGGACAACTCCCTCCAAAACAGAACAAAACTCAAACCAGAACACATTTGCCAACTCCTGGAATTGTGCCTGAATACCACATATTTCCAGTTCAATGGCAAGTTTTATAGACAGAAACACGGCTGTGCCATGGGCTCACCAGTTTCTCCAATTGTGGCAAATTTATACATGGAGGAGGTAGAGTGCAGAGCTTTGAACTCCTTTGAAGGAATAACACCTAGCCACTGGTTCAGATACGTAGATGACACATGGGTTAAAATCAAAACCAAAGAGGTGCAAGCCTTTACTGAACACATAAACTCAGTGGACAGAAACATCAAATTCACCAGAGAAGATGTCAAGGACAATAGTTTGCCCTTTTTAGATTGTGTCGTCCAGAGGAGAAAGGACAGAAGGCTCCACATTGGGGTATACAGAAAACCCACACACACAGACCAATACCTACTTTTTGACTCACACCACCCACTGGAACACAAGCTTAGTGTTATCAGGACCCTGCAACACAGAGCTGATAACATACCCACCAGCTCACAGGCCCAAGGGGAAGAACGCAAGCACGTGAGAGACACCCTCACAACTTGTGGTTACCCCAGCTGGACTTTTGTGAAAACTGCAGCTAATTCCAGAAGGAAAGCCAACAAAGTGGTGGAAAAAGAAAAAGAAAACAAACGAAACAATGTAGTCATTCCATATGTGTCTGGGATTTCTGAAAAACTCAGGAGGATTTTTAACAAACACAGTATCCCTGTGTATTTCAAACCCAGCAACACACTCAGACAGAGACTAGTACATCCCAAGGACAGAACACCACACACACACAAAAGCAACCTGGTGTATGCAATCCAATGCAATGAAGAATGCAAGGACCTCTACATTGGTGAAACCAAACAACCACTGTACAAGCGCATGGCCCAACACAGGAGAGCTAACTCCTCAGGCATGGACTCTGCTGTTCATTTACATCTCAAGGAGAAAGCCCACTCCTTTGAGGACAGCAATGTCCAGATATTAGACAGAGAGGACAGATGGTTTGAAAGAGGAGTAAAAGAAGCCATCTATGTAAAAGTAGAGAAACCATCGCTAAACAGAGGAGGAGGCCTGAGACATCACATTCCTTGAGATAACCATGACCTGGATGAATGAGAATATTCACAGCCTTAAAGAGAATATATTATGCAAAATTCTCTTTTTCTATCCTTTTGTCTTGCCATTTGGGTCTCAGGTGCTTCTACAAATATTCCATCCATCCATTTTTTTGCAGTTAGAAATTTTGTGCTTTAGCTTTTTCTGACATCACAACAAGCTGAATTTGCATATAACTGCCCCTCACCTGTCAAGTACAAAATAGATGGGCAGGGTTTGCTAATGCTAATTTGTGTAAGTGTCAGAGGTGTCTAAACATCTAATTCTGAAAGGAACTAAAATTGTCCAGAAATGTCTGAGAGTGATTTTGTGCAACGAACTTCAATAACATGTGTTGTACAGATCATAGACCTATTAGAACTTGTTTAAAGAGAGGCCTAATATGTCCCCTTTAAAACCTAGAGACGTTCCAACCTCACACAATGTTCAAGAAATGAATGTAAAGGCAGCTGAAGTATAACTTGAAATGAAACAAAAAACAAAAAACATTACCACAAAGCATTTATCTCTCTTTCTTTTTCTGTCCACCATCCAGAGGTGGACTGAGTGTCTGGCAAGGCGGGTGTCACCCCGGTGGGCCGAACCCAATGTGGGCTGGGCTTGTCTGCCATTTATTTATTTATTAATTTATTCATTAACTCGTTCATTTATTCTCTCTCTCTAATTTCCCTAAAATTGGGCCAGCATATTGGCTACCGAGGGCCAGCCGTGTGTTGCCCGTATCGACACATATTATTGGTCTATGTTTTTCATTGTTATGGGCTGACAGGTTCAGGGAGCTGTGACAGTGCTGTCAATCACAGCACAAACTAGGGTGGGCGGGACCTCGTCATAGGCCCGGGAGTGGTTGGACGGCGGCCTGTTGATCTAAAAATGGAGAAGCCGAAGAAACGGCCAGGTGGCGCCGGGAAATTGCGGCAAAAAAATGGAAAACTCTGGAGGTGGAGGCTGCTAAATGTTCTCGACTCACAGACCTATTTGGTGCTGAGCCAGCTGGGGTCACCACTCCAGTAGCTGCTGCTAGTGCGCCGGTAAAAGGGGAGAGATCCATGGTAAGTAATATTAGCCTGGCTAGGCTACATAAATAACTCAATAGGGAGACAACATATTAGCCCAGAGTTGAAAGGCTGATTCAGTCACAGATATTCTGATCCAGAGCTGATATTCAGTACAAAAGCACTCGCTCTTGTGTGATATTGCTTTTATACAACAGTTCTACAAGCTCATTGTATTTTTAACAATAATAATCGACAGTAGAATATGATTTGTATGTATATTTAATAGTGTGACCAGGCGTCCTGATTTACCCGGGACAGTACCGATTTTGAGCCATTTGTCCTGTGTTCCCATGGATGTTTACTAACTCATTATAGTGTCCCGATTTTACTCAGTCTTTGTCCCGAACATCCCGATTTTTAACCAGTGTCATGGTTTACAATACAGAAGCATGGGCGCATATGGCTTCTCCCCCCTCCTTCGACCCAGAATCTGATCAGCCCCCGCGGGAGCGCGCATGGCTTATTTCATTTCTCGACGTAACTCACTACGATCGCGGCTTAAAATTCTGCAAATTAAACATTATCGACTTCGAAAAGGTACAAATATCCCAGTGAAGTACTTTAGCAGATGTTTGTCTTCATTTATTATGTGTTATTTTCTCCAGACACTTACCGTTTTTTTATGTTTCAGAAGTTGTTTGAAGCGTAAAGGGTCACAATATGTAAGCCTGAAAGATGGTTTGTGGTACAAATTGGCTATCTGTGTCACGCTGGTGCTGCATGGAGGAGGAAGGACCCAGGCGCAGAAGCAGAGTTCAAAGGTAGGTGATGTTTATTGAGTGCAGCAAACATAAGGCGAGACGATACATATGGGTACGACAATGATCCAGCGAGGACTGGAGCTCTCGCTGGATCTTAAATAAGGGGAGAACAAGGAGGAACAGGTGGAGACAATGAGTAATCAGGGGCAGAGAGCCCTGGAGGTTCAGGACAACATAGGTGTAGATAATAATGGAGGAGTGAGAGGAGCTGAGGGGAAAGAGGAAACGCAGTGGAAAGAGAAAACAACAAAAAGAGAAGCACCCTTCCAGGGTGGGTGGAGAGGGGCCTATAGCAGGAGGGCCTGAGTGACAGACTGGCAGACGACCCCTGGCGGGACGGGAGTCGGGTGGGCGGCCCGAATGGCGTCCCCTCACGGGACGTGGGAAAGGCGGAGGGCCTGAAAATCCTCTCCTGAAGACCTGGAGGTCCAGCGGACGGCTGAACGGACATCCCTTTGCAGGACATAAGACTGGCAGACGTCCCTCTCGGGACGTGGGACGGGCGGACTGCCCGGAGATCCTATCTTGGGGACCTGGAGATGAGGAGCAGGTTTGGGGACCTGGAGACGAGGAGCAGGTTTGGGAACCTGGAGACGAGGAGCAGCGGCGGCTGAGGACAGGTGCAGGGATGGCTGCCAATCCAGAAACTCTGGCGGCGAATCCGGCAACTCTGGCGGAGGCGAATCCGGCAGCTCTGGAGGTGGCAGCGGCAAATCCGGCGGCTATGGCGGAGGCTGCGGCAAATCCAGCGGTTCTGGCGGAGGCTGCGGAAACTCCAGCGGCTCTGGCGGAGGCAGAAAGTCCAGTGGCTCTGTTGGCTCTGCGGATTCTGGGAGCAGGGGCTGAAGAAGCTCTGCTGGCTCTGGCGTAGGCGGAAAGTCCAGCGGCTCTGGCGGAGGCGGAAAGTCCAGCAGCTCTGGCGGAGGAGGAAAGTCCAGCAGCTCTGGCGGAGGCTCTGGGAGCCCAGACTGGAGTAGCTCTGCTGACTCTGGAAACAAGCAGTGAAGGGGCTCTGGTAATAGAGAATAAAGGGGCTCTTTGGGCTCAGGGAGCAGAGACTGGAAGAAGGAGAAGGCTAAACAGGCTGATTTTGTTTTTATTTATTTATTTTTTTACGTGTCCTGTCTAGCAGTATGCTACTCAGAATTGGTGTCTGAGTACCAAGTACAAGCCCAACAGTTTTACTTTCCCAAGCTGAGTATTACAGCTTCGCTGTAGTACGCCACTTGATGTATATGTATCAAAAATCTTTATTAGTGATTACTGTGGGTTCAATTCCCTGACGTCATGGACACTAAACCGAGACAAGAACGGAGAAAGGAAGAAGGTGAAGAAAAGAAACCGGACCAACAGAGGCGCGAACTGACGACACAAGACAGGGAGGCAAACAAAGAACACAAGAAAACATCCCAGTCCTCCACCTCTGCCGGACGGCAGAGAAACAGTAATAAAAAACAAAAACAAAAACTGTACAGAACCAAACCAATAGTTCGTATCTAGTAGAATAAACTAAGAATTACACATTCACTACACACAAGCATGGATTAATGAACATAATAAAAATGTTTCTGGTAAGCTCCTGTGAACAACTAACTAATGATGATAACCTCAGCTTAAGATATGCCCGTCCACACCAATGTCCCCACACCTATATGTGTGTGCGAGCATGCAGGTCGGAATAAGGTTTCCCCATGCAAGTGATTGATAGCTGGTGTAAGGAACCGTCAATCAGTCCTACAGGAATCGACACAGACATGGAAGAGGCAGGAGATGTATGCATCCAGGGTCCCACAGAGTACAGAGGCCACAGGCGAATCAGCGCAGGGTCGATCACCCTCCAAGAGAGGAACAGATGGAAGCCCCAGGGGAACACCCATCAGCCGCAATGCTGGGGCCCGAGAGATCGCAGTGACGAGCCCACGGGCTCCGCCGGTAACCGGCTACGCCATGGCGGGCCCGGATCAGGATCCGGAGGCCACGGGGACCAGGGGCACCCGCCCCCCAGCGGGACCCCAACCAGGGACCAGCCGACAAGGGCCCCCCCCGCCGCCGCAGGCAAGGGGGATCCGCAGCCAACCGACGGACAACACACGCCTCCGCCACCCCGGACCAATATCCATCGCCAACAACCCGGCCCGCCCCCACACACATCTACACGCCAGGGAGCCACAGCAAGAGCCTCAGCGGATGTACGCCTTCCCCAGGCCGCGCCCAGCCGGCACCTGGACATCCAGATCTTCCAGCTCCTGGATCCAGATCCCGCCCCACGCAGGGCGCCAAGATCAGGGGCCCAGCCAATGCAGGTCAGCCCCCCCAGGTGAACAGACCAGCCAGCAGAAGTCCTGGAACCGGCAGGAGGCCTGGGCGCCAGGCACGGTCCCCACCGATCCACCGGACGGCACCAACCTACTCTACAACCCCGGCACCCCCATAAGAGGTGCCCCAGTCAATCCTAGGAGGACGTCGGCCCGAAACAGCGGCCGCCCAACACACCGAACCACCCAGGACCCGCCCGAAATGCACCAGGACCGAGCCGGGCCGCAACCGGGACCCCCGGCCCCAGGCATCGAGAGCCATCGTCAATCAGCGGGCAGGAGCATCCATCACCGACGGCGAGTGACGGGGAGGGAAGAAGATGCATCAGGCCAGAGAGCAGCCAAACACCCAACCTGACAGGTAGACATAGACAGACAGAGACACTCATACGCACCCTCCCTCTCATGCGTACACATTCTTACAAATACAGGACATATGAAAAAAGGACGCTATACACTCTTTCATACCCGCCATACGTACACTATACTCCATACTCCCAGGCCCAGGGACAGACGCCCCAATAGAGCACCCTGCCCCTGCACCCAGGAGACAGACCCCTTTGCCCACCAGGACGGGGACAAGCAGACCGCCAAGGCCCCCACCCCGGCAAGAGCAGCCCACCAGCCCAGGACCCCGACCAGACGGCCTGATGTTCTATCCGGGCTCCGACCCCTGATGGTCCAACGAACAGGGGTGTGGAAAGACCCCCCAGGGCTGATGCAGACGCCAACTTCGGTGCCGAATAGGCTGAAGCAGACGCCAACTTCGATGCCGAACAGACTGAAGCAGACGTCAACTTAGATGCCGAACAGGCTGAAGCAGACACCAACTTCACCGATTATTTTTAAAATTAACGTAATACTGCTGCATTAAATGAAAAGGGAAAAGTTGTGTAAATAAATATACATTATTTTCCAACAATTAGATCAATCTATCTTATTTGTTTTACAAAGCTTTTAATGACCTGGCCTAAAGTGCTATACTAGTTACTTTCTTTTTTTTAGTTGGACATGAAACTACAGTTAATAATTTTTTGCTTTTTGTTATTCCTGCTACTATATGAACTCTCCACGGTACATTTTTACTTGAAAAAACCTGATCGAACTTTATTTATGTCTTTACAAAAAGGAAGATGCCAATTTGAAGCTTTTCTAGTAGAGTAGCTGTGAATTTAAGCATTAGCATAAAAATAACTCTTGACATGAGGAGGTAAATCTGTTTCAAATATAACTTCAAAAGCAAAATAACAAGTGAGAAATGTATATTAAAAACATTAAAAAGTTATAAATTATAAAACAGGTGTACTTGCTGTGTGTGGGTTTGGAATGGGTAATTATTCTTAAAAACCTTTTTTGTAAAATAAACATTTTGGTGGATTTTAAAGGCTGATCCCAAAAAAATACAAAAAGTAAGGTAAGGATATATCAAACCAGTTTAAAAATCCTATCTGTATCTGAAATGTCTTTCAAAAACACACTATTGTTTTGAGTCAATGTTGCATGAAAAAGATTTCTAAAGAATGTCCTTATTTTGAATATAGATGTTTCAAAAAAATAAAAATTTAACAATTTAACTCCACATATACAGTACAGGCCAAAAGTGTGAACACTCCTTCTCATTCAGTGTGTGACTAGGAGTTGAAAGAGAAGGTGTGTCCAAACTTTTGGCCTGTACTGTATATCCCCCAACCCCACCCCTATAGACACGAATAAGTTAAAAATGTATACCCCCCTCCCACCAGTCATATCCTCATGTTTAGATGGGGATATTTAGATCATTTATCAGGATATTTTGTTTTTATTTTCCGGGTCTGGTTTTAATTAATACTGGGCTAACACTACGAGATTTTTACAGTCACATGCTAAAAACTGAAAGGGTAGCACGAAGGTTCTTCCCGTTAGTCTTGCCCCACCCTTAGTCATAACATAACCTCTGTTGTGATTGATCTATTGCTATAGCTGTGAATTTTAGTCCTTGGATTCATTTGCATTATTTATTTGTTAACTATAACAGAATATGACTATCCTCTGTAGTATGAATAGAGGAGTCGCTGTAAATTTTGTTTACTTCTATTTGGTGTATGCTGATAATGTAGTGGGCTGGTCTCAAGAGAAAATGCCAGGGCCGAATATTTGTCCCAGTCCACCCCTGCCACCATCTGTCACCATCCAATAACTGTTAAACATTTTACAGAATGAGTCATATTAAACAGTTTAACATGCAATATTTCAGGTCTTTAGAACAGCTGTTTTGAGTTGTAGTCTGTCTAATTTATGTACTGGATTTATTCTTTGAAACAAGATGGGAGATATTTACAACTTCATAAAATCTTCTGGGGGTTAGTTACTTGTTAGAGGAAGCTTAATCTGTTGCTTGGATCAGCAAAAATCAGTTCTTATTGACCCTGAGGTGCAGCCTGACACATACCTCTAAAAAAGAAAGATGTTTCAACAGCTCTGATTAAAGTGAAGCTCTGTGACTGTCTGTCCACAGCCATAAAGGAAGAGTATATCTAATCTAACAGTGTAAGACAGCAGTGTCCTTAAAGCCAGAGTTTTGCGTGCACTGCATTGTAAGAAGTGAGTGCAATATGATGTCCGAGTCCTGACCTTGAGAAACACTGGCAGCTTTCAATCTATGCTTTCCTATTATTCTTGTGGCTGAGCATTCTGAATATTTGTTACTCATCATTTTACCAAGTGATGGCTTCACAGCTGTTTATTTTAATTCTATTTCTGAATGCCCTGTACTGCTTTATATTGAATTAAACAACGTTAACTTGAACCAAATGTCAGTTCACTTATCATCTGTAGTAATGAGGACCTAATCAGAAAGCACTGATGCCTGTTCGTTTTACTAAGATTGATAAGGAATGTAGGTCATTTTCAATCACACACTGGACTGATTTAACTGGGCTCCTGCTTTTTATTTAACCTTTCCACACCTGCTGGTGTTATGGTATCTTTTTTGTCATACTTTTGTATGTTCATAAAAATAATATACATAATTTGAAAACTGAGATACTTTCAGGAGCAGGCTGGCCATAGGGAGTTCCGGGAGTTTTCCAGAACATCTGGTCTGATCTACACCATTGGCCAGAACATTTGTTTTTGTACTCCAAAAGCAGCTGCAGTTGAGACTCTGTCATGATACTGCTGTGGGTGTTACTCAATGCCAATGAACCTAGCCTTGATGCCTTGGTCCCACCCTGGTCGCCTAGGAGGTACGTCATCAGGGACTGCCAAGGCTCGTGTCAATGTTCTTGTGCTAATGAGGCATCTGTCCTCCACTTATCTGCCATTTAGCTAATTTACCAAGGACATATGGGAGGTTCCTTGATGCCTTTCCTCGGTCAAAAATGTCCAAGAGTGCAGTGTGGTATTTTCAAAAATAATGGCGGGTCAGGAGCCTGCTGCACCTACTTTGGGGGCAAATTTCCAGTTTAAATGCAAGTCAACTAATTGTAGCTACCAGGCTTAAATCTAATTTTTCTTCTTTTTTTTTCCAGATCAGTTATATATGGTTGGTTAGTTGCTTAGTAGTAGCATTTTCAGTGACTACCAGGTACTGAGTCACTTACCTTAAGCAGTACATACACAAAAAAACAAAAACAAATCATTATACATTTCCAGTTCAATGAAGGAACATTACTACAATGGGTAGGATGTAAACAGAGCGAATAAGCTGGCAGCTGCGGTCACCTGAAGTAAGTGTGTTCCATTTATCCGTTTTCTTTAACCAGGGAAGGACAGTGCCTCCTAAGCACGGCAGCTCACCTACCAAGGCCTCGCCTTGATATTGAGAAACTCCCTTTGTCTGCACTTGTACCAGAGTGAAGCATCTTTGTAAGTACTACTGGTGCTGCTGCACCTGCAGCTGATTAGTACCTCATTCTGCTGCACCAGATTCTGCAAGGTTTTCAGATATCCTGGAATGTTTATATGTAAAATATTTTGATTTTGTTTGGTAGCTGCTACCAGACATCAACAGGTCTCTTCTACTTTGAAGGGCTTCCAGCCCCTGAAAGTTTGAGATATTCATAATAGTAAAATTTTGTTCACCCGCAACCTACCTGAAGTAAAGAAACCTCACAGCTCTCGGGCTGAAATTCAACACCAGCCCGCGCTTGCTTGTGATTTCAATTATGTATGCCAATAAAGGATACAATCATAACTTTAGACAGTTTTGTCCAGCCACTCAAAATGCAAATAATGGGCAACTTACAGTTTGAAGACAGATTTTAAAAACACTGGACCGAGCCATCTCGAACGGTCTTTCGACAATCCAGTTATTGTCCTCTAGGAAGATGGCTACTTCACTACTTGTGTACAAAATCTAGTATAACCTGCTGTAATTGTCTGGTTGTTTTGGATCAATGCATTGCATGGTTGCACTTATTTCACACCGGCGTTGATTATAACTTACAATTATTTTGACTTGATTGTGACTGGTACATATTTGGGATTGATTCTTCAGAAAGATTTTGGCGAGATACCTTAACATACTCGATAGTGTTTTGTTCATGGGTCACCCACACTCGCTACGACGTGCAACACCCCCAGATAATCTTTTTTGTATTTTTTAACATGGTACTAGTTATTGTTTTGACCAAACATACAGGGTTTAGTTTACAACAAGCTACCAAAGACTGGTTCACAAGAATAACACATAACCAAGATTCCAAAAAAAGTATGTGCTTCACAGTAGGGCTGGACGATATAGAAAAAGTGCATATTGATAAAGGGGATAGACATAGTGATTGATATCGATAACTATCACAAAATGTACAAAAGGTGTTTTAAGTGCCTCCCTGGTCATTTTGGTCATGTTCTTCAATAAACTAATTTAAACCAAGAATAAAATTAAGGCAGTTTTCACACATAAAAATAAATAAATTCATGACTAAGTTTGTAAGACACAGAAACAAATCAAGAGACCTCAGTAAACCCAGTGAATACAAAAAAAAGTAATGTTATAAACATTATATTTTTAAAAATGTTTTACAATTGAAAGGCTTATCTTGACAGCTTGTTATTTTTTAAGCATTTTTTCACACCTCATAATAATAATGGCTGAAACCTTTGGTTTAGTTTGTCAAAAAAGCTTATTCAAATTCAGTTCAGCTGCTAAAGCTAACCAGCTACTCATCTAGTGTAGATGGAGGGCAGAACATTGAGGGCAGAACATTGAGTCCCATCCAGTCGATGAGCTGAAGCCGGCAGCTCTTTTTTATGTGGTTATTTTGTTGCGTAATCTGCCTATGCAGGCAGTGTCATTGTCTACTTAAATTACTTTGTTGAGTGAAACTTTATTCTAAATTTATTCCAGCCAAAAATCAAGTTAGTTGAATACTCTCCACTTTAAGATTAAAGACCTAAAAAATGAAATGCAGTTTAGAAATGTGAAAGGATTGTTTGCTTATACTGACTAAAGGAGTAAAATAAATATTATTTATAGTAACTTATTTTGATCAAAGAAAATCTGAAACATACTGTAATTTCAGTGTACTGTTACATCCCTAACATAGACATTGATACATATTTGTAAGTAACGCTTTTAAATAATAAGTTTCAGTTAAATCTTTAAATTTCCACTAAAATCCAGTTTATCAGAGCATACTTTGGCCCATTGTTTATATTTCCCCAGTTTACAGCAGAGGTGATCTAGCTTCATCTAGTTCTGCTAGATTAAGTGTCTGCAGCCCTATGGTATTATCTCCGATCAAAAACATGTTAAAGTAAGCAAAGGCACCAGAACTAGTGAATTCTCCATGTCCTGTTTTTCAACTCAAAAAGATTAAGTCTATTACTGATAGGTGTGTTTATGTTTACATGCATGTCTATTGTCAACTACAATTGATTTAAAGTGAAAACAGTAATGTTTGTGTCAAATACTGCTACTCATTTAAGATCCAATTAATGTTTTATCAATTACTTACAAAAGTTCCAGTTAAATATTTTTTTGTAATTGCAGCACATTGATAATATCTAATAAGACCTATATTTGTAAACAATTCAATTCAGATGGGACAATTTACACTAATTACATTATAAATCATTATATTACACTGCAGAAAATGCATATGTGCTACACAGTCAAAATCTGTCATGTTGAAGTTTCTTCCCACTGAAAATGAGTCGTGTCCAAGTGTCATGGCAAAGTGGTGTAATTTCCTTTTGAAGGAATCTCAAGGAAATTTCAATGGAACGCAACTGGACTCGGTAATTTGTCTTGGAAGACATTTCACCTCTTATCCAAGAGGCTTCATCAGTTCATGCTCGCCGCTGACCAGGCTGGGACTGGTCCAACTATCTGGTGTGGAGACTCAGCTATTTAACCTCTTGGAGGGCTTTTACAAGACTGATTATGTCATTGGATCCTTTGTGCTCCATGTCTTAACGACAGTTGTTGGCGTGTCGCCTATTGGTAGAGGTTAGGTTTCGGCTTTATCAGTGCCCTATTGTGTTATAATGACAGTCGTTGGAGTCACAGTTGTTTTTCTTATTAGAGGTTAAATTATTGAGTCTCCTGGGTAGGGATGAAAGGGCAGCATTGTAAATTGGAGATAGGTGATGTCTCAGGCCTCCTCCTCTGTTAAGCGATGTTTTTTCTACTTTTACATAGATGGCTTCTTTTACTCCTCTTTCAAACCCTCTGTCCTTTCTGTCTAATATTTGGACATTGCTGTCCTCAAAGGAGTGGGCTTTATCCTTGAGATGTAAATGAACAGCAGAGTCAATGCCTGAGCAGTTAGACATGGAGCACAAAGGATCCAATGACATAATCAATCTTGTAAAAGCCCTCCAAGAGGTTAAATAGCTGAGTCTTCACACCAGTTAGTTGGACCAGTCCCAGCCTGGTCAGCGGCGAGCATGAACTGATGAAGCCTCTTGGATAAGAGGTGAAACGTCTTCCAGGACAAATTACCAAGTCCATTTGCATTCCATTGAAATTTCCTTGAGATAACCATGACCTGGATGATTGAGAATATTCACAGGCTTTTGAAGGAATATGCTATTCAGTTCAGAATCAGAGCAAGAGCTCCGAGCTTAAAGCAGAACTACAGTATGATAAATACAAAACAAGGCAACAATTACAGTTTTTTACACTGACAGTTTTGAAGTAACAGATAACAATTCTAATACATATTTGATTTAATTAACTTAAAGTATCAAGTGTCAGCACTATATTTTCAGCTTGGTAATGGCACTTCCTAATGAAGAAAGATGAGTTTTGCTATTGATGTTACAGGATCATGGCTGCATGGCAGTTCTGATTGTTCTAGCCATTGTTTGATCTGGACATGGGCAGTTCTGGTTCACCTGTGTCACTGTTTTTTTTCCATGGATGGTCTTTCTCCAATGCACCTAATTCTGATGTAATTACAGGGTTTCTATGCAGTTTTGAATGGCCTTGAAACGTCTGGAATGTTCTTTGACCATTTACCAAAGATTTTATTTATTTTTAATTGAAGAGAAAACTGAGTTTTGAAAAATGTGAGATTTTCCAGGCTATTGTGCAGTTTTCTAGAGGACAAAAATGTTTACTAAATGCTGTCAGTAATATGGAGCATGCTATGCAGGCCCCTGTATACTGGCTGTTAAGTCCCTGTCTGACCAACATCAGAGCTTGGTCCACATTGCTGGCAGTATATTGGACTTGTTTATCACTTTGTATTCTTAGTGTTTTTCTCACCATATAAGCTACACCTGGTCTGGCCTACTCCTTGGCTGTGTTGAGATGGGTTTTGGGTTTGCAACAATATACTGAATGGACACAGACTCCCAGCATCCATTGCACTGGGTTGGCGGCCATCTTGTGACTCCAACAGCTTCCCATTGGTCAGTGATGGCAACGATGATGCCACTGAGCTGATATGAGGCAGCTTCGAAGCACCGGTCACTCTCTTCCATTCAGCTGTTGGCTGAGATGGAAGGAAAATTGAAATATCTGTGAGCGATCAATTTCCATTCACCCCTGTGGATTCTACCGGCTGATCCGAAAGGAATCACTCCGTCCAGTCCAAGCCAAAAAGCTGTCTGTGACCCGGTGTTTTCATCCAAGAGAGAGCGTTGGCCAGCTGCAGTCTGGAATGTGTCCCTGTGACGTTAGTTTGTTTTGGTTTTGCCTTGCACATCCCATCCTCCTACACAAGGTATCATCCTTTAAAAATATTAGCATTGTTCTTTTTAGACTAGGGATGGGTGTCGTTTAGGTTTTATCCAATACCGGCTCTAAATCTGTATTTTTTTTAAAATGCCAGTGCTTATACTTTGCGTGAAATTGTGCTTTAAGAAGACAGAACACAGAAACTTTGTCCCAAAAAAAACGTTTTATTTTATTTTTAGTAGGGCTGTCAAACAATCAAAATGTTTTATCTAATTAACCATAAGGTAGCTGTCAATTAATCACCATTCCTGTGATTGGTGAGTTGTGATCTTCTTCTGTAGATCCCTCTTTGAGATGGCAATTTCAATTTGCCCATCTCATTCATTGGCACATAGATCACACTGGATGATTAATATCACCACCCAAACAACCTTCTGGGTGAGCTAGGCCCCGCCGCCTGTGGCTACAGCTTCCGATTCAGCTTGGTCAAAACCTTCTTGACCCTCTTTAGGTAGATTCCTGCTGATCCTCGACCAGGTTCGTCGTTGCCGTGGAGCTGCACTTTGTGTGTGTTCCCAGCTGTCATCTGGAACTGGCTGAACCACTTGACTCCTCACGCCTTCGACCTGGAGCTGTACCTTGGACCCCTTCAGCAGCTGTAGTCAGCTGTGACCAGAGGAGACTGTGTGCTCCTCACGTGCTGCTGAATCCTGGGGACATAAGCTTGTAAACATCTAAAAAAATGACAGTTTTTGATCCGGTCTTGTGATCACTCCTTTTCAATCTAATCCAACTGTATTGTGCTGAGAAATTATTTCACCCATCTAATTAAAAAGTAATCCCTGGGGAAAGAGCAAATCCATATTATTTTGGTGCAACACCATTGCTATTCCTGAAAACTAAACCAAAACACCTCCCTCATTAATGGATTTAAAAGCAAGAGCAGGCTCAAGAGTTTACTTTTTGTCTACAGTTCAACTGATTACTATCCATTTGCTTGTTCACCCAAATTGATTCTTTTATTTACTTATTTTATTTATCAAGTTTAAGACACTTATGTCTGTTTTACTATGTCTCCTTTTAAATGTTATCAATTATTCTATTATCCATTTCAACTTTTTAATTATCTTAAACCGTTAAGCACTTTGATTCATTCTTTCTGTTAGAAGTCAAATAAAATTCTGACTTACGTTCTATTTAGCTGTTCCATTACAATATATCCTTTCTTAAATTTAGTACATCCCTGTGGATGAAACGTAAAAATAAGAAAAAAAAAAAAAAATTCTCTCTCACCAGCCACCAACCCCCTGCTATCGGCCCAGTTTTTATTTCCAAATTTTGTTCCCGGTAAATGGTGGTATTTTACCTGGAGATAATCCTGGGGAAGACACGGGGTTATCAAAGTTCGAGGAACCTCGGCCACCTTCGATCAGACAAACAGAAACTCTTGTGGTTAGTTCAGCAACATTGACATTGAATCAGCAGTCTTTGATCATCACTTCTTCAGCAGAAACTGTCCATCTCACGCCAGCCAAGTGGATTCACACATATTGTCCTTGAAAGTTCAGCTCAGCATGAGGAAACGTGCTCCCCCCTAGGGTGTCCTCCAGTTCACCCCTGAAAATATACAGTCACTGGTGCCCCCCTTGTTTTGGGAGCAGAGCACAAGAGAGACGAACTTCTGCGCTGGTGTATAGATCTTTCTTTCTTTGGCAGTTATGGCGGGCGCCTGGCACTATCCGTCATCAGCCCACGCACCCCCACCCATCTTATCTCCCCAGGAACATAAATTACATCTCAAGAATGTTATCTGAGGGGTCTCTGTTGCGGGATGGGAAAAAGAGAAAAAATATATAATTAGAGGAAGAAAAAGACAGACAGAGAGTCGATCCTCTCAGCCTTTTCAAATCAAGTTTTATTTAAACTTTTTATTTTCATATTCATTAGTCTCCTTCCTCGAATGCTGAATTTAAATATCTTCCACACTCAGACTGCCTATGTGGGCTCTATTTTAATTTTACTTTAATCAGTTATACTAGTAATAATTTCTTCAGTATTAATTCTGGTAAAAATATACTAATTAATAGGTTTGCTCTCTCCACCAGGAATGATAATTAATCCTTACATGTCCAATTAAACTGTTGTTCTAATTCTTCCCCTGCTTATTTTAATTAATGCTTCCTTCATTTTTTCATCCAATTTATATTCTATACTTTATCGATGCAATGCCTTTCTCTATTTTGTCAATTTGATAAATGTCTCTTCCATCTCGTGTGTAAATTAAATATTTATAAAGATTGACCATCGCAATATTTTATCAACACACTTAGTTCTTAGAAAAATAAAATTAAATTAAAAAAGAAACAAACAAAAAGGCTGGATTTTTCTGTTAGATATTGCTAAAGCACCACTAAAACATTGCAATAACAAAAATAAAGTCAATAACCATCTGCAAATGTTCTATCCTCTTTTTTTTTTGTTTAACACAATCCAATATTGATTCAAAGTACTTCTGCTTATATGATTCCTCTTTAAACAAACCCAAATGTGCTCACTTGCCCAAATATTCTGATTGTAAATAATGAAAACATTTCATACTTCAAAAGCATCTGTCAGATTCTGTTAAATGAGTCAAACATAGTCAAACTGATTTTTTGCAACTAAAACTCCTCTTAAATTTTTGTAGGATACATAGTAGTCTAATTCCCCTTAGCAGTAGAACAAAAAAACAAAAAATTCAATACAGGAGGTTCAAGAGATAAGATTTCTCTAAACAAAAACTAGTAGCATTAAAAAAAAAAAAAAACTAGCATTTTTCAGTATCCCAATTATCCTCTCAGGCTTCTTTTTTTCTTCAATGATAAACACCAAATTGAATTGAAGCTTCTAGAAATGTCAAATAAATTACCACTGAGTCATGTTTACTTTAATCTAGCTTCTCAAATTAACATTTTTCCAAAGTTCTAATTAATAAGCAGACCGCAGTTCAGAAATCTGGGTCAGAATCCAAGTCGAACCAAATATATAAAGGTTGAGAGAGAAAAAGAAAGAACAAAAAATAAGAAAAAATAAAATCAAAACAATCTAAATAAATTGTCAGTTACAGAGTCCCCACTAATCAAATGATATATTATGCCATTATTCTATGATCAGAACTGTTCCAAAATGTTGTAGGACCTGTAAATTTACTCTCAGCATCAAGTGGACTAGCTAACAATCAATAAATAACATCTGAAAAATTAATCTTAAACTTTAAAACTAAAACCCATTCTTATTTGTCAAAACAAAATGTGCATTCAAATATATGGTAAAAATTATTTCAATGTAGCTGGTCCAATCACATTTTGCCTCTTCACGATCAGAATAAATGAATTTAGAATTTACTTCTTACTTCCAAATTAAACCATCATTTTCGATCACCGCGATATTCATTACTTTCAATCCTTAGACCAATTCAAATTTATCCCCAGCCTGTTTAAAAACAAACTGATTACTTAAAGATGACTCTGTGTTTTAATGTTTTTTTTTTTTTCAAACTCAAACATTCAAATCCCACTAGTTTAGAAAATATCACTATGATAAGTGTTGTTTTGCATGGTAAAAACATTCAATTTTTAACAGAATTGAAATATGCTGGGTTACTCCTTGAGCCCCAGTTGAAATTTGATAAATCCAATAAGCACTTAGTATCCAGAAAAATCCTTAAGAATGTTTAATCGTTTAAATAATTTAACATCAGTCTCCTTTAGATCATTTATTCAGAGACCAAGCTATATTTCTAAAGTCTATAGAGCCATCAGAAATAAGCCAAACATAATTTTAGCATAAATGATACTTATTTAAATCACAGAAAGAATTCATTCTCTGTACCATTCAACACGGTGCTTAAAAAAATAATTTAGACCAGTTTGTTGCTTTCCAATTAACACCGTTTGCTTTTCGTTAAATTCTTATAATTACTACTTATAGCTTTATCTTTATTTAGGCCAACTTAATCAAATCCTGCTTAGATCAATCAAAAAAGCAAAAAATCCACCTACTTAAAGATTCAAAAAATGCAACTTTTATTTTGACTATACACTCCCCTCTTTTTAATTTTAAAGATGAAATCAAAAATTAAAACTTCACCAAGTCAGAATCGACTCATGAGTAACTGTTCTTAGCCATTTGCGTTTAATTATAACATGCATAATTGCTCTCCTCATGTAATCAATTGAGCTTTCTCAGGCAAAAGCAGTTAACCAAATTCAGCATGTACTTCTTAATCTTTAATCTCCGTACCGGAACAGTTCAGACAAATGTGAAACACCTTAAATTGCCCTTCGTAGAAAATGTGCTAAAACAGTGCCTACGGGAGTAGCAAACAAAAGTTATCTGAACAGTTATCTTGAGGCCGTTTCACATCCTAATTAACCAGAAAAAGTTAACAAAAATCCAAATAAGTTTAAGTCTTAACAAGGCAATCGTCTGCAGGAGTCTGTAATCACTTTCTATCCAAAATCAACTTTTAGCTTGCAACACATAGAACATGCAGTTAGATTCAACCACAAAACATATTGACACACAAAAGCAACCACCGCTAGCTTAGCAGCAGCCACAGCCATGTGCTACCGTTAGCTTTCTTTGTGAAACGAAACCTAAAACAGTACAAAACGTACGGCGAAAACACTCCAGAACATCGCAACACACACTTTAGAAGATTACATACCGCAATACCAGGACTTAATCCGCACAATTTATACCACTTTACCAAACTTTAATTCGGCATGAACAAAACAATCTCTTGTTCTTCCCACGCGGACTGAAACATATGTTTCCAAAACAGCCAGAAAACACCGAATCCAACGTCCGTAACAGCCCAAAACCATTAACAAAAAACACAACATTATAAGCGGTGACTTTTAGACCGTATTAATTTTTTTCTCGCGGAGGTTTACACCAATCTGTTATAAGTTCCGTAGTCCGCTTTAAGAAATTTCCTGGCGCCGGCCTCCAGAAAACCACTCAAAAGACTCGAACAGATGGCAGAAAACCGCCTACTACCACTAATTTATTTATCAAAACATATAGTCAAAGCTGTCATATGTTAGCCGTGCTATCAAGCAAAAACTCACACAGAATTAGCTCCGCCATAGCACCTAGCTTGGGGCGGCCACCCTGATGGCCTGTCGTAAATGTTCACAACTCATTCTTATAGATTTTTAATTTCAGTTATCCATCATATTCAGTTATATATTCATTTATCTATTTTAATTTATTTATTATACTCGAGTTCATTATTTATACTATAACATTTTAACACAAACGCAACATCACCAGCACGTCTCGCAAAGCGCCTGCGTAAAAAACCATCACACACACACATACAGACACACACTTGTACAAGCAGAAATCAAAACACTAACCTCATCGGACCTCACCAAAAATGCCGGACCATTTCTCACAACCCAATTTGCGGTGCTCACGCGCACGTTTGGGGAACGCAGGCAGTTCAAGGTAATCCGTTCAGATTAACAGAGCGCGACCCAGGCGCTCCTTAATCTATTTCCATTTGCCAGCCTCGAACAATCTTACGAAAGCGTCCTTTCGTAATCGAGATCGCCACTTCTCAAGCCCCGATCCGCACTTTGGTTCCGATTTTGAGTCGTTGAAGGGACCGCTCCATCTGCTCCACTGTCCTCTCCGGAGAAAAACCAGCCCCCCCTGGGCGCGCAGAGTAAGAAACTCCATCTCCCAGCAGGCACCGGTGTTTCTCTACGGAGCGTAAAGAAGGTCGTAATCCTGCTCAGAACAGAGAGACAGACAGATGAGCAGCTTCAACACTACGGGCTTGCAACAGTCAATCTGCTCAAAACAAAAAAACATATTTAACTTGCATGACAACATTACCCAATGTTAGATTAACCAATCAATAGAATTAAAAACTACGCAACTCAGCGCAAATTGTCAATAGAGCAAATACATGTCCGTTAATTAACTTTAAAAAAATAACTGGATCTTGGTCCAAAACTCTGCACACAGTCGAGGTCACCATTTGTTGAATTAAATAATTATCCAAAATTAATTCAATGCATGTTCAAGCAGAGACAAAATGGAGCCAATTTCCAGTTCTTAACATTTATTTTGAACAGATTAACAAATTGCAGTTTACAGAGAAAGTTGCCCTAGTTTCTCTGGTCCAGATTTAAAGAAATCTGACAATTGAATGATCTTCATTTCACAACTTTATAGACACCGGGCCTCGCCAGGACTCTAGGCGTTTCTTCTCCCTCCAATCAGAACATTTCCATACAGTGTCTTAACCATTATTGGCTGTCAGAGAATTATGCAGTCATAGATGAGACATTCCCTGTTCTTGGTCAAAAGTTCATTCTGAGAATTATGGTTTTATGGCAACACTCCCAGCTTCATGGCCTCCATCCTTATCTATACAGACATCCTGTTTTTTACAGCCTGCAATAAAACTTACCCAAGAGTTTTATGACTTAAAAGCTTATCCCAATAACAAATACTGACAGACCATATATTTTTTACAACCATGCAAACTATATAAACAGACTTTTACCTTCTGAATAATAAAAGTTTATAACATATGTAGAATAATACCACACCGGATAAATGCGTTTTTCAGCACTTTCATAGACGTTGCAAACCTGTAGGGCGCAGTAGTTCTCTCCAGTCCTATCTGCCAAGAGAAACTTTCTATCCTCTATTTTCAGCACGCAGCAGTCACACAGCTTATAAAAGCAAACAAACAAGACGCGCTTTAACAATGGATGATACCAACACAGTGCTGAGGAAATAAATGCTGTTTTCGAGAGTAAACACAGGTCGCACATGTGGTGTTGGAGCATTTTTTGTTGCGGATAGTTGCGTTACGGCTCTTAAAACTCCGTTTTCAACCGTCCACACGAAGATACTGAAAGCGGACAAAACGCAAATCTCCACTTTGGCCGGAGTTTTTAAAAAGCTTTGTTTTTGGTGCGGAAAACCTCCAGCTACGTGTGGATAACAGGCCAAACCGTAGAAAAAAATCTCTGTTTTGTGAGATACCCGGCTACGTGTGGACAGGGCCTGAAAGGCTGACAACCCCTAACACTCAAGCACATTCCACTGGCTAGCTACATTTACAAATGAAAGGCAGCTAATTGTGAGTGCTTCAGTCATTGTTTTCAAACCAAGCGGTCATTTGACCGGGCTCTGGGAGAGCAGCTGGGAATCAGAAAATACTGGGAGTTCTAGTGTTAAGAAATTCTGTAAACTAGTATTTAATGTCCATCCATCCATCCATTTTCTTAACCGCTTAATCCTTAATGGGTCACGGGGGGCTGGTGCCTATCTCCAGCTGTCAACGGGCGAGAGGCGGGGTACACCCTGGACAGGTCACCAGTCCATCACAGGGCAGGACAAACAACCATGCACACACTCACACCTAAGGACAATTTGATGAGATCAATAACCTGACAGTCATGTTTTTGGACTGTGGCAGGAAGCCAGAGTACCCAGAGGGAACCCACACATGCACAGGGAGAACATGCAAACTCCATGCAGAAAGACTCTGGGCCAGGATTGCGAACCCACAACCTTCTTGTTGCAAGGCAACAGTGCTAACCACTGCGCCACCGTGCAGCCTGTAGTACACGCATGCAATTTAATGAGTTAATGTTTAAATTGAATAAAGATTAAACTCCTTCAAATGGTGACACCGACACGATCAGAGTTTGGAGAGGGGATTGAATTTTTGCGGATATACAGATACGAAGACTTTAAAATAAAATGAAGAAAAAGTTATATTAATTAACTACTCTAAAATAAATGTTTACATGAAAGGATTATGTTTTCTATTTCGGGGCAGATTAATATTTCGTTTTTTGCAAGTCTGGGACTTAATGTGAAGTGAACTTCGTAATTTTATGGTATTAGTGTGGAACAAATTAAACTGCCTGTGCCTCTGGGTTTTGTCGCCCTTATGCAAGAGCGGACGTGTTCTGCTAATTAGGATACGGGATCGAGACTAGGTTTAAAGTGTTGCTGTAGGTGAAGTCTATGAAAAACTTGTTTTGGTTGTGATCACAGGTCAGTAACAGCTTGAGGGAAGCTGTGATTCTGGGACTCTCAAAGGTCAAGAACCTTTCATGGTGATTTATAAATAAAAGATGTCATGGAATTAAGTGAAGCTTGAATGGAAGTCTGATAAAGAATTTATTGTTGATGTATTTCTCTTTTCTTTTCGGCATCTGATCTGCACTCCGGGGAAGGAGCACCATGAGCTGCTGGAAATTGGAGGTTCTCCGCCTTAGGGATCCGGTGCAGGTTTGTGGTTCTTCCCGGTAGTGGAGATAGCTGGTGAATCTTTTCAAGGTCTTGAAACCGGTAAGTGAAGTTTAAAATAATGTTCTTAGATAAATTCTGAGGTTTTGAGTCCTTGAAAAGGTAAGCTTACAAATAAATAGCTAAATATCTATCTGAAGTCTTTGTATAAACGAGGAGTAACAAACGATTGTGTGTGATGAGATCTCTGTGTTGTGGTTGTTGATGAGTCTTGTGATTAAAACTCGAGTATAAATATTATTTTGAAATAAATAAAGTAGAAGAAACTGAATTAAACATATTACATTGAAAAGAAACATAAAGAGTAATTAAATGGTTTTTGAAGCAGGCGATGTGACGTAGTGTGTCGAGAATTCCGATTCATTTGAAGATTAGATCCTTGTGGCTTACTGAAAACAATACCATTTTGGCTCCTATAGGAGTTCAGTCAATATTGAAGAGTTGGTCCTTTGGGGTGTATCCTTTACAAGTGAACTATAAGTAAGGTGAGCGAGCGAAGAAAAACAGCAGTCGACACATTCAAGAGTCAGATGAATTTATCTAAATTTTAGTTTGAATTAAATACTTCATTAAATGTGCTTCCTCTCTTTTTCATAGTATGACAGACTTTGATTTGAAAAGGTGAGGTTGTAACGAATAAAATCGTCCCTAAATATATATTTTTAAATAGATAAAGAAGTGATTGCTGGCCGCTATTTATCTATTATGGAGATATGTTTCTGAGATGATACCATCCTGTTCCTTTTTTGTCTGTTTACGGAAGCCGGCCCCTTATTCAGACCCAAATTTGATTCCAGACAGTGGACAGTTAAGTCTCGGATCCTCTACACAAAATAATATTGTAATAATCTAATAATTGAATCCTCCAAATGTCGATGCAGATAAACGGCAGAACAAAGAGGGAGCAGAATAAAAGCAGAGAACCGAGGTGATATCAAGTTGTATTGAAGTATTACTGCGTAGTACTGTATTGTGCCATGTAGTACTGTATTTTACCATGTAGTACTGTGTAGTACTGTATTTTAACATGTAGTAGCGTACAGTACTGTATTTGACCATGTTGTACTGTGTAGTACTGTATTGTACCATGTAGTACTGTTTAGTACTGCATTTTCCCACATAGTACTGTGTAGTACTGTATTATACCATGTAGTACTGTTTAGAACTGTATATTAGCATGTAATACTGTATTGTACCATGTAGTACTGTGTAGTACTGTATTGTACCATGTAGTACAGTGTAGTACTGTATTATACCATGTTTTACTGTCTAGTACTATATTGTACCATTTAGTACTGTATAGTATTGTATTGTACCATATAGTACTTTATTTTGTAGTGTAATACTGTATATTAACATGTAGTACTGTGTTGTACCATGTAGTACTGTGGTGTATTGTATCATACATTGTAGTACTGTATTTTACCATGTAGTACTGTGTAGTACTTTAGTGTGCCATGTAGTACTCCGTAGTACTGTATTGTACCATGTAGTACTCTGTAGTACTATATTGTACCATGTAGTACTGTGTAGTACTGTATTTGACCATGTAGTACAGTGTAGTACTGTATTGTACCATGTAGTACTGTGTAGTACTGTATTTTGTTGTATTAGGCCTTCAGTGTATAGACGGTGAGATGAACTTTGATGACCTCTGATCAAAGGTGCCCCGTTTTGAGCAACAAATGACAGTGACAGCTGCAGCTGATTGTCACACACTTACTCAATTTACATCTCCCTAATCCCCCTTTTTACAAAAAAAGTGCTCCAGACAAATCGTCCCCATTCGAAAACCGTACAAGGTATCGGAAAAATTATTTATGTGTGAGCGAGATTTATCCTTCTTCTTCGATAATCTCACAGCACAACTCTCTACCTTATTCACAGTCCAAGAACAAAAGAGAGAGAGATGAATAAGAACATCTCTACATCTCTCGGTTTCAGAAAATCCTGAGCAGTCACAATGTTAAAGTATAGGAGGAAGGTTGTCAAACTGGGTTCCACTTTGAGTGCTCTGGAGCTTGCTGAGAGAAAACCGTGAGACATAGGGAAATTTTGAAATGATCGTGAGAATTAAAAAGGGTAAGTCTATTTCATGACCAAAACTCATGTCACTAGTCTGAAAGATGTGACCGTGACAGCGAGTTAAAATATTACGATCAGGTTCCAAAATGACATTTCTGCACACTCTGCTTAACGAGCTGCTCCACTCTAGAAATTGCGATTTGGGGTAAACATTGGGTCGAACAAAGTGAAATTGTCAAAAAAAAACCTAACAGCTATCGACATCCGGTCTTCACTACTGAACAGAGCAGGGATGTAGCTACACCCTGAATTTCAAATGGGGTTGCTAGGTTATTCTACTTTCAAATGTAGATTAGACTTTTAGAACAAACAAGTAGTCTAGGTTTGGCAATTTCTAACAATAAGCAACCACCTGGTAAAATAGTGGATTTTCATGATTTTTGACTTCTGGCTCCATTCATTTCCTATGGGATTTTTGGGCGTGGTTTTTCGCTAATTATGTCGCCATGTTTACTCCTATCGCCAAATTAAAGTAATAGCCCGGATGGCGTGATCGAGCCGGTCAAATCTGATGTATATAAATATATTGAGGGGGTACACACTACGGTACAACCCGCATTAATTTCCGAAAATTTTCAAAAGTGAATATTAATAGGTGCCTGCCCATGCAATTGCATGGAGGCAGTGCAATGCATTGCAAAGCCCTCCTTGCATTGCATTGGGCAGGCCCCAATTAGGACAGTCTGGTGACAAAAGTAAAATATCTAGTTGACAAATTGGATGTTGAGTGTGAATGGTTGATGAGCTTAAAGAATAAAATTAAAAGATGCATTGATAAAATAATTTATTTAATATATTGAAAAGCAGAAATGTTTTATAAAAAAAAAATCATGTTTAAATTTTTGCAAAGAAAACTGAAACATTTTGATGAACATGTGGTATGTCCATTATCATAATGAGTTAGTCTAGACATGAGAAAGAAAAATGTATGAAATTGATAAACTATTGAATAGTAGAATACTTACTGGTAAAAGACTGACATAAATAACTGGTAGGTATTACGGACATATGCTATAGTTGTGGAAGAAATAGAAATTCATTGAAAAAATGTAAAAACATCTCAGACAAGCATATAACCTTGTCTAGTAGTATGAACGGTTAGGAATTGGCAGGTTTTTCAATTTACAGAAATAAACGTAGTAAATGCTACACAATTTATACACATTTTTCTTATTTCCATGATTTAAATAAGTTCAATTTAAGTAATTATCAACAATACTGAAATTATTTTCATTTTGGCTATTTCTCCTAGCCCTGTAGACTTTAGAAATGCTGTTGAAATGCTGTGGGAAAAATTGCCTCTTCTTTATACAAAGATTAAAATAAATAGGCTTTAGTATTGCAATGACCTGTTACTGGTTACTTAAGTAAACAAAGTTTTGAGTAATATGAAAAACAATAATTATCATAGTGATAATCTCTAAACAGCAAGGAGATATTATGAATGTGATTAAACTATTCGAGTTTTCAAAAGTTTGTTTTATAAGACAAAGAGTCTGTTTTTATTTACATAACATATAAACAATGAGTAAGAGCAATGATGAGAAACAAGGTGTTGCTGAATTTGAAAATGTTCTAGTGACTAAAAGAAAAATGACTATATTATGTGGCAAATTTGTTGAAGAACAACTAATAAATATCAGCTTAATTCAAAATGTTAGTTTAATTTATGAGAAAGAAGTAAATTCTAAGTCATTTATTCTGATTGTGTGGAAACAGTCTATGCAATTGAAGCAACTAAATTGAAATAACTTCTTTTTTTTTTTTCAAGTGTAGAGATTAATTTAAATGTTCAAAGTCGGTTGAAGACTTTTGTGTTGGCGGAAATAGGGGAGATAATTTGATGCTTAATTTTAATTGGCTCCTGACTGGAATTGAAAAAATGCTGTCTGTTTAGTAATGATACATTTGGGAAATGTTGTTTGAGAAGCTGAGGTAAAGCAAAAAATACTCGGTGGTCATTTATTTGATATTTCTTGAAGCTTCAATTAAATTTGGTGTTTATAATTTTAGAAACAAAAAGAGGCCTGAGACGATACTTGGGATGGACTGTAAAATGCAGATTATTGTTGTTTTGTTTTGTTATTCTAAAAGTTTTTGCTTAGAGAAATTTTATCTTTTGAAGCTTATTCATGAAAAGATCTTGTATTCTTTTCTTTTATTGTTAAGGGGATTTGGAGTATTATGCATGTTACAAACATTTAAGAAAAAAAGGTAAAGTGTCATGTATGGGAAGTAACTGGAGTTTTAGTTACACAAATCAGTTTGACTATGTTTGACTCATTCTAAAGAATCTGACAGAAGTTTTTGAAGTATGAACTCTTTTCATTATTTACAATCAGAATACCTGGGCCAGTTAGCACATTTGGGTTTGTTTAAATAGGAAACATATGAAACAAAAGTCACTTTCAAATGTAGATTAGACTTTTAGAACAAACAAGTAGTTTAGGTTTGGCAATTTCTAACAATAAGCAACCACCTGGTTACTTTGACATCAATTTGATCTTGGAATGAGACATGCCTTTCCTGCACTATGGTCTTAAAGTCCCACAGAAATCTGTATGGGAAGCTGTTTTGTTATTGATTTATATCTTGGATCAAGTATAGCAAACTGAAGACTATTTTTTGTAAGACTATGTTATGTTTATCAGACAATACTGTTCTCTGAATGTGGTTTAAAAGTTTGATGTTTTTTAATTTTGATATTTTCTCTGTCTGAGCCAGCTTGATAGCGGTCCAGGTTACTAATGTGACAAATGATGCTATATATACTTTGGATAAAGATTGAAAAGAGGAGTAGTTGGAGACTGGATCTTTGCTGGTCATTGCTCAGGTGGGAGGAGCATCACAGATAACCTTGACGACACCAACAGCAGTTAAAATAGAAGAGAAACCTAGTTGAACATATTTTTATCACTGTAAGTAACATAATTATTTTTGCAGAAATTATTAATTGATTAAAGGGACAGAGTATGGGAACAGTGGTGTGAAGTATGAATTTCAAAGGGGTTTAGTTCAATATGAGCTATTCGTCTCAACCTCAGTGAAGTGAAACCAGGAGAGCCACTTTTCCGTAGAGACTGTTTTCAAGAGGGACAGAGAAAGATGATAGAACCTTTCCAGATGGTTATTGCTTTTTTTGTTTCTTTTTGTTGCTGTGATCATTTAGTGGTGCTTTAGAACAGCAATATCTAACATAGAAGAATCTGGCCTTTTTTTAATTTCTTGATTTACTCCGTGAACAGCCCAAACAACTTTGAAGGATACAGTTTATATCTAAGGAATAGACATGTTATTAATTGTTATGTTTGCTCTCAAACACCATAATTTTCTGATATTTTACTCACCTCAAGGATTTGGCAGATCTTTGAGCCTGAAATTTATTGGGAAAGTTAAATGGGTGAGGAAAGGATTTGCAGTTACACCCACGTTAAGGATAAGATTGACAGGGAGACTGACGTAACTTAGTGTATTTCAGCAATCATTATTACATTTGAGATCAGACCAGAGATCTATTTCTTCGCAAATGTTTTGAAAAATCTGATCATAATGTTTAGCCAAATCCAGGACATGGGAAATACATCACAATGATTTTGTATACATATCTATGAGCCATGTATTTATGTGTCCTTTGTTCTGACTCACTCCCAAGCCAACAGGACAACGTGTACTCCATTTTGAGACTGTGGACGTAAGGGGAACTTTCCCTATGGATGATCATCTGGTTCTCTGTGGATCTCTTTTCATATCTGCCTTTGGACTGGGAAGGCAGGAGTATTTGTTGGACCTAACGAGCATTCTTTTCTATGTCCGCAGTAGAGAATCAGAACCTGAGGAGGAAGAAACGCATTGCGGCTGCTCAAAATGACCCTATCTGGATATCTTAAAATTCTACCAGAGCACAAGCTATGGAGTGATGGATAGAAAAGTGGTTCTATCTGTTTTCCCAAGGGCCGGACTTGGTAAGAGTATGTGGAGATTGGAAACTTTAAATTATAGGTTTAGTGGTTTTGATAATTCATCCTTGGCAAGTTTAAAGGGTCTGACAGCGGAAATGTAAAAAACTGCCAGAGCCTGCAAGGCTCTGCCTAATTATTAGTTCAGTGACTGCACCTGTGAGATAAGACTCACCTGTTCTCCTTTGTTCTCCCACTATTTAAGTTATGCCGTGCGCCTCAGTCCTCGCCGGATCATTGAAGTCTTTAGTTCTTGTGTTGTTGTCTCTCCATTAAATCATCCTTTCCTCTATTCAACGTCTGCGCCTGGGTCTGTTCCTTACTGAGACGGCAACTCCTGACAGAATGATCCGGCCACGTAAAGACCCAGCGGACGTTCCAGGCCCGGAGACATTGACGGACATGTTATGGTGTCGTCTTCTGAGGGTGGTCGCCTTTCCTCTCCCCTCGGATCGACTCGCAGGTACAGAGAAACTCCTCAGCGAGCTTCTTCCTCAATCCGCCCGTGCCCTGCCTCGCTGTGAGCTGTAGGACCTGGAGATGACAGTCACCTGGCAGCTGAGCAGCGGATTTCTTCAGAGGCGAGGAGATCCATTCCTACGGCTCCCCGGCTCCAACACTCCAAACTCCGGTGGGTCCCGTCCTACACGCCGCTTCCGTTGGTTCAGCCCCACAACGTTGTATGGTGGGTCCCTTCCCACCATCCAGCGCTGACTTCTGCGAGCCTGATTTCCAGATCCCACAGCTTCAGCCCCCGACGCCGCAGCATCACTTCCGGGTTCCCAGACCCGCAACGTGTGGTGTCGAGCACCCAACACCGGCACCGCTTTATTATTAACCCTAACTTATGTAACTAGATGAAAAGTCATACATGTATGTTTGAGAATGAAATGCCTTTCTGACACATTATAAACAACAGCAAAGTGAGCTTTCTCTGCTTGCTTACCTAAGTAAGCGCCTGGGGGCTCTTTGAGGGTTCTGGCCTATGAAAAATCAAATTGGTTGGCTCCAGGCTGTTTGGATCAAAACCTGTCTACAATGTGGATGATAATGGACAAACAGGTGCGTCAACAGGTTAAACACTACACATAATGAATGCTCTCTGCCATGAATTCTTGCTGACCATTGGTAATCAGTAGTTGAAGATTTAAAGTGATTAATTGATGAGCTCACTGGACCAGAAAGCAACAGGATTCGAGAAATAAGGAACAAAAAAAAAACTCAGCTCAAATTTACGGGCAGAATAATACCTTGTGTCTGAGAAGGACGCAGGTTAGTCTACATACACCTCTGCTCTGAACATTTCACCTGGATGCAAAAGGAAGAATACAGACAATGAAAATGTATGAATGATAGTGGAAAAAAATGTGACAAAACCATTGTGAATCATTTTTTGTTGTTTTTTTGTTTTGTTTTTACATTGATTAGGCTAAATGGTTATCTGATTGATCTGTTAAAAGTAATTGATTACTGTAGATAATTTCTTTCTGCCAAGGAAATGTATCCATGTTAACTTTAAATATAAATTTTTAAGATTACCTCATTTGAATATGAGGTCACGAGAGGGATATGAAGTATATTAAATGTCTCTTAATGTTTGATTAAGGTGTTTAAGTTACCATACTTTGTAATTACTAATACTTTTAATATTCTTTTAGGGGTCTTTTGCAGAGTCAGCTCTTGTTTGGGTCACAGAAAAACAGGACATTGAGCAGGAAAGCACAGGCAGAAAGCATCACCATAGAATTGACAATGGAAGGATGTGAGAAAGAATTGTCAGCAAAAAATCTAGTTAGAGCTGGTTTGTAAAGTCACGATTTAATTAGAATAACAGGAAGGTAATTAATTATGCATGGAACGTTGTAATTAGGATGGTCTTGGCAAAAGTTTGAATGAACCAATCATGTTTTGTGTGCCATATGTAAAGTTAAGGGGGAGTTTTCTCTAACTTTGTGTTAAAATATAAAACTAAATGTTTATGTTTAAAACTCTGTCTGACATAATGGGCTGGCCCAGGGTTTGAGTGGAAACCCTGCAAACTAAATATCTAATTTGTTTTAAGAAATTCTGTAAACTAGTATTTGATTTCTTGAATTAAAATCAAAAGAAAATTAAATTACTCTCGTCTCCTCTCTGATAAAAATGAACACACATGGAATTTATAGAGTTAAGGTTTAAAGATTAAACTCCTTCAATACCTAGTTATTTTTCCCAATTACGCAATGCCTTCTTGAAAAAAAAGTGCTGTGACTAACACAGAGTCACAGCATCAGAACGCTGGGCTCAATGGAGATGGTGCTCTGAGAATGTTGTGATGATTTTGAAGACAGCATGTGGAAGAGTGAATATCCGAGGCTCTTCAAGATTTCAAATAGGTAGTATATATGCTTTTTTGCACTTACAGATCAATTTATGGTAATATTATAGCTGTACTGTACCACATAATTGCTCTGTCTGCCTGTAAAAAAAGTGATACTGCTGCACAACAATCCACAGTTTGGTTGGTTAGGAAGAACAGCTTATGTGTTGTGGGCTGTATTATAAACAGGGCAGTGTTCTGTGTATGTGTTAATTGTGTAAAAAACAAAACAAAAAAACAACCTGTTAATTCTAGGAATTAATCAATATTGTTAATTTTGACAGGTTAAGCAGTTTATTTTATATTTTTCAAAAATATACCCATTAGCCTTTTCCGGTGATAGAGGGAATCGCTCTTGGCTGATGGCATGCCCAGAATCCATAGTGCTTGACATCTCAGGAAAGAAAGAACCAGGATAAAGCACCGTAATGTGTGTTGCTTTTTGGTCTGGTTACAAGGCAATTTAATGGTATAAAATATGGAAAAAAATAATAAAAAGCAGTAATAATAAAAAAAAGCAAAATCATATCAGTTACTGAAAGGCAACTCTAAATAGATTTTTAGTTTTTATTTAAAATTTAAAAGAGTTCAGTATTTCTGCAGCTTTGCATTCATCTGGGAGTTTGTTCCAGATTTGAGGAGCATAGAAAGTGAAAGCTGCTTCTCCATGTTTGGTTATGGTTATAGGGATGATCAGTAGAGTAGAGCTGGAGGCCCTGAGTGGTCTAGTTGGTTTGTACAGCGATAGCAGATATCTAATGTACTCTGATGCTAACCCGTTCAATGATTTATAGACTAATAACAGTACTTTGAAGTCTATTCTCTGAGCTACAGGGAGCCAGTGGAGGGACCTTAGAATTGGGTTGATGTGTTCTACTTTACTGGTTTTAGTGAGAACACGACCAGCAGCATTCTGGATAAGCTGCAAGTGCTTACTAAAATTTTTTTTAGGCAGACTTGTGAAGATACTGTTACTATAATCAAGGTGGCTAGAGATAAATGTATGGATGAGTCTTTTAGGTCTCCTTGCATCATAAGTCCTTTAATCCTAGAAATGTTCCTCAAGTAATTAAAAAGCTGACCTTGTTATTGCCTTTATGTGACCCTGGAGGTTCAGGTCTGAGTTCATCATTACACCTAGATTTCTGGAGTGGTTCGTAGTTTCTAGTTGGACCAACTGAAGCTATGTACTGATTTTTAATCAATCTTTTTTGCGTCCAAAGATAAGTACCTCAGTTTTGTTTTCGTTCAGATGGAGGAAATGATGGGACATCCAGCTGTTAATTTGCTCAATGCATTTATTAAGGATTTGGATGGGTTCTGAGTCACCTGGTGACATTGAGATATACAATTGAGTGTCATCACCATAGTTGTGGTAGTTGATATTTGTTATTTGGCTTGGTGGGAGCATGTAAATGCTAAATAGGAGGGGCCCTAGGATTGAGCCCTTGGGGACCCCGTATGTAATTTTTGTTTCTTGTGAATAGAATTTGCTTATTGACACAAATAAGGTCCTGTTCTTGAGGTAGGATTTGAACCAGTTGAGTACCGTACCAGAGAGTCGGACCCAGTTCTCCAGATGTTCTAGTAATATATCATGATCAACAGTGTCAAACGCCGCACTGAGGTCTAACACTACCAGCACTGTGGTTTTAGCAAAGTCAGAATTTATGCAGATGTTATTAAAAACTTTGACAAGGACTGTCTCGGTGCTTCGGTGTATATGGAAACCATACTGATAAATATCAAAGCAGTTGTTCAGTGTTAGGAAGCTGTTTAGCAATGCTTTTTCAAGAATTTTACAGATAAATGGGAGATTAGAGACTGGAATGCAGTTTTTCATTAATGTCCTGTCTAGATTCTTTTTTAGTATTTGTTTGACAACTGCTGTTTTTAAAGCTTGGGGGAAAACACTTGACTGGAGGGATGAGTTAACTATTTGGATCAGATCTGACCTGATAACTGCGAGGACTCTTTTAAGAAAAAATGTTGGTAATATAACCAAGCAGCAGGTGGCAGAGCTTAGTTTCTCAATTTCATCAAGGCTCGATTGGTTTATTGCTTGGAAATCGGTCATGTTCTCAGCATGGGTGTTAATAGGTCATAACAATGGTAGTGGAGCTGAAACTGAAGTACTAATTGACCTTCTGATGTTCAAGATCTTTTCAGTAAATTAGCTGGCAAATTCATGGCAGGTCTTGATGGAGCTGAGTTCGGGGGCTACTGTCACAGGGGGAGTAGTAGCATTTTAGCACTGTGTTGATTGTACCTAATTTAAATTAACGTATTTATTGAATATTTATCTTCTTTAATATGTAATTTATGTTGATCATCATTGAAATCATGATAATATAAATGAAAAATCTTGATATTCTATTTTTGCCGTATCGCCCACCCCTACGTTGAAGGTTAATTTACATTTGTTTAGTCTCTTTGAATATCTCATAATGAACCTGGAGTCGAGATTTCCATTATTTTCTCTCGCCTCGTCGACATTCCCTTTTTTCACTACATACCAATGGATTGTTTCTCCACAGAGACTTCTTTCTACTCGAAACAGCTTTAACCTTAATTGGTCCAATCCTATATTGTTTCTAATTATAATGGGTTAGGGTAATGGGTCTGGAGGTAGTGTCACACAACAAGTAATAAGGGTGAGCCACACTGCTTAGAAAACAGGGTACGAATTTGGTGTTAAAGAATCCCTTTGTTTACTTACGTTTTAAAGGCATCGGGAAAAGTCTTAAATGGAGTGAGCTGTGTTTACCTGCTCAGTGTCATTTGCCACTCTAATCTGTGTTTGGGAATATAGTATACACCTTGGAGTTCACATGGGAAAACAAGCTCAATAGAAATACTCTCTGACTTGAGTCTCTGTGCACTTCTTGTAAATAAGTGCTTCGCTCCACAGAACACTTTGAAGTTGTTTATAAATTTGATTGAGCGACCAGCAGACAGATTTGAGGAACTTGTTAAATGAGTGCATTCTGCTGAACTGTTTATGAGGTTCCCGTTGGATTTGGATTTTTTGTTTCCAGTTTGGGTTTCCTTTGTTTGTTTCTCGTCTTTCTTGGCTGCCTTGCAGACACGAGAAGACGTGGCCAAGGCTAATTGGAATGGGGAGTTCTTCCCGATAGACACTGGCAATAGGCTGCCAGGTTAATAATTCCCGCGTGCCATCTGCAGAGTTGTATTGTGTGTATCCTCAAGGCGGCAAATTTTCATTTTCATATCATGCATTCTTTGTAGTAGTTCCTGAAAAGCTTTGGCAGAGCAGCAAAAAGCCATTTTATAATCCTCAGTCCTTTATATAGCAGTCCAAAAAAAGGAAATCAGTCTGATATTGAATAGTGTGTACAAAGTCACTACAGGAAAAAGTTTAAAGTAAATAAATAAAAGGGAAATAAAAGTAGAGTAAAGGCAAAAGCAGCATGGAAGAGCAGGAGAAGGGGAGCCACAAATAATATACATAAATAATCTGCACTGCTGTTTGTCAGAACGGATATAGGTTCCCATCCCTACATAAGACTAAATTTAATTTGACTGCTTTTGATGATGTTTAATCAAGCTATAATAAATTCTTCAAACTTGACTCAAAATCTCTTTGCTTCTTTGTAGATTGATTCCTTTAATGGTAAAATAATTCATCCTTTAGATAAAGACCGATAGCCTGGTATAATTAATATTGCTTCTTATATAGATTAAGAAACTGGTGCCCCGTTTCCAATGAACAATTGTTTAAAACTCAAAATAAGAACATTTGAGTGAAAAAAGCTTTATATTTTTAATATGTAAAGTTTAAATGTATTTTATCTTTTTTTTAATTTTTCAAATGAAATAAAGGTAGATATGGTATATTCCAGTGTCATTGCAGGAGTTACATATTTATAAATAGACCCTCATTTCATTGGGTGGCTTCTGGGGGGATTGGTGCGTCCCCAGCGGCATTACTCGTTGCTCCACCCTTCTCACTGGCATCATTGTAATTGGGGCTTTTGTCGTGCTGTTTCCGGGGGGTTCTATATTTTATGTTCTTTTATTTTTTCTTTCGGGTGCGAAGGGAGGATTGCCTTGTCTGATGGCACACTTTGGTGGAGGACTGTCTTTTGCTTCCTGCAGTTATTCTTTAGACTGGATCTGTCAGCCATTGGCGGTCGGGTGTATTGGAGGTCACTGAGTACGAGGAGCTGTCCTTGAAGGAGGGGAGGCTGTTTTGTTTAGTGATGTGTGAGCGGATTGCAGATGGGGGTTCCCCTGGGAGGAAGCACTGGTGGGTGGTTTCATTTCACTTTCTGCTGAATACATGGGTGTAGTAGCTTGGTTGTGTCTTGGTGTTAATTCTTATTGTGGTATTTGTGAGCATTTTCTTGCCATATATTCTTCCTGTCACTCAGTTTACCATTAATATAGTTTCAGCACTCCTACTGAAGCCATCTTACATGTTAATGATTACTTTAATAGTATTCCTATACGCAGACATAAACCAAAACACCTGTAGATACAAGATGCCTGAGCACTATGATTTATTCTTGTTCTACAGGTGGACTGCTGAGAGCACAGTTCAAGGAGTTACTTTTCACAAGATTTTTTTGTCTTTGATATTTTTAAATATAATATACTTAAATATATAACCATATTAAATACTACATACTGTGGTAATTGTCCACCAGCAAAATCTTGCTCGCTACCTAACATAAGTTACATGTTTACTGCCACTGTTCACCAGATATGAAGACTGAAGTTGCATCCAAATACCCCTACTATGCTTGCTACGGAGTAGGCGAAAAGGAGAATGCGAGCGATGTAGTACATCCAAATTTCCACTATGGATTGGAGCAGTAGGCATAACGTTCCCGGATGTGTACTACCGCCACAGTAAGCAGCCGGTGGACCCTAAGCTATCTCACATTGCACACATCTCACAAAGTGGAAGCCCAAAAATCGTAGGAGAATGACATCGGCTACCGGGGAACTGTCAACAATTGACACTGCAGCAATTTTGCCGTATAAATGTAAAAGTGTAGCAATGTTACTGATTACTTTAATAGTTTTTTGACAATTTATTAAACATTTAAGTTGATAAGTTAATGTTTAATGGGACCACAGCCGACCTATAGTAACGTATACATCTGGCAAAATGGTGGAGCAGTACGTCCGATTTCATGCCTACTACTCGCTCGTTTGCTAGGCAGTATTTACTACATCAACAGTCGAATTGTAGTTACTACGTAACATGTAGTAAATACTATGGATTTGGATGCAGGGAGAGACTTTATGACAAAGCACTGACTTGGATTACAATGGACGAAGGTATGCTATGGAGAAATAAAACCATTAATACTGGTAAAATATGTCTCACATAGGCTATATCATAGCCACCCCTCTAACCGTAGAAAAAAATTCCAATCAAGCTTTCTGATAATTTAAACAGCTTTAGTTCATTAGCAAACATATTTGTGTTCTAACAAATTTGGAGGAAGAAGTAATGGGGAAAATATAAATGAAATAAGATAAAAAAAGGAATAAAATAGCAAGAAGAATGAATAAAGTAAGATTAACCTCTTTAATACTATGTGCTTGAGTGTTAGGGGTTGTCAGCCTTTCAGGCTGTCCTCTACTCCTCCTCTCCTCTAATCCTCTGTCTTGAATCTGGTCAACTGAACTTGTCCATGCAATTGGATTGTGTTTCCTGTCCGTCTATTTATTATCTTCCAGCTTTCATACTCACACCCTTGTTACAGTGCCAGTCCAACCATTCACTTCAATAAAAAAGAACAGTTTATTGATCCCAGAGGGAAAACTTCATAGAGTATTGGGGCGACTGTGGCTCAGTGGTAGAGTAGTTGGATTGCAATCAGAGGGTTGTAGGTTCAATTCCAGCTTCCTCCAGTCACATGTCACAAATTCTACATTGTCCTACCGAGCCATGTTGGCTATGGAGTGTGAATGGGTGAATGTGGCTTCAAAGTGCTTTGAGTGGTCAGTATGACTAGAAAAGCGCCATATAAGTTCAGTCCATTTAGTACATTGTACAGGCCAACTGATGTTCAATATGGGTTTTACATTGTCTAATACCTGTTTACAATGTACAAGCAATATACCAGACAATTATGTTCATGCTCTTTGATTCTGCCCACCTGTTAAGAAATTTTGGCACCAGATTTGTGAAGACCTATCAAAGTGTCTGAAATTTAATATCACACCTTCTCCCCCAGTTTTCTTGCTGGGAAATTTAGATGAAGTTACCATAGAAACAAAGTGGATGCAATAAGTTCACATTGCCGTATGCATCGCTACGAAAAATATCCTCTTGAACTGAAAAAATAAAAATGCTTTTAATATAAATCAGTATATAAATCTCCTTCTGGATTACATTGGTCTAGAAACGGCTTCTGCCTCCACATGTAATACATTTTTCTGGTGTCCCTTAAAGTTATAGTATGGATCTTTAAATTAATTACAAATTTTAAGAATTGTATTAAATTGACCTCCTGACCTTAAATGTTGATATAAAATAAGTCATTTTATGAAAGATAAAATTACGGGTAAGTCCCGCCTTCCCGTATCTCAGCTATGGCTCAAAAGCCACGGTGCCGTTCACTTTAACCAATCAAGTGGTGCCAAGGGCTGTCAATCATCACGAACGCTGTATGCTCGTGCTCGTAACTGCGCGCATGCTCAGTTTTCTGTTAACAGGGAACCTCCGAATCAAGCCTCCGCCATTAGTCCAGAGTGCAACCATGGATCAACACCCAGCTCAAGAGCAGAAGATACCGTTTTCTAACCAAAAAAACATCCTCACCTCCGATAACTCCATTGTTGACACACTGGTTGTTTTCTCTCTCTCCTTTGCCCATTGACCTGGCACGTGCATGGAAAAGTAGGCGCGGCTTCAAGACCAATCAGAAAGGGAGGGGGAGGGAGCTTGGGTTGTTTTTTTTCAAATCATGTCCCTCTCTCTCTTTTTTCTTACAAAGTCTAGATATCACTTTAATAAGCTCCATCACCTGGTTTGGGGCGGGGCCCTCAATTTTGTTCTGTGGGACGCGATCGCTGATGTGGAGCTTTAGGGTCAAGGGTGTCTACGGGGGGCCCTTGGGGGAGGGTCTGCTTGTTGTTGGGGCACTAGGTGCCATGACCCTCACCTGGGGTGGGACTTTGGGGGCTTTGGGTGGGGACTTCTAGTGGTTGCATGCGGCGTCTTAGGGGGATTGTGCTGGCGGACACGGGTTACTGGCCTGGTGCTGTGCTCCTCTGGGGTGGGTCTTGGCTGGGCCTGGGGCTCTGGCTCTGCGACCCCCTAGCTGGGGTCCTGCCTTTTCCATCTCCCTGGTATGGTTCTTGTCGCCAGCTCCCCGATGACCCCTTGCTGTACCTAAGCATCAATGGGTCGCGGGTGGCCACGGCGGGTGGGTGGCATCTTTGGGCCCGGTCAGCCATATTGGCACTGGACGTGGCTCCTGGGCTTTGGTCCAAGTACTCTGTGGGGTGCTGGGGTCGGGCCCATTGGCTGGTGTTGGTCCGCTTCTGTGGTGGGCTGGCCGGGTGTTGGGCTGTGGGCTGGTGGGTGGGTGCCCTGGATTCGGTTGCTTCCCAGCCATCGGACAGCAATAGCAAGAGTGGTGGATGTCGGCCTGGTGGGTCAGGCACCTGGGGCCTCGATCTGCTCACGGGCACAGCAGGGGTATCCACGTCGGTGGTGTGCTGGGTTCCAACCTCAGTGCGGGGGCCCTTGGTGCGCTGGCGGTGCTGGGGGCCTCTCTTTTTGGTGGGGAGGTGTTTACCATCCAGCACAGGTGCTCTCCCTAATGGGTTGCGCTTGGACTGGGGGGAGGGTGGGCTAAACTCAACCTCGGTGTCTAGTGTTCTGTGTTTTCCTGTTTTAGTAATCTGAATGCTGAGATGGATTTAGGTCTCCCCCTGGGATGGGGGCGGGGGGGGGTGGCCTTGGCCCCAATGGGGCTTGGTGGTGCCGCGGCTGTGGGCCCTGACTTTGACGTGCTGGGGCCTCCCACCCCTAGTGGATCGTGCTGAGCGTGGGTACCTATTGGAGTCAGCAGGTGAGATTGCTTCACATAGGGCCTTGGGGCATGGGCACATCACTGGGATGTGGGTAAGAGTTTCCATCTTCACTGCCCGGTGGTGGCCTGGGTCCCAATTTTAATTGTACAACTTAGACACTTACACTTACACTTACTTGAAACATTTACATGAGATACACACATATAGGGACCTGGCGGTGGATACAACTCAGCGCTGGAGGCGGAGCCCTTTAAAGAGCCTTGCCTCTGCCCACTGCTTAACTGCATCTAGACACTGAGGGCCCGGAGTAGGAGATGGGGGTGCCTGGCAGCATTCCCGTGTCCCACCCCTCTGTTTGAAGTGCACATCAAAACAACATGCAACAACACCACATGCGAGCAGGGGGAGAGAGGCTGGGGGTCTTCCCATGCTACTGTTCGTTTGACCATCAGGGGTTGGAGTCTGGGGGGTATCTCAGGCCGTCTGGTTGGGCACCTGGGCTACTCTTGCAATGGTGGGTGCGTTGGCGGTCTGCTTTTCCCCATCCCGGTGGGTAGGGGGTTCATCTCCCAGGTGCAGTGGCAGGTTGCGCAAATGGGGGCGTCTGTCCCTAAGCCTGGGAGTGTAGTTTATGTATGGGGTGTATGAATGAGTGTACAGCGTCCTTTTATCGGGTGTCCTTTGTTGGTGAGAATGTGTGTGCGTAAGAGGGAGGGTACAAATGATTGTCTCTGTATGTCTATGTCTACTTGTCAGGCTGGGTCTTTGGCTGCCCTCTGGCTTGGCGCATCTCAGGCCCCACATCCAGTGGGGACTTTTTCACCACGATGAAGTATCCCCTGCCCGCTGGTCATTGGTGGCTCTCGATGTCTGGGGCTGGGGGCCTGGATGCAGCCCGGCTCGGCCCTGGTACATGCCTGGGTGGGCCGGTGTGTTTGGCGGCTGCTTTTTAAGGCCAATGTCATCCTTTGGAATGACTTTGACACCTCTTATGGGGGTGCCAGGGTTGAAGAGTAACAACTTCAAAACATAGCTTTATATTTCTGTGCTTTAATGGTTGCAATGCAAAACGTAGCTACTTATATGGGTGCTTTTATGGTTGCATTGGCAAAAAGGTAGCTTCATTTCTCAATTTCACCTTTATTTATATAGCGCCAATTCACAACAGATGTCATCTCAAGGCACTTTACAACACTTTACTACAAAAGTCATTTCAGTACAATTTTACAAACATTCCCTCTACATTTATGGTTTCAATGCAAAACGTAGCTTCATAGTGATTAATATTTATAAAAGGGTGCCAAGGAGGTTAAAGCAAACACATCTTGTAAAAGCCTCTGAATCATCTCTTGTTCTTCAAAAACCCCACTTTCAGGGTCGGATATCGGACCATTTGCATGTGTCTTACGGACTCCAGTGTTGCCATTGTTCACCAATGTGATCCCCCCAAGTAATAAAATGCAACACGCTGAAAACTTCTGTAAACTATCAAAGTCTGACTCCACACGTATGCTCTGATAATAGCTGGTATATGATGTTCTTCAGTGGGAGTTTCACAAAGGGTAGGAGCGCTTAGAGAGGCTCAGGCGAATATCAAGGTGTCAAATACGGAAGTTATGAGAAGGAAAATTTCTTTAAGGTGGATTTTGATATATAGGGGATTTTCAGAATGATTTAGGGGAACATTTTGATTTGAATGTGAATGGTACTGTGTGCCTGGAAGAAGCATAATACCCCCACTTTAAACCACCAGGGTAATACAAAGTGTTCATTGATGTAAAGCAAGATGTTTTAGACCGTTACATGTTCCTAATTTTGTGGGAACAGTTTTGGACTGGTCCTTTTCAACAGGACCACTCTCAATGCACCAAACAAGATAATAAATAAGTTGTTGAGCAAGTTTGGTCTTGAATCCAATAAGACAACTTTGGAATTATAGTGTGAGCAAGGCCTTTATGTCCAACATCTGTATCTGACATGACAAATGTGCTTCCGGAAAAATGGATTTAAGTGATTTTCATAATAAACCATGCCATTTATAATATAGCATTTAAAAAAATGTAATATCATGGAACAGTTTATTTCGATAATTCCGCCGAAAATATTGAACTTTCATAGATTATAGATTCAGGAACTGTCATATGGTGTTTTTCCACAAGTACCTACTTGGCCCAGCTCTACTTGGCACCACTTGGCTCTACGTAGCCTTACTCGGCCCTGTTTGGTTTTCCACTGGAAGGATGAGACCAGCTGGGATCATCTCAAATGGGTGGGTTCATCATGTGGTGGGCAACCCCTGAGTATGTAGTTACACGTTACACAAGGCATTTACTTTTGTTGTGTCTCGATAAAGCTCTATGACACTGTGTATGTTTAAACTGCAAAACAAATCATACAGTTAAATATAATTTGCTATGATCAACCTTAACTGGTGTGATGTAACGTAACATAACAGTAACTAGTATCTAGTTTAATTTTAACATGGGTTTACTGAATCCATTGCACTTTGTATATTGTACTTCCTAATTATCTTTACAAATGTCATTTTCCCCAGGAATCCACAGATTATTGCTCCATGTGATATAATATAAAATACAAATTAATTTAGGTTTTTCAGCAGCTCTCATATTTATGCATTTCACTTAAATTTTTTGCAGCTCTAGACAAATTTTACTTTACAGCAGCTAGGGCAAATGTTGCTATATGATTGGAAAAGGATTTCTAATCCCTCAGATATAATTTTGGAAAATGAAATTACTAACCAATTGTTCCAGTGATGAGCTGTCAACGTGGCAAGGCAAATGCTTAGGTAGGTCGCACTGTAGATTCCACCAGCCAGTGGGTGCTAAAACAAAATTACAAATCTCAATGCAAGCAGATTACTTAACCATTTTTATTGAACAGGCATCGAAAAAGTTCATAGACAAAAATCCAGTTGCAGATGTCTGTGGCTCATGGTGTGTTCAATCTCTCCCAGCACCTCAATAAGGTTTGATTGAAGGCAGAATTAGGTAATCTCTTCCATTTGTAAATCAGCTTCCTGCTCCCATCCATCAGATGAACACGTTGATCTTGCTGGGCCTTTCATTATTCTGAGCAAACTAGTAGGCTGGTTGGAATTTCAAAGTACTATGCTCATAGTACATTTAAAAACATGCACTGTAAGGATTAAAATTCAAGAATAGAAACAAAAATATGCCTTACAGTACTGCAGAGAATTTAAGTGCGTTAAATCATAGTTAAAAAACACATTTAGCGCAGATTCAGATTAACCGATAACAAAAAAGCAGAATCATACTGAGGGTGATATGTAACGAACTGGTTAATTTAGTGAAGTAAATGTACAAGACATATGATCTTTGCTTCTCACCAAGTGGAGCAGTCTTCTACGTATTAGCCTGCATGGTCACCACTGAGACCACAGCCTGGTCCAGTGTTTAGCCACAGTCTGGAAGGAGAGGCGGGACAGCTTGGAGAGTCCAAATTAGGTAAAGACTACCACTCATGTGTGGTGCTTTAGGTGAGGGAGTCCTCCAGAATGGTCATATGTTAATGCTGTATTAACAATAGACACATTAATGATTTAGTGCTGTAAGTTAGGCTACAAAAAGCTGCAACGAAATGCATCCACATAAAAAAGAAAATAAAGTACATACAACTTGTTTTAATAAGTTGTATGTGTGATCTAACACATGACGATACTAAGAACAAAATAAGGTCTGTTTGGTGAGCTTCCAACAATGCAATACTTTGTTTCTAAAGTGAGTCTATAGGGATATTGATGAACAGATGAACCCAAAACACTTTTAAACTTGTTTATCTGCTCATTTAAATACAAATTTAGGAGTGGGATGACAAATAATTAATTAGCTTGCATGGCTTGTCTGAAAAACAATCAAACCATATTAAAAAATGTAATGCAGTGATCACTTAAAATGTATTTGCTATTTCTCTAATAAATGAAATTTCAACAGCCAGAATTTTTTTTTTTTTTTTCACTGAAGAAATTAATCTGATAACAATTAATCAGTTAGTATGATTTCTTCTGCTGTCATGTATGTTGATTGGATAATAAACTATGCCTAAACCTACTGGCTTTAAAAAATTAAAAATAATTCTCCACATTTAATCCAACAAAAATTAAATTGTGCACAACACATCTTCAAAAATGCACAATAAATATATTCTATTATGAATATTCTAGCCTACATGCCACATAAGCCTCACAGACCTGTGTGTTTTCTGCATTATTGTGCCTGCCGTGCTGTGCAGTGAGTGTTGTCAGTGTGCGACCGTGAACACTCGCCGACATAGTTTACCTTTTATTTGCCTTACCTTGTATTTGCCTTGTATTCGTCTTTCCTGACCCTGTCCAGCCAAGGTTGGGGTCTCTTCCCACTCATCTATATCTCTGTACGCATTTTTGGGACATTTTTAAAGGTGCTGCATTGGAAGCGCCAGTGTGTTGTGTGAATCTTCCTGATCAATCCTGAGCGCAAAACAGTCAGGAGCCACAAACAATTTGCGGTCCCTTTAGAGCCCACCGCCAGAACAGTTTTGCTGACTGTAGTTGGTTGATATATATTTTATTTTTAGGCTATGTAGTTAGAATTAGGGTATTGAAGCCTATGTCCGACAGAAAAGTTGAACATTTATGAAAATACAGAACAAATAGTGTCCCTTATTAGTTCAAAACAGGACGCAAATTTAATTGTCAAATGAGGGATGATTCTGTATTTAAAGGGACGGTTGGCAATCCTAGCCACAGCACTGGTTTTAGTGTTTTCATTGTTCTTTTGCAAACACTTAACAAATCCATTTGCTGTAGCAAGTTTTCAAAAGGGCGGTCTAATTGTTGTTAAAAGACACTGTCATGTTGCCCAGCCAGTGACTCCACCCTCTAGTCAATCCGTGACAGATGGCCAGCCGACGTCGCTTTTCAGTCTTTGTACGTCCTGATGGAACCACGGCGAAGCTGGTACAAAAAGGGATTAAAGCAACACCAAAGACTTTTTGCTGTCCGGTCCCCCTACAGGTCAGAAGCGGAATTGTCCATTAGCGCTGTCGTAAATAATTAATTCTACTGTCGCGTCACACGGGCGTTATTTATTTGGAGGCTATCCTGAACCAGCTTTGTTAATAATGATGTCCAGTGACAAGGAAGAATATGTTGCATGACTTTATAAAAGTATGAAAACAAAATAAAATATAATGGCATTGTTTGCCATTTATTTTTGTGTTAAACTGACATACTTTTGAAACGGTCTAGAATTAGCCAATTTATGATGTAATATCCATTTGCATTGTCTGTGAAAATCTTGAGAATATTATTGGAAAAAAGGTTCAGAGACCATTTTAGTAGCTGCATTGTTACAATATTATTGGAATAGTTGGCTAAATCTACACCGTTATGTTCCATGTTACTTTTTTTTTGTGTGACAAAAGTTCTAAATTACAATTCATGCCAACAAGTATTTGACCCTCATACAGTTACCGTAATAAGTTCCTAATTTATTTCAGGATTCCTCCCCTTCCTCAATGTATCATACACAGATCTATGCACATTGTTGGGTTGAAAAAAAGATTATTACTTACAAGGCCAGCAGCAACAAAGCCAAGCGACCATCAGTATCGCATCTTGTAGCCTCCCTCAACTCTCGCAAATGAGTGAAAGCCGGTCCAATGTTCACTCTAGTTCAAGCTCTTCCTCTATCATGCTCCGTTTTCTTGTCTTCGCCTACTCCGACATACTTTTCCTTTTCTTTGCAGGCTCAGTCATGATGAGAATTGAAGCTACCTGCTGCTATGTATCTTCCATTTATATGTACCTGCCGAGTATGCTCCACGCAGAGAGCCTTGCAGGATGCTCCACCGACCGTATTTGTGAAGCCATAAGTCTCATTTGTAGTCTCTTTTGAACTACAAAACTGCTACCCGACGACCCAAACTTACATAGTGCGGTTATGGCCGATGGAGGACCTGAAAGCGAATACGGAAGACTTGTTTCACCCTGTTATGAGTTGATGAACCTGTGAGACAAGTTCAGAAACATTATTTTAAGGTTAAAAAAAAACTCTCTGGTGTTGCTTTAACTTGGCCCAACTCAGCCTGACTTCTGCCAGCCGAAAAACAAGGGAACCACGGCTGAGTTAGGTAGAGTCAGGCTGAGTGGATACAACTGGAAAAATGGCAATAGATTATAGATGCAGGACCTACAAGTTAAACAACTTCAAGTATTTATATTTTAATTTTTACATAATTTGAGCTTCCAGCTCATAAAACCCACAGTCAGAGATTACAAAAAAAAAAACTGTGAATAAATCTCCATTTAATTCTCAGTTTTTGCACACACAAAAATTTAATCATATCCAATTGATCAAAAAACTGTACTTTCAAAACGATATATTTTAATCTTTAGGTCTTCCCCATATTGAACCTAACAATTTGACCAAAATGAAAAAATTTAATTATGCCTGAGAAACTTGGAATTCCTGTTTTCTATTATATAACAGTACACAACTAAATACTCTAAATTGCTTTTGTGTGCCCTGAATCCATAATTATGAAAGCTTGTTTTGAATAGAATCTTTTTCATGATTTTACATATATATATATATGTATATATATATATACTAACAACTTGAACCATTGTCGTGAAAAAAAAAAAAGCTCTTTGCCTTATCTGACACAAATATCTTGCACCCATGGATTCAGCCTCTTGGAGCCATGGGTAAATGGCCATCAGGATAACAATTATCAATTCTGTAGGCCATTGCTACTGGAGATGGCTTATTGATGTCCTCACTTCACATGCAGCCAAGAAGGTGCTGCTAGGGATTAAATGGAAGATTGACCAGACCGTAACAGAATATTAAGTGGTTTACCAGGTCTTTTTTGTGCAAAATCTCTAATTTAGTAGTAGTTATATGAAAATAAAAAAAAAACAATTTCAAGGTTGAAGAGAAAGTCTGGCAGGAAGTTATTTATTTATTTATTTCCTTTCTGTCTTTGCTTATTGTAAGGTGAGTCATAGACTGTTGTCATGAATCATCTCTGCATGCCCACACAGACAACAGACATGTTTAATGAGCACTCATCAGACATGAATGTTGAAGTGCCAGGATCAGTTGTTTTTAAAGTCAGTATGGTGAGCTGCATGCTTATTATGCACTATCTTGTCAGACTGTCCTTCGTGCCGCTTCGCCGGCATTCAATCAGATAGCAAGGAATCCCATCTACAATCTTGCTGGGATAATTACCACGGCCATTGGAACAATCAGATATAGTAGAATATGTCGGCGTGAGTCAGTGCATGTAGGTATGTTACATTGAATAGAAAGTGTTACGTTTTTCAAAAGTTTTACCATTAAAATTTGTTGCTTTTTGAAAACTGTTCAGTACTTTTTGACTGTTTGAACAAATTCTCAAAAACTTCAAACAAACAAACATTCAGTGTGCTTTGCATCTTCAATTTCTATAAGCGGAACATTAGGTCGGTTGTTTTAGGTGATAGATCTACAGAAGGTAGTAAATAATTGTGAGAATAATGGTTAAGTGGATGAAAACTGCTTTAGGGAAAAAAAATCACAAGATGTTTGTAGAATAGCTCAAGCTAATATAACTTGTATGAAGAGGCAAATCTTTCCAGCCCAGTGTATAAAAAAGCTGTGGGTGTTGTTTGCACCCGTTTACTAAACATTCTCAGATGCCACAGATCAATAAATTAACCACACAAGGTTGTTATAAGATCACATAAGCAGCTTGATAAATGGCTAACCCACATTACCATTAGCATGGTACCACTTACTTCTCTGTCCATGAGGCGTCTTTGTTCCTTGATCCAGCAGTTGTTCTTTAGGAATGTACAGTAAAATCCTGTAAAATATGCAGCAAAATTTAAGCTTCCTTAGAAAGTAAAGTCTGCCCTGTGCTTTCTTGTATGCCGCCTGTCCATGTACTGACCAGTCCAGTTTATGGTCCAGATGAACTCCCAGATATTTGTAACTCTACACCATCTCAATGCCCACACCCTCTATTACTACAAGAAGATGATCTGTTTTCCTCCTTATATAGTCCAGTCTGTCCAGTCTGACATACTGTGGTCGCTCTGTCATATAATTAGTGATCCACCCAATGAGAGCCAGTGCCATGCTCAGATTCTCCAGTTTGCTCGAGATCTGAGGCCTGATGGTATGGAAGACACTGGAGAAATTAATTCACTTTTATTTATATAGCGCCAATTCACAACAAATGTCATCTCAAGGCACTTTACAGCAAAAGTCGTTTCAATACAATTACACAAACATTCCAATCAGTTAAAAGTTTTCTATGTAAGGAATCCCAGTAGATTAGAATGTGTCATCAATGTGAGGTTGTGCCCGGATCATGCAGACTCCAACCAAATCAATTCATCAGCAATCCCTCATACTGAGCAAGCATGTAGCGAGAGTGAAGAGGAAAAACTTCCCTTTAGCAGAAAGAAACCTCCGGCAGAACCTGGCTTAGTACAAGTGGTCATCTGCCACGACCATCTGGGGGTCTAAGAAGACAGAGAAGAGACAGCATGGAGGATGCTCGGTGACTTTGAGCATCATCTGGACGGATGTTGCCCATCCAGCTGGGGTCATTGTAGTTGAGCAGGGTTCCAGACCATGTGGAGCTTCTATGGGGAGAAAAATACTGAGAGAAAACTGGGTTAACAATCGCAATAACAGCAGAACAAATATATCTGGAGAGTGGTAGAAGAAAAAAAGTCAAAGAGAGAAGAAAACTGGTCAGTCTGTCCTCAAACATTCTAAACCACACATGTCAAACTCAAGGCCCGGGGGCCAAATCTGGCCCTCCAAGATAATTTATGTGGCCCTCTAAACTCAAGATAACTCTATAGATAGAACATTTAAGTTATTTTTTTGTGCACACCAATACAATTTTATTAGTAAAATAGAATCAGTGTTTAAACAGTCCTTAAACATGTAATTATGTAAAGTTGTTCAGGATTATTTAATTTTAAGACATACGTTTGGAATGTGGAGGGTGAATTTAAACATTTGTTATAGTTTGAGCAATACTTTCTGCCACAACCGGCCCTTTGAGGATAGTCATCAGCTTGATGTGGCCCAAAGCCAATGGTCTAAACCTATAGCAGCATAACTACAAAAGCTCAAGATAACATAAGCCACTGTAACTATAAGCTTTATCAAAAAGAAAGGTTTTAAGCCTAGTCTTGAAAACAGAGTATTTGCCTCACGGACTAAAACTGGGAACTGGTTTCACAGGTGAGGAGCCCGATAACTATAGGATATGCCTCCCATTCTACTTTTAGAAATCCTAGGAACTACCAGTAGACCTGCATTCTGAGAATGAAGTGCTCTGTTAGGAACATATGGAACAATCAGATCTCTGATGTACAATGGAGCTTGATTATTAAGTGCTTTACAAGTAAGGAGGGGGATTTTAAACTCTATTCTGGATTTAACAGGGAGCCAGTGGAGAGAAACCAAAACAGGAGAAATGTGATCTTTCTTTTTAATATTCATCAGAACTCCTGCTGCAGCATTTTGGATCAACTGAAGGCTTTTAATTGCATTTTGTAGACTTCCTGATAATAAGGAATTACAGCAGTCCAGCCTTGAAGTAACAAAGCCATGGGCTAGTTTCTCATCATCACTCCTGGACAGGGTGTTTCTGATTTTAGCAATATTCTGGAGGTGAAAGAAAGAAATCTTAGAAACCTGTTTAATATGGGATTTAAATGTCATGTCTTCGTCAAAAATTACACCAAGGTACTTTACATTATTACCAGAGGCCAAATTAATCCCATCCAGATGAAGTGATTGATTTAGCAGTTTCCTTTTTAAAGGTTCTGGCCCAAAGACAACAACTTCTGACTTGTCTGAATTTAAAAGTAGAAAATTCAGAGTCATCCAGGTTTTTATGTCTTCCATACTTGCTTGTAATCTACCTAACTGATTGGTTTCATCGGGTTTTATGGATAAATATAATTGTGTCATCATCATAATTGTGGAAATTCATTCCATGTTGTCTAATTATTTTAACAATTGGAATTTTATATATATATAGTAAAGAGAATCGGTCCAAGCACAGAACCCTGTGGTACTCCACAGGTAACCCTTGAGTGTGAAGAAGATTTATCATCGACATGAACAAACTGGAATCTGCCTGACAGATATGATTTAATCCAGGCTAGTGCTGTTCCCTTGATCCCTACAACATGTTAAAGCCTTTCTGTCAGGCTGTGTGCGTGGAGGTATGGACCCCGATGCAGAAGCAAGTTGCAGAGTTGTTTATTAGTTTTCTGGATGGCGCAAACGAAGACAGCAGGAGAAACACACTGGTACTCTGGAGTGAAGTCCTGTAATGATCTGGCGCTGACTGAAGGGAGGTGACGGGTTATAAGGACATGAGGTGAGTGGCTGAAGATTGAGGACAGGTGCGTGTGATGATGAGGGAGTGAGACGAGCTGAGAGGAGGCAGCGGCCAATCCGGCAGCTCGGGCGGAGGCAGCGGCCAATCCGGCAGCTCAGGCAGAGGCAGCGGCCAATCCGGTAGCTCTGGCGGAGAAAGGTCCAGCAGCTCTGGCGGAGATAGGTCCCGAAGCAGACGCCAACTTCGCGGCCGAGCCGGCTGAAGCAGACGCCAACTTCGGGGCCGACCCGGAAGCCGCACTTCCTCGTTGGCGCGGCCGTCTGCTTCAAGGTGGTGGAGGAGTCTCCTGCCTTCGGCTGCGTGGCTGAGATGGTCGCTCGTGCCTGCGTGGACCGGTTCCTGGTGCACAGTACGCAAGCTTAGAGCCGATAAGCGAGGTCTGCTGCTCCAAACACTGCTCCTCCCAGTCCGGCCAGTCTGAGGGAGAATACTCCGGCGCAACTTTGCGGCGTCTGTGTCACCGGTTGCGGCGAGGAGCTGGATCCCCTCTGGAGCAGAGGTACTCGAGTCTGTCTCCATGAAAAAACTCGAACAGTTCGTCTTCGCTGACATAGGGGGGACCCAGCTTTGGGCTGGCAGACGCCGATGTTGCAGCCACTGCTGGGCAGCTGGTTCCGACAGGGGCAGTTCCCAGCGAAGCAGCGGGAAGAGGGGCGAAGACAGCCGGAGAGAGGATCGGAGGCGCGTGAAGCCAGGAGACCGAGCCGACGTGGGTGGAAGCGGGCTGCCTCCCCGCAGGAGACAGCTCACCCCCTGCTGCAAGGAGGGTATCGTCGGCTGCCTACTCCAACTCCTCCGCATCGAGCGGGTTGAGGCTGGAATGGAACAGAGGAAGGAGGTCCAGGATGTAATACTCCAGAGCTGTGAGGCGAGCAGAGGGACTGGCGAAGCCGGAGACCTTGTCCAGCCTACACCGGAGCGACTCCAGGATATCTGGATCGGAGGCTTCTGCTGGGTCCATCTTTCTGGGCCGGATCATTCTTTCAGGCTGTGTGCGTGGATGTATGGACCCAGACACAGAAGCAAGGTGCAGAGTTGTTTATTAGTTTTCTGGAAGGCGCAAACGAAGACAGCAGGAGAAACACACAGTGGTACTCTGGAGTGAAGTCCTGTAATGATCCAGCACTGACTGAAGGGAGGTGACGGGTTATAAGGACGTGAGGTGAGTGGCTGAAGATTGAGGACATGAGGGAGTGAGAAGAGCTAAGTGTGAAATCATGACACTTTCTAAGAGAATATTATGATCGACGGTGTCAAAAGCAGCACTGAGATCTATCAAGACCAGAACAGTCATAATTATTAGTCAAACATTATCTGAGGCCATTAGAATATCATTAGTGACTTTCACCAGTGCTGTTTCAGTGCGATGATGAGCTCTAAAACCTGACTGAAATTCCTCAAACAGGTTGTTGCTGTTTAGATGGTCACATACTAATTAGCATCAATTTTCTCAAGAATTTTGGATAAGAAAGGAAAGTTAGATATATAGGTATGTAGTTAGTTATCCAGGGAGGGTGTCTTAGTAAAGGTTTAAGTACAGCAACCTTAAATTCCTGTTGCACATATCCATTTATTAAAGATACATTCATCATGTGTAGAATAGGGCCAGTAACCAGAGGGTATTGTGTCTAACATACAAGTTGAGGGTTTAGATGAAGCTAATATTTGTGATAATTCCAAAAGTTCAACAGAATCAAAATGGTACTGACATAGAGATGGTTCTACAGTTCTCTCTGATACTGCCTCATTTGCTGAATGAGAGTTAATCAAGATTGGGAGAATGCCAATGATTTTATTTTTAATAGAATTTAATTTTTTTTTTCATGAAGAATCCCATAAAGTCATCACTACTGAGAGAAGGGGAAATTGGTGGCTCAACAGAGCTATGACTGTAAGTTTGGCAACTGTACTAAAACAAATCCTAGGATTGTTTTTATTTACCTCTATTAATGACAAGAAATGTGCTGCTCTAGCTTGTCGAAGGGTGTTTTTTTAAAGCAGTAGACTATTTTTCCAGGTTAGAAAGGAATCCTTCAAGTGTGTAGAGCGCCATCTTCTCTCTAGTTTCCTAGTATTCTGCTTTAAAGTACGCAACTCTGCACTAAACCAGGGAGCCAGCCTACTATGGCGGATTACCTTCTTTTTTAAGGGGGCTACACTGTCTAGTGCCAAACGCAGTGAGGAAGTAATACTTTGAATCAGAGCATCAATTTCTGAAGGGTTAGTGTTGGAATTACTGCCACCCACTGTTGTACTCTGAGACAGATAGAGAAGCAAGAATGGAACAGATTCGTTAAAACTTGTTACAGCACTGTCTGATAAAGTTCTACTGTAATGTAATATTCTTTCAGATTTTGGAACGTTGGGTAAAATAAATTCAGGGTTATCGAAAAATGGTCAGATAGAACTGGGTTATGTGGGAGGACTATTAGTTCATCACACTCAATGCCATATGTCAGTAAAATGTTTAAAGTGTGTTGAGCAGAATGTGTGGGTCCCTTCACTTTCTGTTTTATCCTGTCATCTTAAATACATACCTGAATACATCATGCAAAATAACTCACCTTTCAGATAGACTCATAGTCTGGTTTAATGACTAATATTGCTTCTTAAGTAGAGATTAAGAAGCTGGTTCCCCGTTTTGCTTAATTTTGAATAATTTGAGTTATTCTTAATTATTAGTTATTAGTAATTATCCCAGTATTAGGTTACTGGTGTAGTTGTATTTAAATCATTATTAGTCAGACAACGAGAATAACATACAAATTCCCCAACAGCACCAATGAACAAGTTATTTCATTTTGGGCATGGTTAGGTATTATCAAGGAATCTAAACTGTACTGAGATGTTTGGCGGAGGCCTAAGCTCTCTTAATTAAATAACTTTTTTATAAGATAATTCCAGCTATTTCTATGAGAAGTGATCCAAACATCATGTTAGATGCAGATTCCGATATCAAGTTCAAGGTGCTACGGAGTATTTAAGTGACTGGAGACCTATTAACATCTCCTTTTGTGTATACCTGTGTTGAGCTGTACCAAACTGTAAAATTGATCTTGCCTGGCTGGACAGCTCTTTGGGTGCTCTGCTCCCCTAAACTTCTGATCCTAGAATCACCCCTGATTGAGTATGAAATAATTTTCATAGTGTCAGGTAAGAAGGGGTAAAATGACAACAGAATCAGCATCAAAGGCCAATATATTAGATATTTTGCTTTTAATTATTTTTGAACCTAGATGTCTTTTACGTGTCTACAATGCAAATGCGTTCTCATCAGCACTTTTGGTATACAAGTTGATTTCTGAAGACCCCAGACTTACATATTCATGACCCAAACTTTGGGAACAACTGTGTAAAAAACTATCAGGCCTGAATGCAGACTGTATTTCAGTCATACAGCCCTTGTATATTTTTGTTGAAAGGAGTAGAATTTAAGCATTAAATGTTACATAGTCTATGTTTTCACTTTTTAAAGTTCTTGATCACTTTTTTGATTTTAGTTCACCTTGACATTATTTTGAGAAACTGTAACCTGAAAGCTTTAATCCGATTTTCAATATTATCAGGCTTATAGTATGCCTGTCCACATGTTTGTATATGAAGATCATGAAAATTTCCCAACCATTTTATTTTAAAATTGATGCCCTGCATTATGACCAAATGGTCCCCAAACTGAACTGAATGTGTTATAACATTTCCTTGGTTTTAATTGAGACATGCATCTTTACCTCTAGACCTAAATAAAACCAGCTGTAAATGGAGCTCTCTACCAACTCTCGAAGGCCCTCTATCCCACTGGCTAATTTCAAGAGGATGCTTCTGTCGTGTTTTAATTAGACCAAAATTATTACATTCCCATTTAATGCTGTTGTAATATTTGCAGATCCGCTCCAGTTAAACCCTGAACTAATTCATTACTGCAAGGTGAAGCCTTGTACAATTAATGACTTCAGGCTGTGCAGAGGTGCTAACATTACACTTTCTTTTCTCACTTAATGAAATCATCAAATTTACCACACAAAAAAAAAATCCTTTCTATGTATCAGTCTGTAAGAAGGCATTCCTGAGTGTGCTACATTATATTGTGATGCACCAGCAAATGCCACTGAGACAACTGCTAAAGCAGATCTTCATTTTAATGATGATTTATTGATAATTTGGTGACAGTTGAAGTACAGTAAAGGATGGGTACAAATTAGGTACAGTTGTTTGTATTTTCAGAAGCAGGTCTAACTGTGTGTGTTCCACTCTGATGATCCCTAATGAGAGGTGAATTAATTACCTTTACAAGGGCATAAATAAGTATGTGTCTTGTAAGTGCAGATATAATTAAAATATGAACATAAAACAAAACATAATTATGTGTGCTGTGCACACAGAGCAACATATGTCAGATGTTACAGCTTTTGTTCAGAAACAATTCAGCATATTCATTTTCCCTTTCCTAAGATGTTATATTTAAAAACATTTGATATTATAAGTCTTGAGTCTTGAAAAGGACGGAATTGGCTTTTATTATTTTATAACTCTGGTTAAGTGTTGAAAAACAAAATTAAGTCTGAAAATAGAACATTTTTATTTTATAGCTTTTTCTTTCCCCATTTTCTAAAGTACAAAAGCCTGATGATGCATAACAAATGCATTGGGTTTTATATTGATTAATATTTTCGATGGTTTTATCTTTGAATTGACAAAAGTACACATTGGTTTAAATGTTTTACCTAGCAGTAATTTGGCTTTTGACTTGATGCTTAAATAAACATTCAAAAATTGTCCATCTTTTTTATCGTCTTGAAAATATAGGTTGAACTGGACCTGTGGTTGTTTAATAGGTTTTCACAAAACACTAAAACTGTTATTTTAGCAGTTGAAAAAAATGCACAAAACTTCACAAACTTCACTTTAAAATCCAAGAGTTACAGATTTCAAATTAGCAACTCTAGCTTCTTCGCAGGGACCAAAAAACGTGCTTGTTAGGTTAATCAGCCATGACATTATGCTCTTAAATCTGCAGTCCAGAGTTTTTGAGCGAAATAGATTTTATTGAATCGAACATATCCATCTTCCGACTCCCTCTAAATCTAGAGAAAAAGAAAAAAAAGATTCATAACAAGAATAAAAGAATAAAAGTGATCAGAAACAATTATGGAAAACTTTACCCTTGAGGATGAGAAGAAAGGTTTCCACAAAGCCAATCCTTACTGATAATGGAAGTTTGATCATTGAGAAACCGAAAGAGGTAGCCACTCATTTGGAGAGAACGTTCAGTTACAAAGTGTCAGCATTGAGAAAAAACTATGGTGAATAAAAAAATGGCTTACATACAGAACGTTTAAAATAATTTATGAATTATAAACTTTTTTAATGTTATTTACCAGACATTACTGCTGAAGAGATTTTAAAAGCCATCAAAGCTGTAAGTAAAGGAAAGCCTCAGCAATTGATGGCATACACAGATAACTAATTTACCTTGCAGCTGAGTGTTTAACAATTCAAATTCCATTCAAAAATACTTTATTGATTCCAGTGGGACATTAAGTGTTATTATAACTCATACTTATTCATTCTTTAAGGAGTTGTTGTAGATCATGATACCTGTGGGGAGAAAGGATTTCCTGTAGCAACTGTGTTGCAGCAAAACTGAAGAATCCGCCAATTGAAGACACACTGTAGGATACTCTAATGAAGTGGATGCTCAGGATTGTCTTTCTTAAATGCAGACTCCTGCTTTCAATTAGCCTGACGTAGCCATATGTGAGTCTGATACTGCTCCACTGCGCTGTAATTATGCGGCATGTTTTAACCGAACCAGGGAAAAAAATGCCTCAGTTGGATAGACCTATAACCAATCAGAGCTACGGAAGTGTGTGACGTTGCTCTGTTCCTCTCTTAAACCTGTCAATCAGCGTAAGCCCAATTTGATTGGTCCAAACAGATCTTGTTCGGGCATTATTGCTCCTCAACGGAGGAATGCCCGACCAAACTTCCAGACCATGTTGTGGGCGGGACTAATTTTGGTTGGCACCCAGGCTAGCTTTCAATCATAATCTCCACAACAGACTTGTAAAAGATTTGTAAGGATCTTTGCAGTATCTTCCTCAAAAGGTACAGTCTTCTCTGTCTTTTCTTGTAGATGGCTTCACTGTTCAGTTCACTGTTCAGTCTCCAGTCCAGTCTGTTGTTGAGGTGAACTCCAAGGTATTTGTACTCCTCAACCACCTATACTACTTCTCCCAAGATGGAAACGGTCTTTGACATATCCTCGTTTCTTCTGAAATCTACAATCATCTCCTCTGTTTTGTTCACATTCAAGGTAAAATGATTGTTTCCACACAATGCCACAAAGCAGTTCACCAGCTCTCTGATACACCCACCAATCGCAGAGTCGTCCAAGCATTTCTGTAGATTACAGGTCTCTGTCTTATACTGGAAGTCTGAGGTGTACAGGCTGAAAAGGAATGGTGAGAGTACAGTCCCTTGTGGTGCTCCTGTGCTGCTGACCATTGACACACAATTCTAGAAGAGAGATCATATTTCTCCTGTTTTGGCTTCTCTTCACTGGCTCCCTGTTAAATCCATAATAGAGTTTAAGATCCTCCTCCTTACTTATAAAGCCCTTAATAATCAAACTCCATCGTACATCAGAGATCTGATTGTTCCATATGTTCCTAACAGAGCACTTCGTTCTTCGTTCCACTGGTAGTTCCTAGGATTTGTAAAAGTAGAATGGGAGGCAGATCTTTTAGTTATCAGGCTCCTCACCTGTGGAACCAGCTCCCAGTTTTGGTCTGTGAGGCAGATACTCTGTTTTCAAGACTAGGCTTAAACCTCCCCTTTTGATAAAGCTTATAGTTACATTGGCTCAGGTTCTGCCAGAGGTTTCTTCCTGTTAAAGGAGAGTTTTTCATCTCCACTGTTGCTACATGCTTGCTCAGTTTGAGGGATTACTGAGGAATAGCTGTGGTTTGAGTCTGCATGATCTGGGCACAACCTCACGTTGATGACTCATTGCAATCTGCTGTAATTCCTTACATAGAAAACTTTTAACGGATTGGAATGTTTGTATAATTAAATTGAAATTACTTTTTTTGTAATGTGCTTGAGATGACTTTTGTTGTGAATTGGCGCTTTATAAATAAAAGTGAATTGAATTCAATCTCACAAGCTGTGAGTCAGTTAGTCATTGATCCAGCTGATTGTTGAGGACTCTACATGTGTCTTTGTTGCGCACACTGCAGGGGGTCCCGATATGTTCCAGTTTGTTTACTCAGGTGGGGCAACATGAGTCTCTCCAGGACCTTCATGATGTGGGATGTCAATGTAACAGATCTATAGTCATTGATGACTGATGGGTGTGTTTTCTTTGTATCTGGAACAAGGCAGGATGTCTTCCTCAACACTGAAACCTTCTTCTTATAGACACCTTCCAATAGAGACCTTCCCTGTTGATTCTCCAGTCCAGTCTGTTGTCCAGGTGAACTCCAAGGTAATTGTACTCCTCAACCACCTCCACTTCTTCTCCCATTATGGTGACAGTCTTTGATTATCACTTTCTTTTTAAACCTACAATCATCTCCTTTGCTATGTTCACATTCAAGGTAAGATGATTTTTTCTGTACCACGCCACAAAACTCACCAGAGAGGTCATCAGCTCTCTGTATTCAGCTTCTCCACCATCTCTGATACATCCGACAATTGTAGAGTCCTCTGAGTATTTCTGCAGATTTCAGGTTTCCGTCTAATCCTGGAAGTCTGAGGTGTACAGAATGAAAATGAATGTTAAGAGTACAGTCCCTTGTGTTGCTGACCAGCTGGTTTGACACACCATTCTTCAATCTCACAAACTGTGGTCTGTTGATCAGGCAGTCATTGATCCAGCTGATTGTTGCAGCCTCCACCTGTGTCTTCAGGAGTTTCTGACAAAGCCAATCAAGCTGAACTGTGTTAAATGCACTGGAGAAATCAAAGAACATAATTATCACAGTTCTGCCTGCTTTGTCCAGATGACAGTGGGTTGGTTGAAGCAAGTTGATGATGACATATTCAACATCAACTCCATGGCGATAAGCAAACTGCAGGGGGTCCTGATAGCTTCTGGGTTGCTTACTCGGGTGAGGCAACATGAGTCTCTCTAGGACCTTCCTGATGTGGGATCTCAAGGCAACAGATTTATAGTCATAGATGACTGATGGGTGTGTTTTCTTTGTATCTGGAACATGGCAGGATGTCTTCCTCAACAATGAAACCTCCTGGGTCAGGCTAATGTTGAAGAGGTGCTGCAGAATCCCACCGAGCTGCTCTGCACAGCTCTTCAGGATTCTGGGGCTGACGCCATCTGGACCTGAAGCCCTGTTCTGGTTTAGTTCCTCCAGCTGCCTCTTCACCTGTCTTCTAGAGACAGACAGGTGGCAGAGTAAAATAAAGGGGGCAGCAGCATTTCCTGACTTGATTGAAGACGAAGCTGTGGAAGTAGAAGAGTTTGTAACTAAGGTAGAAGATAAAACATCTGAGGTGTGATAGGACAGGTGTGGGCCAGAGGAGAGGGGTGTCTCTTTAGCTGGGGACAGGAGAGGAGGATTCTGAGCTTGTGCCTGGACTGAACATATTGAATAATGTGTTCAGTTCATTGGCTCTGTCCAGACTTCCATCTATCCAATCCTTCCTGTGCTTAAACCCTGTGATCTTTTTCATTCCTGACCAGACATCTCTGATATTGTTCCTCTGTAGTTTTCTGTCCAGCTTCTTCTTCTAAGCCTCCTTGCTGTCTCTGATCATGACTTTTAGTTGCTTCTTTATACTCCTTAATACCTCCCTATCTCCCTCCCTGATAGCTTTTTTAAAATTCAGCAGTCCCTTAAGCTCCTTGGTGATCCAGGGTTTGTTATTAAGAAAGCATCTCACAGTTCTGGAAGGGATGATGTTGTCCACACTGAGTTTTTGACTGACTACATAAACTGAAATGTTGGACGTGTAGAAGAGTGTAAGGAATTATTAAAATCACCTGATATTGCAAGAAATGCATTAGGGTGCAAGTTCTGTAGTTTAGCAACAACAGATGAATCACATGCACTGTTGGCAATGGCTGAAGGTGTAATTAAAAGAATTGCCAAAATGACACTGCTGAACTCTCATGGTAAAAAATAGGGATGTAAACATACTGCCAAGAGTTCAATATCTGGGCTTCAAGACGACACCTTTATCACACTATTTTAATAGCCAAATTACTATGTCAGTCTCATAATCTGAAGGAATGAATTCTTTATCATATATTGACTATAAACTTTGCCATGTGTGTGTTGAACAAGAAACGACAATGGTTACTTTCCAAAATACAACATTTATGTACAAAAGGAAAAATAAAAACATTTAATCACCAATTTAGAAAAAACAACACACTACTGATTAAAATGAATGAATAGTTCAAATAAAAGAACACAAAAAGATGACTATGTAATAAGATGGCATGATTCTAGAGGAATATGGGTCCCTTAAGAACCAAGGCTTGATCTGAAAATGATGGAATGATAGCTGAATTAGTTTGACTAATTGTAATTAGTTTAACTATTTTAGCACCAGTGGTTTGCCTCTAAACCAATAAGCAATATAAGAAAACATAAAACATTCCTTGGAATAATGGCATTGACTGTGAATAAATAAGAGTCTTTCCACATAATCCTTGCCTGTCTAAACATTTTCTGATCACTTTCAAAATCACACCATTTCAAACCTGAAAGACAACTTCATTATATTAGAACCTTATCAGACAATGCTGTAGCAAGTTTTAAAGAAGCTCTTCCAACTTTAGTTTCCTCTGTACATAAAAGAACAATACAAAATAGGGATTTAACTCCTGACCCCTCACAACTTGATGTTCTAGTTCATAGCGTTAATTCCTCCCTGCTTCTGGCAATAGACAAAGTTGCCCCCTTGAAAAGGAAGGTGGCTAGCCAAAGAAGATTAGCTTCCTGGTTTAATTTAGAACTACGTACTACGTACCATAGTAAAGCAGAATGTTAGAAAACTAGAGAGAAAATGGTGCTCCACACATTTACAGAATTCTTATTTAGTGTGGAGAAATAGTCTATTTCTATATAAAAATAGCCTTCTAACAGCCAGAACAGCATATTTTTCATATTTAATCGAGGAGAATTCAATTCAATTCAGTTTATTTATATAGCGCCATTTCACAACAGATGTCATCTCAAGGCACTTTACAAAAAGAGTTATTACAATACAATGTTTAGTGTAGAAATTACAGCACCACAGAAGATTGCGTCGTGGAATTCTCAGCAATCCCTCATACTGAGCAAGCATGCAGCGACAGTGGGAAGGAAAGACTCCCTTTTAACAGGAAGAAACCTCCGGCAGAACCAGGCTCAGCACAAGCGGTTATCTGCCGAGACCGTCTGTGGCTTGGAGAATACATAACAGAGACACAGAAAGAGCAATAGAACTGATGCACATGTTTGTTGCAGGACGTGGAGAATTTTCCGTCACTGCAATGCCATCTTAGTCAGGGTCGTCAAGCAGGGCTAATCCGGAGCACCTACTATAATAGAAAACAGGTTAGTGCTTGAATTGACAGCACATCATGCAGTTGGGGAGAAGTAGGAGAGAAAGTAGGAACAGACCCTAATAATGTCCTCCAACAGCCTAGCCTAAAGCAGCATAGCTACTAACATTAACCTGTCTCCTAGCTACTAGGAGACCTGGCTACCACACTCTGTCTGAGTCCTCCTGACCCGTGGACGGTGTAGGGCCGGTAACGGCCCCCGTCATGCCGGGGTCTTCTCGGAGTCGGGTTGTTTGAGAATGCAGCCCAAAGTGGGTGGTAAACTCCATCTAAGGCTAAATACCGGCACGAGACCGATAGTCTAATAAAACAATCCTAGGTTTCTTTTTGATAGAGTTGCCAAACTCACACAGGATCATAGCTCTGTCGAGCCAACCATTCCACCAGCTCTTAGTAGTGATGACTTCATGCAATTTTTTTTATAAATAAAATAGACTCTATAAAAAATAAGATAAATAGGAACCTTCCCAATATGCTTGCTTCTTCCTTAGTGAGGCATTAAGTTCAACCATCAAAAATGGTTGAACCTAATATATGCTTGAACTGCTTTAATGCAGCCGAACTTTCAGATCTACTAAAATTATTAGCTTAATCAAAACCTTTAACTAGCAGGTTAGACCCAGTCCCAACTAAACTTTTAAAAGAAGTTTTCCCTTTGATTGCTGCTCCAATTTTAGATATAATGAATAAAACCTTAATCAATGGATATGTACCACAGGAGTTTAAGATTGCTGTAATTAAACCTCTACTTAAGAAACTATCTCTTGATCAAAACGACTTAATTAACTATAGACTGATATCTAATCTTCCCTTCTTATCTAAAATTCTTGAGAAAATAGTTGCACATCAGATGTGTGAGCATTTAAACAACAATGAGCTGTTTGACAAGTTTCAGTCAGGCTTTAGAGCTCATCACAGCATTGAAACAGCTCTGGTGAAGGTTACTAATGATATTCTCATAGCCTCAGACAATGGACTGCTGACCATTCTGGTCCTGTTAGATCTCAGTGCTGCCTTTGACACTGTTGATCACAATATTCTCATAGAAAGGCTTCAAAGTGTCGGTATAATAGGAACAGCAATAGGCTGGTTTAAATCTTATTTGTCCAACAGATTTCAGTTTGTTCAGGTAAACAATAGATCTTCCTCGGCCTCAATGGTTACTTGTGGAGTACCACAGGGTTCGGTGCTTGGGCCGATTCTTTTTACTAAATATATGCTTCCAATGGTAAAATCATTAGGCAGCATGGGATAAATTTCCATAGTTATGCAGATGATACACAGCTATATCTATCCATAAATCCTGATTAATCAAATCAGTTAGGTAGACTACAGGCATGTCTGGAAGACATAAAAACTTGGATGACTCTAAACTTCTTGCTTCTGTATTCTGATAAAACAGAAGTTGTCGTCTTTGGACCAGAAGCTCTGATAAAGAAACTACTTAGTAAATCCCTTTACCTGGACGGCATTAAATTAGCCTCCAGTAATAAAGCAAAGAACATCAGTGTTTTTTTTGACCAAGATATGTCATTTAGATCTCACATTAAAGAAGTCTCTAGGATTTCCTTTTTTCACCTTAGGAATATTGCAAAAATTAGAGCCATCCTGTCTCTGAATCATGAATGATGCTGGAAAAACTAGTAAATGCCTAGTCCAAGGCTGGATTAATGCAACTCTTTATTACCAGGTAGTCCACAGAATACAATAAAAAGTCTTCAGTTAGTCCATATTGCTGCTGCTAGGGTTTTAATGAATAAAAGAAGAAGAGATCACATTTCGCCTTATTTAGCTTCTCTTCACTGGCTCCCAGTAAAATCTAGAATAGAATTCAAGATCCTCCTTCTGACATATAAAGCTCTTAATAATCAAGCTCCATCATACATAAGAGACCTGATTGTTCCATATGTTCCTAACTGAGCCCTTCGCTCTCAGACTGCAAGTTTACTGGTAGTTCCTAGGATTTCTAAAAGTGGAATGGGTGGCAGATCTTTCAGTTACCAGGCTACCCTCCTATGGAACCAGCTCCCAGGGTTGGTTCGTGAAGCAGACAACTTGTCTGTCTTTAAAACTAGGCTTAAAACCTTCCTCTTTGACAAAGCTTACAGTTAGAGACAGGTTAACAGGTAGTTAGAGACAGGTTAGACAGTTAGCTAGGAAGAGACATGTTAATGTTAGTAGCCGGGTAGAGTGACAAAAGCTAGGAAAGAGATAGGTTAATGTTATTAGTCAGGTAGAGTAGCTAGGTAGAAATAGATTAATGTAAGCCAGGTAGACAGTGTTAGTAGCTAGGTCTCCTAGTAGCTAGGAGACAGGTTAATGTTAGTAGCTATGCTGCTTTAGGCTAGGCTGTTGGAGGACATTTTTAGAGTCAGTTCCTACTTTCTCTCCTACTTCTCCCCAACTGCACGATGTGTTGTCAATTCAAGCGCTAACCAGTTTTCCCTTCCTACAGTAGGTGCTCCTGACCCGCCCTGCTTGACGACCCTGACTAAAATGGCATTCCAGATGAGGAGCGTTCTCCACGTCCTGCTACCAACTTCTGCATCAGTTTTGTTGCTCTTTCTGTGTCTCTGCTGCCTTCTCCAAACCCCAGACAGTCTCGGCAGATGACCACTTATGCTGAGTCTGACTCTGCTGTAGGTTTCTTCCTGTTAAAGGTGAGTTTTTCCTCTCCACTGTCGCTTCATGCTTGCTCAGTGTGAGGGATTGCAATCTTCTGTGGTTCTCTAATTCCTAATTTAAACATTGTATTATAATTCCTCTTCTTGTAAAGTGCCTTGAGATGACATCTGTTGTGAAACGGCGCTATATAGATAAACTGAATTGAATTAACACATTTTTTTTTTTAAATGATCTGGATAAGAGTAATTCACCTTTAGAGAATTACTTAATTCATGGATTGATCACAACAGTAAAACAATCTGATTCCCATATTTTGATCAAATAAAGAGGGTTCAAACAGGGCTCATGATATTAGTTTTTGTTCTTAAACAATCTATTTTTAAACCGAGTTCTGTTTGAACCGTTAATTGTTGGGATTCTGTGCTGTGTTGGTTTTTTGTCCTGCTTTGTGTTTGTTTTCCTAACCTTCTCTGCAGGGGCGTGGCTGATTGCAGGCAGGTGCAGGTCATTGAAGCTCATCAATCCCAGCATCAAAAGAGGGACGGGAGCTGCAAGCTGACGCCAGATTTTGTACGCTGCAAGTGTGGATCAGATCCATTCTCTGGTGCCCTCCTGAGTTTCCTCCGTCTGTGTTCTGTCGGAAAGCTCCCCTGGAAACCACTTACCTCTATCCTGGATTCTCTTCTGGTCAGCCTCTGCACCGTTGCCTCCGCTGGTCTGTCTGCCCTTATCTGCCTGCTCGTCTGCCCACTCCACCTGCACACACACACACAGCCAAGATCTCCTGTCAATTTAAACCTACTCCCCGAACAGGATCCTAACTACTCTCCCCCCAAGGTCCTAGAACTTCGTCATCCAGTGAGTACCAACCCAAGCTCAGTAATTACTCACCGTCCTCTTGCACCTGCTAACCTCTCTGTTCTCTGCTCCAGTGCTACTCCACGTCCGGGTCCCTTTTCCTGATGATCTATCAGAGTCTGTTAACATTCAAACTTTCTGTAATAAACATATTTTTATTAAAACAAATTGATAAATTGACAAATTGGTATGCATTTGTGGCTGCCTTTTAGTCCAAATAACCCTCCAAACATGACAGTTGATAGTGATTAGGGATGCAACAGTACAGGGTAAAGTACCGAACCGTTCGGTACGCCCTACACGGGACAATCCGTCCTCCTGTACCGCGGGACTTTGGTACTGCCATGTTGTGCTGGTAATGCCCGACGTTACCAAACTGCGCCACGCTCCCAGACACAGACCTGTCTCTGGGAGCGCGGCAACAACCAGCTCGCTGTTCCACGCTCCAGCAGCTGGTTGGCATAGAGACACGTCCTCCTCTCCACAATACGCGCATCAAGGAGCAGTGAGGAACGAAAAAATGCACACCGGTCGGTGGCGCTTTTTTCGGAAATCAGCCCTGGTGTGAGGCGCTGCTAAAATTTCTGCCCGACTTCAGCGCTTTCTGCTCGGACGGGCTCCATCATTCAGTGGCGCCGGGTTGCGCTGTGTTAATCTTCTCTCTGCGGTATGTCGGAGTGCGACGCAAAGAGGAGATGCGCTGTGCTCCTTTCATTGATGCACTCACAAATGCCCTTTGAGCAGCGGGCACACGAAGAATATTTATCCGCCACCTGTGTCAGTGTGGTCAGATGCGCTCTCGTTTAAAGAACCGGTAAAGTACAGAAAACATTCTGTTACTGAGGCCCTGTAGGCCCGGACTGACAATCGGGAAAGTCGGGACTTTTCCCAGTGGCCTGCCTGCCGTACTGGCCTGCTCCATGACTGGGCCGATGGCCAGGTGGAGCCTGATTCTTATTAAACTTCTGTGGCGAGAGGGAACACTTCCTTAAATAATTTGGTTGGTATTGGGTCTAACATACAAGTTGAGGGTTTAGATGAAGCTAATATTTGTGATAATTCCGAAAGTTCAACAGATTCAAAATGGTACAGACATAAACATGGTTCTACAGTTCTCTCTGATACTGCCTCAGTTACTGAGAGAGAATTAGTCATGTTTGGGAGAATGCCAATGATTTTATTCTTTATAGAATTTATTTTACTTATGAAGAAGCCCAAAAAGTCATCACTACTGAGAGAACGCGGAATAGTTGGCTCAACAGAGCTATGACTCTGTGTAAGTTTGGCAACTGTACTGAAAAGAAACCAAGGATTGTTTTTATTTACCTCAATTAATGATGAGAAATATGCTGTTCTAGCTTTTCAAAGCACGTTTTTTTATAAAGTAGTAATCTGAGATCTGGTCCAAGAATTGAGAGTAAGGGCCTGGTGGACGATACAAAAACACAAACAAAAGTGGTTTTAATGTTTTGCAGCTTGGATGAGGAAAACTAAGGATTAGATGTTCAAAAGAGCTGTAGTTAATAATTGGTCTAGGGCAAATTTGCAAATCTGAATCAAAGATAGTTGCAACTCCTCCTCCTCGTCCAGTACTTCCAGGAATGTGAAAATTTTGATAATTGGTAGGAGTTGACTCATTTATAATTACAAAATCCTCCTGCTGTAGCCGAGTTTATGATAGGCAAAATTTATCAACTTTATTATCACATATCAAGTTATTTACTAATAAAGTCTTTGAGGAGAAGGATCTTATGTTTAGTAAACAACATCTAATTACTCTATTTTCTTGCCTTTGAATAGTTTTATTTGTCTTTCTGTCTCCTATGTTGTGTTTTATTGTAAAGCACTTTGTGATTTTTATCTTGAAAGGTGCTATATAAATAAAGTTTTACTTACTTACTTACTTGTTTGGTCCGAGTCTTATTTATTTTAATGAGATTTTCAGAGTTTGCTTTTGGCAGGTGAACTTTTAGTCTATTTGATTTTGGCCGTGGGAAAGACACTGTCTCAATGGGGTATTGAGTGGGTAACAGTACAGAAGCTGCAGAGAGGTGGGTTAAACTACGACTCTGCTTCCTGGTCTGGACCCTGGTTTGTCAGTGTTCTGAAGTACAAATACATTTATCCAGATTCCTAGAAAGAAGAGCTTCTCTATACCAAGTGGGATGGATGCCATCTCTCCGGATCAGACCAGGTTTTCCCCAAAAAGTTTTCCAATTATCAATGTAGCCCACGTTGTTTGCTGGATACCACTCAGACAACCATCGATGAAATGACAGCATGCGGCTAAACATGTCGTCACTGGTCCGATCCGGCAGGGGTCCAGAAAAGATTACACTGTCCGACATTTTTTAAGCAAACTTACACACCGAAGCAACACTAATTTTAGTGACCTCTGATTGGCATAACCGGGTGTCATTTCCGCAGCATGAATAACAATCTTACTGTATTTACACTTATCCTTTCACTATGCTTTCTACGTACCGTCACCCAGCCGGCCTGAGATCCCAGCTTCGTGGGAGCCGGGCCTCTAACTCTGAAACCCTTGCCTCCAAAGCTACGAAAATGCTACATTTATTACACTTACCATTATCACTAAAGGAGGCGGGAGAGTAACTAAACATCTGACACAGAGAACAGGAGAGAGGAGCCGCAGAGGGGGAATGAGAGATGGAAGCCATAGCTGCTACGAAGCTGATCTAACGAAATAGCGAGACCCTAGCACACCGAGAACAACCGCGTGAAACACAAATGGTTCCCAAAACGTACACCAACTGGAAATAAGTCTAGTAGTGTGCTTGTGTGTTTAAAACAACTTAGAAAGACCTCAACACAAAGAAAAACAGATCAATCGAAGAGAATCTGAGCACCAAGCAGCTCCACGGAGCTCAGCAGTGACGCAGCAAGTGTCGCAATACTCACAATCCGTCCGTGTTACCACGAAGCAAGCATTAAGCATCGGAGTTTCTGCGTGTCAATGAGGGAAGGGGGGTGAGGCGACGTTAGCGGCTAACTAGTTCGCAGCAGTAAAGCTCTTGGCTTGTGGCTGCGTCTGGCTAACCATTGAGGGGGAAAAGATCGGTCAGTGTTGGAGGAAGAGCCCTTCAAAAATCGGACATCTGTAAGCGTTGGTGGGTCAAGTAGGTGACTCATTTGTCCACAAGGTGGCGACCTGGAGTCAAGAGGAAGCATGCATTTTGGCCCAGTCAAGTCCAGAATTGGGTCATCTTTGGTGGAGAAAACAGCAATGGAAAGGGGGTAAACGTCTTTGTTTATCAATGTTTAAGATTCACCTGGAACATAGTAATAAATCAGGTAGCTTCTTAGCTAATCAGTTAAAAATAAATAAAGAAAAAACAACTATTTCTGCAATCAAAGACAAAATTTGGAATATAATACATGACCCTGAAAAAATAAACAACACTTTCAAAGAATTTTATGAGACTTTATACACACCAGAGATAAACCCTTCAAATAATGATATTGTACAATTTATGGATAAAATAACTCTTCCTAAACTTTCAGACAGTCAAGCAAAGGCCCTTGATTCACAGCTAACAGTGTCTGAACTCCAGGAGGCCCTCCAATCCATGCCTAATAATAAAGCTCCAGGTCCAGATGGATTTCCAGTAGAGTTCTATAAAGAATTCTGGAATATTCTGGCACCAACATTTTACAAAATGTTGCAGGAAACAAAGGAAAATGGTCGAATACCACCAAACATGAATTCTGCCTACATCAATCTTCTATTAAAACCAGGAAATAGAAAGACCCTATGTCAGTTATCGTCCCATTTCTCTTATCAATGTGGATCTGAAAATAATTTGCAAAGCTCTTGCAAGAAGGATAGAGAAAATAACACCTCTAATAATCCACCCTGATCAACCAGGTGTTATAAAAGGTAGGCTCTCTTCAACAAATTCACGTAGAATAATAGATTTAATAGATTATTCCTACAGTAAAAACTTCCAAACCAATATATTATCTTTAGATGCAGAAAAAGCATTTGATAGAGTTAACTGAAAATTTTTATTTGCAGCCTTAAATAAATTCGGATTCAGTCATTCTTTTGTAAGCTGGTTAAAAATATTATACAGCTCACCAACAGCATGTATTAGGACCAATAATCAAACATCATCAAGGTTCTTCCTTCAGAGAGGTACCAGGCAGGGATGTCCACTTTCTCCCTCCCTCTTTGCTATTTTCATTGAACCATTAGCAGCAGCAATCAGGCAAAATAATAATGTTAAAGGTATACAATGCAACAAAATAGAACATAAAATCAGTTTATACGCATATTACATATCTAGGTATCCATATCTCACCAAGACTGTCAGAATTATCTAAGCTAAACTACGTCCCACTTTTAAAAAAAGTGGAAGATGATCTAGCAAGATGGAAATCCCTTCTAATATCACTTATTGGAAGGGTAGCTACAATAAAAATGATGGTTTTGCCTAGAATCAATTATTTATTCTCAATGATCCCAAGCAAACCATCACCTGATTGGTTTAGATCTCTGGACTCTTCTGTTTCTAAATTTCTTTGGAAAGATAAACCCCCACGTATCAGCTTAAAAACACTACAGAAGTCCAAAGATAAAGGAGGTCTAGACCTACCAAATTTCGTCATTATTTCTTAGCCAACAGACTCCAATACACATCAAGATGGGTAAAACACAGTAATATCGATGAGTGCTGGGTAGATGTAGAACAGACACTATGCAATAAGATAAAACTTTCAGATCTACCTTTTGTTAGCTCAAATATAAAACAAAATGAATGTTTTAAAAGTATTAATATCAGCTCCTCTCTGACAGCTTGGTGGGAATTTCTTAAAATGACAAAGACCTCACTAGTCCCATGCAGGCGTACACCCATCTGGAAAAACCCGGATATCTTACAAAAAAAATGCATGATCAACTTTCCAAGCTGGAGTTGTAAAGGAATTGAATACCTGGAGCATATATTTGATGGAACAGACTTTATCCAATTTAATACATTGGTTACACAATTCGGAATTAACGAGAATAAATTCTTAGAATACCAACAAATTAAATCAATTATAAAAAAATAAATTTAGGCTCAATACAGTTGATTTACAAATTCCAGGAAAAGTTTTAGACTTCCTTAATCTTAACCCTCCCAAACTGCTATCTAAAATATATAAAACATTAAATAGCATAGATGAATCAATAGCCCTTCCTATTTCAAAATGGGAGATGGACTTGTCCATCTCAATTGACCAAAACCTCTAGTCTTAAATTTCATTAAGAACCTTTAAATTTCTTAAAAATCCTAATCTACGATTAATACAATATAAAATCCTTCATAGAGTGCATTATACAGGGCAACGAATGTTCAAGATGGGTTATACGCCGTCTGATATCTGTTTACAATGTACAAGCAATCTACCAGACAATTATATTCATGCTCTTTGGTTCTGCCCACCTGTTAAGAAATATTGGTACCAGATATGTGAAGACCTATCAAAGTGTCTGAAATGTAATATCACACCTGCTCCCACAGTTTGCTTGCTGGGAAATTTAGATGAAGTTACCATGGATACAAAGTCTATGCAATTATTTCACATCGCCTTATGCATCGCTAAGAAAAATATCCTCTTCAACTGGAAAAATAAAAATACTCTGAATATTAATCAATATAGAGATCTCCTTCTGGATTACATTGGTCTAGAAACGGCATCTGCCTCCACATCTGATCAATCTTTCTGGTCACCCTTGATCAGTTCCATCACCTAGTGGGGTCGGGCCCTTGATTCTGTTCTGTGGGACATGGTTGCCGATGTGGAGCTTAAGGGTTGGTGGTGACTGCAGGGAGGTCCTTGGGGGTGGGTCCGCTTGCGGTTGGGGCTGTAGGTGCCGTGACTCTCGCCTGGGGTGGGACTTTGGGGGCTTTGTGTGGTGACTCCTAGTGGCTGCATGCGGCGCCTTAGAGGGGTCGTGCTGGCGTAAACGGGTTACTGGCCTGGTGTTGTGCTACTCTGGGAGGGTCTGGGCTGGGCCTGGGGCTCGGGGTTCTGGGGTGGCATGCCCCCCGGCTGGGGCCCTGGCTGGGGCTTGGCCGGGGGGGGCAGCTGCCGTCGGTGCCGGCTGGGGGGGGCTGTGGTCGGCCGGTGGTTGGCGGGCGCTGCTGCCTTTTCCATCTCCCCGGGCTGGTTCTTGTCGCTTGCTCCCCGGTGGCCCCTTGCCGCGCCTGCGCATTGGGGCGTCGGCGAGCGGGCGCGGCGGGTGGCTGGCGTCTCCGGGCCCGATCGGCTATATTGGCACTGGACATGGCTCCTGGGTCTTGGTCTTAGCGCTCGGGGGGGTGCTGAGGTGGGGGCCTCTGGCCGGTGTTGGTCCGCCTCCGCGTGGACAGACGGGGTTGAATAGGTCGTGGGGGGGGGGGGGGGGGGGGGGGGGGGGGTAGGGTTTTGGTGGGGTGTGGGCTGGTGGGTGGAGGTGCTGGGTTCTGTTGCCTCCCGGCCATCGGGCGGTAGTAGCAAGGCTGGAGGATGTCGGCCTGGGGCTTCGGTCTGCTCACGGGCCTGGCGCGACGTGTCCGGGGTACCCGAGTCGGTGGTGCGCCGGGTTCCGGCCTCGGCGCGTGGGCCCTCGGACGCTGGCGGTGCCTGGGGCGTCTCTTATTGGCGGGGAGGCATTTTACCATCTAGCACAGGCGCTCTTTTTAACGGGGTGCGCTTGGGACGGGAGGGGGGAGGTTTTGGACGGATGGGGGATAAACGGTCAATCCTGGGTGTCTAGTTGACATTGTTATATGTGAATGATGGGAAAGGATTAGGTAGTTCCCCTTGTTTGGTGCTGTGATTGCCGGGGCCCCCATGGGGCTCGGGGGTGCCGCTGCCGTGGGCCCCGACTAGACGTGCTGGGGCCTCCCACCCCTGGTGGATCGGCCGAACGGGGGTGCCTATCGGAGTCAGCAGGGGAGCTGGCTCCCTGGGGTTGGCAATTGTCACCCCAGTTATTTTCTCCCCATCCCCATGCCTCTGTCCACCTGCTCCTTCATTCTACCATTCACAAGGCCTTGGGACGTGGGCACGTCACTGGGGTGCGGGATGGAGCTTCCGTCTTCGCTACCCGGTGGCGGCCTGGGTCCCGATTTTATTGAGCAACTTAGACACTTACACTTGCAACATTTACATGGAACGCACATGTAGGGACCAGGCAGTGGGGCGCATTGGTGCTGGGGGAGGGACCCCTCATGGGGGGCCCCTTATAGGGGGCCCGATGTGGGGGGCCTCGCCTGTGTTTAAACGCATCTAGACACTGAGGGCCCGGGGGGGGGGATGGGGGTACCCGGCAGTATTCCCATGTCCCACCCCTCTGTTTTAAGTGCACATTAGAACAACACGCAACAACACCACATTGAGCGGGGGGAGAGAGGCTGGGGGGGTCTTTCCACACCCCTGTTCGTTGGACCATCAGGGGTCGGAGCCCTGATAGAACATCAGGCCGTCTGGTCGGGGTCCTGGGCTGGTGGGCTGCTCTTGCCGGTGTGGGGGCCTTGCCGGTCTGCTTGTCCCCGTCCTGGTGGGCAAAGGGGTCTGTCTCCTGGGTGCAGGGGCAGGGTTCTCTATTGGGGCGTCTGTCCCTGGGCCTGGGAGTATGGAGTATAGTGTACGTATGGGGGGTATGAATGAGTGTATAGCATCCTTTTTTCGTATGTCCTGTATTTGTAAGAATGTGTACGCATGAGAGGGAGGGTACGTATGAGTGTCTCTGTCTGTCTATGTCTACCTGTCAGGTTGGGTGTTTGGCGGTGATGGATGCTCCTGCCCGCTGGTTGATGATGGCTCTCGATGCCTGGGGCCGGGGGTCCCGGTTGCGGCCCGGTCCTGGTGCATGTCTGGCGGGTCCTGGGTGGTCTGGTGTGTCGGGCGGCCGCTGTTTCGGGCCGACGTCCTCCTTGCATTGATTGGGGCACCTCTTATGGGGGTGCTGGGGTTGTAGAGTAGGTTGGTGCCGTCCGGTGGATCGGTGGGGACCGTGCCTGGCACCCAGGCCTCCTGCCGGTTCCAGGACTTCTGCTGGCTGGTCGGTTCATCTGGGGCGGCTGTCCAGCATTGGCTGGGCCCCTGATCTTGGCGCCCTACATGGGGCGGGATCTGGACCCAGGAGCTGGATGATCTGGATGTCCAGGTGCCAGCTGTGCGCGGCCTGGGGAGGGCGTACATCCGCGGTGGCTCTTGCTGTGGCTCCCTGCCGTGTGGGTGTGTGGGGGCGGGCGGGTCCGGGTATTGTTGGCGATGGGTATTGGTCCGGGGTGGCGGCAGCGTGTGTTGTCCGTCGGTTGGCTGCGGATCCCCCTTGCCTGCGGCGGTGGCTGGGGGCCCTTGTCGGCTGGTCCCTGGTTGGGGCCCCGCTGGGGGCGGGGTGCCCCTGGTCCCCGTGGCCTCTGGGTCCTGATCCGGGCCCGCCCTGGCGTAGCCGGTTTCCGGCGGAGCCCATGGGCTCATCACTGCGATCTCTTGGGCCCCAGCATTGCGGCTGGTGGGTGTTCCCCTGGGGCTTCCATCTGTTCCTCTCTTGGTGGGTGGTCGACCCTGCACTGATCCGCCTGTGGCCTCTGTACTCTGTGGGACCCTGGATGCATACATATCTTGCCTCCTCCATGTCTGTGTCGATTCCTGTAGGACGGATTGACGGTTCCTTACACCAGCTATCAATCACTTGCATGGGGAAACCTTATTCAGACCTGCATGCTCGCACACACACATAGGTGTGGGGACATTGGTGTGGACGGACAAATCTTAAGCTGAGGTTATCATCATTAGTTAGTTGTTCACAGGAACTTACCAGAAACATTTGTATTATGTTCATTAATCCATGCTTGTGTGTAGTGAATGTGTAATTCTAATAATAGATTTTTCATACATATACATCAAGTGGCATACTACAGCGAAGCTGTAATACTCATCTTGGGAAAATAAACCGGTTGGGCTTGTACTTGGTACTCAGACACTAATTCTGAGTAGCATACTGCTAGACAGGACACGTTAAAAAAAAGAATTAAAAAAAAAGATTCACTTGGAGGGGTTTTTGGGTTCCTTTGGAGCGAATTTCTGCCAGAAACTTGCGCCTTCTCGTCGCCAGCGTAGGAAGATGGTCGGAGATGTTCTCCGGTTTTTCTACAGGTGTAAGCGCCCCCCCCCCTTAACTTCCTGTGGGGCTAGAGCAGATTAGCGCCACCCAATGGCTCTGTGACCCAACAATTTCATATTAACGTTTTCTCTGACTCCATATGTTGTAAAAAAGCACTGCTGAAGGACCACGCCCACTCCTTTTTCAGGAGGGTTCAGCTGCCGCCGTCGTTGCTTCTCTCAAGACTGTTCTCAGATGTGACTGACCAGCTACAGGTCCCTCCTACTGTCAGCGGGCAGTTCCAGATCAGCCTCCTCATAGACTTCAGTGCAGACAAGCTCCGGCATCTACTCCTGACGGAGCAAACCAAATGTATCCATCCGCCTTCAGGCAAATGTTGGATATAATTGCCAGTCTAAGCCTTGGGAAGACCACCTCCACCTCAACCCCAGTTCCAGACCATCACAGCCTCCTCTCCACCACCAGCACTTTATTCTCCCCCAGTCCTCTCCAAAGGGTGTCAGCAGCAGGCTGTAGTCCTATCCAGCGGGTGCCAGAAACAGTCTGAAGTTTTCTCTAGAGTGTTTCAGCCCACAGACTCACCAAGCGGGTTCCAGCCTGCTGTTGTCTTCATTGAAGGTGTCCAGGCGGGCATCCCACAACTTCTGCATCCTCCGAGGGTGTTCAGATAGATACGCCCCAGCACCCTGACCCAGCTGGGGGTTTTCAGACGGACACACCCCAGCTTTCTGATGCAGCTGAAGGTTGCTCAGATGAACACACCTAAGCGTTCTGACTTAAAGGAGCACTACGTCCGCGCACTAACTCCTAAAGACTTCTCTCCAGCTCACTTCCGTCAATAGAAGCAGCATGACTTGTAGGAGTTAGTGCGCGGACGTAGTGCTCCTCGTATTATTACGCCTCACAATATAGTACCCCTTTTTATCCGCTGAGAAAATCGACATGATACATTTCTCTGCTACTATACTTTGTAGTGTAACACTTCACGTAACTGTATTTAAATAGGGAAAACGTGGAAGAGTCTGGTAATTTCTGACGGGATCTGATTTAGAGCTATACAGTATGTGGAAGAGGCTGCGTTTGAGCTCCATTTGCACAACAGAGCGCACAGACAAAGACCAGACAGGTACATATCAACTAGTCCAAGGTAAGGTAAGAACATATGTCAGTATGTAAAAACGGTGAACTATTCCTTTAAGTAACTTTAAACACATTTCCCCATGTAGTACGATTATTCTAAAATTACAATTTAATCTCTATAATTAAACTTGAAACAAATTTCCTCAATACATGACAATTAAACTTTAAAACATTTAAAAGTTGTTACCTTTAAAATTTACTTTCAATAAACTTTAAAACTAAGCACATCCGGTTAGTGCTTTTAAATTGAAAGGGTTACTTCCTGTGTACTTGTTGAAAGTGTGTTGCAATCCAGCTTAACTACAGGGAATTTTTTTTCCGGTACCTTAACTTCCGGTATTGCTTTATATTGAAAGGCACACTTCCTGCTCACGTGTTTATGAACATCTACTACGATAAAAAGACATTGTTGTTTACCTCTGCAGAATGTTTAAATTACAGAAAAAAACATGAAACATCTGTGAACAACTCAGATGTTCATTAAGACATCTCCTGCTTTGTTGAAACGCAGTCAGGGTTTCCTGAGGTCAAAAAAGATGTAACCCTGCTGCTGTGATGGCACCCTAAAAAACTAATTAAGCCTTTTGCCATCTTCCCCATGTGAACATGAACACGCTCACATCCTCTGATGGTGATTGACCCCCGCCAAACAGTGGTGTTCATGAAAGACACATCATTTTTTCCATCTTTGACATCTTTACGAATTTGGTTACACATCCTTCTCCCTTCCTCTTTTTTATTTTATTTTTTTTTAATTATTATTTATATTTCAAAGTAGTTTTTTGTGTAAGCAAATTACCCGCTCTTCTCGCCATGACAGTCGTTGACGAATACGCACACAGGTCCGCTTCTATCCTCAGTTTTTTACTGACTGACTGGTTCGGAATTGCCTGTTTTTATACTATATCGAAGCAGTTTTATTATTATATTGCACCCCCGTTGCAAGCAAAAATGCGGATGTTCAAGGGGGTTGATGACAAAAAGGCCTCTCTGTGTTCTATAACCACCTGCGTTTTTTTGAAGTCTTAATGAACGCCATCAGAGGATGAGAGCGCATCCGTGAGCGTTCCCATGGGGAAGATGGCAAAAACAGGTGTCACCCCCTGTCCGCGTTTCAATGAAGCAGGGAGCTTTTTGGTGTCTTTCATGAACAACACCGTTTGGCGTGGGTCAATCACCATCAGAGGATGGGAGCGCGAGCGTTTCCGTGTTCATATGGGGAAGATGGCAAAAGGCGTAATGTGTTTTCTTAGGGTGCCATCACAGCAGCAGGGTATCATCTTTTTCAGACGGATCCACAGATGGATACAACGTTGTTCTCCTCTGCGTCGTTTTACACGGCCCGCTACAAAAAGGGAAAAAGACTACTCCTTTCTTACAAAGTTTCGGCGCCGTGTCTTCTGGTAATCATAAATCCTGTTTGACACAAAGTTTTGACCTCCGGTAACCCCAACCCCCGCCCCCCTCCCACTAGGGGTCATAAATGTTGTTTTGACCCCTCCCTCTCCTCCGGAAGTCATAAAACCCCTCCCCCTCCTCCGGAAGTCATAGCCCCTCCCAGGGTCATAAATCAGGTTCATAAATCAAATCCTGCATACCACAGTGACACATTATACCCCTATCACTCTCTCGCGGGTCCTATAATGGACAGAGCAGGAGAAAATCACTTATTTTTCTTTTTGTATTACTCAGTGTGGAGGTTGATGCTCTCATATCTGGGGACAATGTCATATACACAAGAATTGCAAAGCTGTTTTACCGACTGCTAACTTTAGTCTATATCAAGCCTTCTTACCTTTCTCCATGAAAAATGTCACCATTTCCGCATATGTTTTGATGCCGTGAAAGTTTTTAATTTGTGTCCATCTGTTATAGGCTTCACCTAAACTGCTCCATTTTCTACAGTTCATGCCTCGTTGCTCGAGGCACTTGTTTACAAAAGTATTTGCTAACCTGCATGGGCGCCGTCAGGGGGGGAAGCGTAGGACGATTCTGAGGGCCCGGCACAGACAGGGGGCCCTTTGAGGGCTATCAATATGTATTGTCTTGTATAAGTTTTTTAAATGAAATATTTCATTTGATCTGTAAAAATAAGCAAATTATATATGGTTGGGATCAGAGTTATGTATGAAATTATCATTTCACCCCTCTCCCTTACTGAACGGTATCGTCTGACACTGGCAGTGCACATGCAAAATGTGTACAGCACGCTTCGCCTACGTGAACAATTACTTCACTTCACTACTTTGGAAGATCTTTTCTGTCAAATTGTTGCTCAATTTAGGTCAAAGTAGGATTAGCTTCTATAACCCAGTGTTACAACTTTTCAGTTTTATGTCAGCCGTTGTGAGATACAGGAGGATGTATGTATAATGAACTAGCCACATTGCTACTGGATTGGTATGTAATAAATGTTGCTCCTGGGTTAAGCTTGGTTTATGCTTGCCGCATGAACATTCCGCTTGGAAACGAGACGTGCCGAACCGGCCGAGACGCCTTCTTGCAGCGTTTATACTTTTTGTGGCTTGTCCCTGCTGAGAGCCAGTATTCTTGACGACTGTAGGCGGCGGCGTAGGGCTCTACGGCATGCATACAACACTACACCATAGTAGAAGTAGTAATCACTGTTGTTTACAAGATGGTGATACCCGTGAGCTTAAACAAAGCAGAACTTTTATGCTATTTATTAGGAAAAAAGACGAAAAAAGTAGACTGTCCTCTCTTCCATTAAAACACAGTTGATCACAGTGATCTCTATCGGCCGAATCATAAAAATGTCTATTTACGAACCTCCGGTAATAGGAGCTCTTGCCAGTCCGCCAATTTTCCACGCGGGACTTTCCGCGTAGTTACAAATTTTCCTAGGTGCGCAGCGCGGAAATTTTGGGGCGGGAGGAGGCCGCGCGGAGAGACGCGGTTACTGAAATGACTTAATTTGGCCGCGTGTAGCCGTGCGGACCTCGCGGACGCGGCAAGCATAAACCAAACTTTATTTGGGCATGATGATGCAGTACAGTGCTAGGATTTTTTTTTTAATGGTTTACCAACTGTCAGTTTGATGATTTGTTCTTTTCACTGTACTTGTAAACTTCTTCAGAAGCGCTCCGTAGAGATTTCCACATCTACACAAAAGTAGTAAAGAGTAAAAGTTTTCAACCCCGACAATTTTGGTGGAAAAATGCGGGCAGAGGCTCCAGTGCATAGAGACTGCGTGAGTAATGATTAATGAAATGATAAAATAGCAAATGCTTGTGAAAAAACAGTAATATGGTGTTCTAAGTTCAACATAGAGTGGAGAGCGGACAGGATCGATCCTTGATAACACCCGAGTGATTTTGTAGTAATCTGACCCTAATTTAGATTAATAGGTATCGATTGATCAGAAGTTCTCCATTTAATGTTGATCTGTTGATTATTTGGTAAAGGTACGGAACAGACAACGGACGCTTTGGGTGTTCGCGGTTGGCGGCCCTCAGACCCGGAAGACGTTCTGGGCTGATCCAGTGAGAACGAAGGTTTGCAGGACTGTGGCTCTTTAGCCCGCTGTTGAGAATGGGATTTCTGGATCGAAGGCTGAGTATTGTGGCTAGTGGTTGAGCTCCACAAACAGACTTCAGTGGTTGGTCCGTGTCTAAAGGTTCCTGCAAAGGTTAGTGTGATTGAAAGTGGATTTTTAAAATTATTTTCTTGGATAGAATAGCAGGGAGCTTGTGGTGTTTCGGTATAAATCATGAATAATGAAGAAAAGTGTGTGTGTGTGACATTTGAGATTTGTGTGAAAACAGGAAGTGGGTGTGTGTGTTAAAAATCTAAGATCTGTGTTAAAACAGGACTATTACAATTAAAAAACTTGAGTATAAACTATTATCTATAAAAATATATAAGTGTGTGTGGTGGTGGATAAGTGAATTGTAGCTGTGTGGGAAGTTCATTGCTGTTGGGAGGATCCTCTGCTTTCGGCTTCAGGCTGACACCCACGAGTCGTTCAATTGCTATGGCGTATTTTGAGCTTAAAAGCAAGGTTGAAACAAACAAGCTTTAAATATATACTTTAATGATAGACAAAAGGGGTATTCTGGCCAAAAATTATCGGTTATAAAAGGAGGATTGTGCTGTCTGTCCGGGTCTGCGTTCTTTGGAGTGCCGGCACTGAAGAATCACACTTGTTAAGACTACGAATTTATGACAGATTGGTCTAAACCTCCGAAGTAAAATAATTTAATGACAATCTAAAAATTAGCTCTTACAATTTTCTATCTTTGTGATTCTTTTGGCATTAAATGTTAGCTCTGAAAATTTTCTGTCTTTATTATTTTTTGGCTCGGGGCATTTATACTTTCGGGAGTTTAAAAAAAAGGGGAGCATACAAGTGTATGAATCTAAGTGTGTATTTTCTGTCAATAACTTCAACTGAATTTATGTTGAAATACTTTTTGTAACCAGGTTTAGAAAGTTTATTGAGGATAAGAAAAGAGATTAAATAATTACATAAACAACTACATTGTTACATTTTAAAAAAAATTGGATTTTGATACAGATGTTTGTGGTTTAATTTGGATTTTATATTTTATAAAAACAAGTAGAAGTCTGATAAAGAAGGGATTAAGAATTACTATTCAGATAAATACTTGATAACATTTAAATTAGTCTTAATTAAAAAGAAGGCAAGGCAATTTTATTTGTATAGCACACTTTCAACACAGGGCAATTCAAGGTGCTTTACCTATGATTAGAATACAAATGAGCAGTTACATTAAAAAATAATCAAGAAAAATACAACAATGTAGGGGCAAATGAGTAAAAAAACCCATGTTTAGTTCAATAACTGATCTTGCTAAAGAAAGCTCAGTTTTTTTACTCAAGAAAGCATTTACAGTAATTAAGACAATAATTCGTGTGACAATTAAAAACAAACAAGTAAAAACAGTTACTCATAAGCGAGTCTAAATAGGTAAGTTTTAGTTTTAGATTTAAAAGAATAATTTTAAACTAAAAAGAAGAGAGTTTTTATAGTTAATTGAAGTATTTGCATTCTTTGCATATTTAACTATCTAGATGTATTGCTGTTTTTATAGTTTAAAGTAAAAAGAAGGACTTTTCAATGGATACTAAAGTAACTTTAAAGGACGCTGCTCAGAACGACGATGCGGTTCTGAGCAAATCTGATCAATCTCACCAATGATCAGATTTGCGATCTTATTAAAAATAGGGTAGCAGAATTCCGACGCTCGGGAGGGCTGGATGTGTCTGAAGCCAGCTAACTAATTAAATAAAAGTAGAAAAATGTAATTCAGCATTTGACCAAGGAAATTAATGAAGAGGAAAAGGAAAAGTTTAAATAAAATGTATCCACATAATTTATGTGGATACATTTATGTCTCTCTCTCTGTCTCTCTCTCTGTCTGTCTCCCAACCTGGCAACAGGGCCATCCAGATAACATTGTTAAAATGTAGTCAGTGTTCCTGGAGAGATGAGATGGGAGGGGATGTGTGGGCTGATGACGGATAGCGCCTGGTGCCCACCACACTGCCAAAGAAAAAAAAACCCGGCACAACCGACGCCTAACCAGCAAAAGTCTGTCACAATCATCCACCTTGTGCTCTGGCCCTCCCAAGGACAGGGGGGAGAACCAGTGAAAGACTGATGGATACAAACTGTTCTCAGGGGTGAAAAAGGGGGCACCTTTAAAAAAAAAAAGAGAGAGAACATTTCAAAGAAAAATGTGTGAACTCACCTGGATGGTGGAACATGGACAGTATCAAAGGCTGCTGATACAATACCACTGTTGCTGAACTAATCAAAAGGGTTTCTGTTTTTCTGATCGAAGGTGGCCCTGGTTGCTTGAACTCTGACCCCCATGCCTTCCCCAGAATTATCTCCAAGATCTCCAAGTAAAACCCCACCATTTACCAGGAACAATTTGAAAGTTGGGTGGAAGGAAGAACTGGGCCTATAACATAAGGTTTCTGGCTGATGAGATGGGAGAAGCATTTTTTAATAGCAAATTCAACACCTAAGGAATCCAAAGGATATATTCCTTATCAGAATCAGAATCAGTTTTAAAGGCCAAGTATGACACATACAAGTATGACGCATACAAGGAATTTACAGATACAGTACAACCTGTCCAAGACCATTACAAACAACAACAACAACAAACACTTCCAGGTCACTGTTGGGCATGCAGCCACCGAGCGGCGCTCCCGTTTATGAAACATAGAAAAATACACATCTGGGTAGGGGAGGGTTCCACGGTGAGGGGAAAAAACGTTCAACTGTGTTGTGGGTCCGTACAGCACTCACAACGCAGGTAATAGAAAAAAACCACACCAACAAACATTTAAGCACATATTCAGACAATATTATTAATACACACCTGTAACAGACAGGTACTTAAATAATATCTTTATTTTACTTTTCATCCACAGGGATGTAATAAATTTTGGCTAGGGTAAATTGTAATGGAACAGTTAAATCAAAAGCAAGTCAGAATATTATTCAAATGGCACAAAGAATAAATCAAAGTGCTTAACGGATTAAGATGACAAAAGCTGAAATGGATAATTAAATAATTGATAACATTTTAATAAAAAAAGGGATATAGTAAAACAGTAAAATATAAGTGTGTCTTAAAACGCAATAATTACAATAAGTAAATCAAACAATCAATAAACAAGCAAATAAATAGTAATCAGATAAAAGTTAGACAAAAAAAGATAAAGTTCTGAGCCTGCTCTTAAAAACATTTAGACCTGTACAGCATAATTGAATATAAGGAAACAGGAAAATATAGAGGACTCCCCATGCACTAAGATCCTCTGATCCAATCGAGGTTGGTTTGGTGCAAAATAAGTCTATTACTTTTAAACTAAAACATCCTGACCCCATTTAACACCTTAAGGATTAAGGACTATAGCTGATGTAATTAAAGGCTTAAAACAAATAGGCGGTTAGAACCCTCAAATTGTAGTTATAACATTACTACTATATAAAAAACAAAACGAGGTACGGGCAAAATAAAGAATAATGAATTATCTTAAAGCGATAAATAGGGCTCTTAAAACTGCATTAGGCACCACACCCAACCCTTACACAACGTGGACTAATTTGACTCCTAATGCAAAAGGAAGTGGTCTCCTGAAGCTGAGCAGGCTCTGAAAGACTGCTTTGAGACCACAGACTGGGACGCATTGCAGGAGTCTCACAATGACAACATGGAGGAGATGGTTGACTGCACAACGGACTATATAAACTTCTGTATGGACGTTGTTGTTCCAGTAAGAACTGTGCGCTGCTTCGCTAATAACAAGCCCTGGATAACCAGTGACATCAAAGGCCTCCTGAACCAGAAGAAGAAGGCCTTCAGAGATGGTGACACACAGGAGCTCAAGCGGATACAGAAGGAACTCAGAGTCCAGCTCAGAGAGGGGAAGGAGCAATACAGAAGGAAAATAGAACAGAGGATGCAGAACAACAGCATGAGGGAGGTATGGGAGGGGATGAAGACCATCACTGGCTGCAGCTCAAAGAAAGGAGCCCCCATTGAGGCTGATGTGGGAAGAGCAAACCAGTTAAACCAGTTTTTTAATAGGTTTGATCTCCCTGCACCTACGAGCACAGCAACCCCCACCCACCCAACCCCACAAGCCATCTCCAGCACAGAGGAGGACACCTCCCCTCCCCCGCTCACACCACCCACCATCACAGCAGCTCAGGTATGTGGAGAGCTGAGGAGGCTACGCCCCGGCAAAGCTACAGGTCCAGATGGGGTCTCCCCCAGACTACTGAAGACCTGTGCGCAGGAACTGGGACACCCCCTACAGCGTATCTTCAACCTGAGCCTGGGACAGGGGAGGGTCCCCCAGCTGTGGAAGACATCCTGCATCATTCCAGTCCCCAAGAAACCACATCCTGGGGAGCTGAACGACTTCAGGCCGGTCGCCCTGACGTCCCATGTGATGAAGACCATGGAACGGCTGCTGCTCCATCACCTGAGGCCACAGACCCACCACGCTCTCGACCCTCTGCAGTTCGCTTACAGAGAGAAGGTTGGAGTGGAGGATGCCATCATCTTCTTGCTTCACCGCTCTCTCTCTCACCTGGACAGAGGCAGTGGTGCTGTGAGGATTACATTTTTGGACTTCTCGAGCGCCTTTAACACCATCCAGCCTCTGCTCCTCAGGCACAAACTGACAGAGATGGGAGTAGGATCAGACCTGGTGGCATGGATTACAGACTATCTGACCGGCAGACCTCAGTACGTTCGACTGGGGGACTGCAGGTCCGACACTGTTACCAGCAACACTGGAGCACCGCAGGGAACTGTGCTCTCTCCGGTCCTGTTCACCCTGTACACGTCCGACTTCCAGTACAACTCAGAGCTCTGCCACGTGCAGAATTTCGCGGACGACACAGCTATCGTTGGCTGTATCAGGAGTGGACAGGAGGAGGAATACAGGGAGTTGATCCAACGTTTTGTCACGTGGTGCGACTTTAACCACCTGCTCCTAAACGCCACCAAGACCAAGGAGATGGTGGTGGACTTTAGGAGAATCAGGCCGCACCTTGAGCCTGTCAACATCAAAGGTGACTGTGTGGAGGTGGTTCACACCTACAAATACCTGGGAGTGCAGCTGGATGACAAACTGGACTGGACTGCCAACACAGACGCCCTGTGCAGGAAAGGACAGAGCCGTCTGTACTTCCTCAGAAGGCTGGCGTCCTTCAACATCTGCAAGAAGTTGCTACAGATCTTCTACCAGTCTGTAGTTGCGAGCGCCCTCATGTACGCAGTGGTGTGTTGGGGGGGCAGCCTCAAGAAGAAAGACGCTGGACGCCTGAACAAACTGGTGAGGAAGGCAGGTACTGTTGTTGGCACAGAGCTGGACAGCCTTACATCTATGGCAGATAAACGGACTCTGAACAGGCTACTGTCCATCATAGACAGTCCACACCATCCACTGCACAACGCCATCTCCAGGCAGAGGAGCAGCTTCAGTGACAGACTGCTGTCATTGTCCTGCTCCACTGACAGACTGAAGAAATCGTTCCTCCCCCACGCCATGCGGCTCTTCAACAACTCTAGGGGGAGGGCGATAAAATCAACCATAGAAAACTGGACTTAATGCTAATCACACCATGCACCTTCGGTCACACATGCACTTTATCATACACACACATCTACAAGTTGGACTCTAAGTATGTACAAACTGACCATTACTCAACTGTTTTTGCATACTGACATCTGCACAACTGCACTTGAACTGGACTGGCAGACATTATACTTTTTTATACCATTATATTTTACCTTAGTTCTTCTTTTAAATTTTTATATTGTATTTTCCCTGCATGCCCCTGTGTTCCCGTAAGCTGCTAGAACTGTGAATTTCTCTTGGAGATGAATAAAGTATCTATCTATCTATCTATCTATCTATCTATCTATCTATCTATCTATCTATCTATCTATCTATCTATCTATCTATCTATTTACAGATATTGATTTGACAGAATGTTTTTTTAGCTTACTTTTACATCCATCAATTAGGGAGGTGTTTTTGTTTAGTTCTCAGGAACAACAATGGTGACGCACTAAAATAACAAGGGTTTGCTCTTTCCCTAGGGATCTTTAATCAGATATTTAAACAATTCCTCAGCATATTACAGTTACAATATATTGAAATGGAGTGGACGTCCAGTAAAAAACAGTAAATCAGAAAGTAACTTTTACCTTACATTTCAATGTTAAATAACAGTTTAGTTGTTTTATTTTAAAGGGTGCATTTGTATTACAATGATATATTACAATTATATAATTGGTCATTTATATATATACTCCTTTCACCATGGATACCAAATAAGAAAGAAGGCTGAGGTAACTTACAGGAACTAATCTCTAATTGGACAACACAATCTGCAGGCATACTCAGGAATCAGAAAAGAGAAAACAAATATTATAGTACAATACCAAAGTATTATTAATAGGAGAAAATTATATAGCAAAGATTTAATACAGGTACCAACATTCTAGGCAGATTATGACTCTTTTTAACTCAATGACCCACCGGACAAAAAACAAACTATTTTAATCAAAAATAAATGTGACTTATATATAGGGGATGATTGTGGCAGGCAAACCAAGTCTGTCTAGCAGATTGGTTCAGGGCTGTACATAATATAGGACTTAACTTTGTGCAAATTGGTAATGTATAGTTGTAGGATTTAAACATATTTTGGGATTTAATGGGATAATGTAAAATAATAATTGGTTTAACAATTTTTAATAAATTGCAGTTTGAATTCAGTTTTATGAGGCGAGGTTTGGGGACACTTTTTACCTACTGTCAGAATTGTGATGGGGAATTTTTTGTTTAAGATCTGTGTGGGTTAAGTGGATAGGTGGTGATTGATTACATACAACATGATAAACTTCAGGGGATTACAGATTCCTTTTGGGATTTACTTATACGTATGGATCTTAATCTAAGGTAAAAAATTAGCTAACATAACTGCGCAGACAGGGCTCATTGGCCACAGGCCCTCCAAATTGCTTTGATGGCCAACAAGACTCATTAGAACACCGGACCAAAAAACAAACAAAAAAAAACAGTGATTTTTTTAGATGTTCACAAGCTTATGCCCTCGGGTTCAGCAACAGGTGAGGAGCACACAGTCTCCTCTGGACTCTGAGGTGCGGCCGCTGACAGCTCGGGTCAGATCCCTGACTACAGCTCCTGAAGAGGTCCAGCTCCACAGTCCTTTGGGACGAAGGGGTGTGGCTACGTGTCTACAACAGAAGGCGTGAGGAGTCCAAGTGGTTCAGCAAGTTATCGATGACAGCTGGGAATACACACGCAGTGCAGCTCCACGGCAGCGACGGAGGATGGCCGCACTGCCCAGCACACTCACCAGGATCCGCAGGAATCTACCTGAAGGGGGTGAGGAAGGTTTTGACCAAGCTGAAACGGCAGCTGAAGCCAAAGGATGCGGGGCCTAACTCACCCAGAAGATTGGTTTCGGGGTTGCTATTAATGATCCAGTGGGATCTATGTGCCAATGGGGGAGAAGAGCAAATGAAATTGTCATCTCAAAGAGGGATATACAGGTTGAGGAGGAAGGATCACAAATCATCAACCAGCTTCACAACTCATTAACCAGCTCCACAGCAGGTTTTTACCACTCCACATCAGTGGGGTAAGCTATTGGAAGCGGGCCCTGCTGAACCTGGAGCACTTGTGTTTATTGGGCGAAATGTCTAATTAATGAAGTAATTGGCATTTCAAAGAGGGGGTATCTGGATATATGGGAGTAAAGCTGGAAAGATAAAACCAGGAGCACTCCCCACTGATCAGCTCTGTACATTGCTCAACAATAGAGAAGAAAGAAGAACAGAAGATAAAAATAAATTAAAAAGACTGAATAGACTTTTTAACCATTTTTTGCATTTTACAGGTTTTTTAACCATTTATTTAACCATTTTTATTCATAGGTGCAGATTGTTGACACTGCCTAAAAGGGTTTCTTAAATAATTTTTAATCAGTTAATTTTCAGGATTTCTTAACATCCAGTTGTTTTTAAGGTAGTATTAAGGTTTGCAATAATAAACAAAGAGGGTCTACTAGATAGAAAGATAGAATAGCTGAGCTGTAGTTTAAAGGTCAGATGTACTCCTGAGGGGCGTGGGCTGTCCCATTGATCCCCATAAAAATATATCACCAGCCAGAACTAGGGAAAGGAAAGATTAGATAGACTCAAAGATTACAATTTTTTTAAGGTTTCTCATAAGTTTCTTAACACTCTCAAGTTTGATTCGTTTCAGAATGTTAACAGATAGTCAATTGTGTTTTCTCATTTTCTTTTGGGTATTAATTTGTAATATTCTTATTCTTATTATTTACATTTTGGGTTTTAATTCTGTGTGTTTATTTTTGGGGATTGCTAAATTAAAATAAGGGACTTAGATTAGGTAAAAAGAGGGTTTATCGACAATTGAGGGATTTAAATTTTTTCTTATTACAATTTTAAGGTTACCAGTGTATTTGCTATTTAGATTTTGAATTTTTAACCTAAAGTTCGACTTTTGAAGTTACATTTTTAAGTGTGTGTCGGGGTCCCCACAGTTCTGACAGTAGGTAAAAAGTGTCCCCAAACCTGCTCTCATAAAATTTAATTCGAACTACAATTTATTTAAAATTGTTAAACCTACTTATTATTTTGCATAATCCCGTTAAATCCCAAAATATGTTTAAATCCTGAAGCCATACATTATCAATTTGCAAAAAATTAAGTCCTATATTATGTACAGCCCTGAACCAATCTGCTAGACAGACTATATTTGCTTGTGACAGCGAGCCACCATATAGGCTGCCATTGCTCCTGATTAAAAATCTTGTTTAATTTTCCAGTTTTCATAATCTGAAAAAGAATTAGCCTAGAATGTTGGTAACTGTATTAAATCTTTGATATATCATATTCCCCTATTAATAATACTTTGGTCTTGTAATATAATGTTTGATTTTCTCTTTTCTGAGTCCTAAATACCTCTGCAGAATGTTTTGTCCAATTAGAGATTAGTTTCTGCCAGTTACCTCAGCCTTCTTTCTTATGTAGTATTCCACGGTGATAGGAGGAGTATATACCAACATGACCAATAATGTAATTGTAATAACATAACAATACAAATGCACCCTCTAAAATGCAACAACTAAACTGTTATTTAACATTGAAATGTACGGTAAAAGTTACTTCCTGACTCATTGTTCTTTTATTGGACATCCACTCATTTTCAATCTATTCCAACTGTATTGTGCTGAGAAATTATTTTACCCATCTAATTGAAAAAATCCCTGGGGAAAGAGCAAATCCTTGTTATTTTGGTGGATCACCGTTGTTTTTCCTGAGAACTAAACAAAAACACCTGAAGTGCTGTGCAGATGAACTGTGTACCATTCTAGGATGTCTGTTCAACCTGGGCCTGTTGCTGGGAAAAATACCACAATTGTGGAGGACCTCCTGTGTGGTACCGGTACCAAATACCTCTTATCCCAAGGACCTCAACAGCTACAGGCCGGTAGCACTGACTTCACATCTGATGAAGACCCTCGAGAGGTTGGTTTTAAATCATATGCGCCCCCTGGTGTGTTCTTCATTGGATCCAGTGTTGTTTGCTTACTGGCCTGGCATTGGGGTGGAGGACGCTATCATCTACCTGCTGCACTGAGCTCTGACTCACCTGGAGAAACCTGGAAGCTCTGTGAGGATCATGTTCTTTGATTTCTCCAGTGCTTTTAACACCATCCAGCCATGACTTCTGAGGGACAATCTGTAGCTGTCTCAGTGGATACTGGATTACCTCACAGGACGGCCACAGTATGTGAGGACACAGATTTGTGTCTCAGATACGCTGGTCTGCAGTACGGGGGCCCCACAGGGAACTGTGCTTGCACCATTCTTCTTCATCTTCTACACTGCAGACTTCTTCATCAACTCCCCCCGTTGCCATCTAAAGAAGTTCTTTGATGACTCCGCAGTAGTCGGACTGATTAAAAATTTGATGACAACTCAGAGTACAGACAGAAGACTCTGGACTTCGTGGACTGGTATTCAGCAGAACCAACTGCTGATCAACGCTGGGAAAACCAAGGAGTTGGTGGTGGACTTCCAGAGACGCAGACCCACCACACTGATATTGGTGAACAGGGAGTTGACATTGAGATAATGGACTCTTACAGGTACCTGGGTGTTCATCTGAACAATAAACTAGAATGGAGTCACAACACTAATGCTCTTCATATAGGAAGGGTCACAGCAGACTCTACTTGCTGAGGCGGCTGAGGTCATCTGGAGTCCAGGGAGTCCTGTTAAAGACATGCAGAACGACTCTGTGGTTGATTCTGTCATTTTTTAAAGTGCTGTATGTTGGAGTAGCAGTTCATAGACACCTGAGAGGAAGAGGTTGGATAAACTCATCAGGAAGGCCAGCTCTGTTCTAGGATGCCCCAGAGATCCAGTACAGGTGATGACAGAAGGACTCTGGGGACAATAAGATTTCTGATGGGCAGAGTTTCCTACCCCATGCATGGAAATGTTGCTGAGCTGCAGAGCTCCTTCAGTGACAGACTGCTGCATCCTAGATGCATGAAGGAGCGATTCTGCAGGTCCTTCATCCTTGCTGCTGTCAGACTCTACAATCTAAATTGCTCCCAGCAGACAATGATGTTTACACCAGTGCTGTTAAATTGCACTAATCAAAAACAACACTGTTATAACTCGCACATTACTTTTTAACCGAATATGTATACTAACTTATTGAAAATTGCTCGTCTACTCTTTAATTGCACAGCTCAACGCAGTCGGTACTATTCTAAATTTCTACGTATTTTTTATTTCTTTAACAACTATACAGTACCATGTTTTGTAACTATAGTATGTGATGTAAATATTTTTCTTCAGTAAAAATTGAGTGTGTTTCTTTTATATTTGTACATCTGTTTTTTTGCTGCTATTACAACCAAATTTCCCCCTTGTGGGTCAATTATATGATTATTCTTTTTGTGGTGAGAATGCAATCCATGGGTTCCTTGTGGCATCTTTTCAGACTCATTGGTTAGAATCCCCCTGGCTGTACTGGTCTGTTTAAGTCTAATACAGCTGCAGTCTGTGTTTTCCTGATGAATCAAATCTCTGTAATATGTCCTTCCATTCTGTTCTTGCATTTCCTGGTCAGATCCTTTTTTAAAGGCAAGTTAGATTAAACAAGCTTTCTGAGTATGTGACATGCTTCTGTGTTCATTGAACACATTTTTCAAAGTAGAAAAAGTATTTTCACAAGAGGCTGTAGAGGCTCCAAAGGTTATATCACCCTTATATGCTGTGAGGACACTATCCTGTTGGGTTGCTCAAGAATGGCCAAAATCTTCTGCACAATAAGAGCATGTAATATAAAGCTTGGTTTAGACACAGCACTGTGCAATCCTGCTGCTTCCATCCTTGTGTCTGCTTGAAATAAAGGCGTGTATTCAACATGGTCCAGCAATTTAACAATCTCATGAAAAAAGTTCAGACTTACTTCCACTGTAGCCCTGTGTTCTGTACTGTCCAGCGCTGTTCCAGTAAACGCTTCAGTCTGTTACCCTTATATATAGCTGCAACAGTGGTTTTTCATGTTAACCTGTACATGGCATTGCAGACACTGAATAGATCTTCAATAGCCCTCTCAGCTGACATGACATGAACTATAACCATATCAAGCTGATGATTAAAGCAGTGCTCATATGGTATTTCTCTCCCAAGTTCCTCTTGCAGCAGAGCTTGAACCCCACCCAGTTGCCCTCACATAATAGAAGTTCCATCATACACCTGGCTGATTATATTGTTTTTTGTCAGACCAGCTTTTCTTATTTCTGAGTGTCTGTGTCTGTGTGAGAGTTTTAGCATCACCTGCTTCTTCTGTAGCAATGGTCAGTAGTCTCTTTTTATAACATAACCTTGATCAACAAAGCGCAGTACAATAGACAGATTTTCCCATCCTGTTGGATCTCTGGTTCCATCCATTTTTACTGTGTAAAAAGAGTTGCCTATCTCCTCAACAAAATGCTCAGTCACCTGTTGACTCACAAGTTCTATGATTTCATTCTGAATCTCATGGCATGTGTATGTTGCATTTCTTGGAATGGCAAAAATTATTTTAGCCAACTCTGTCTTTTTCTAGGGTACAGTGCTCAGCATAAATGGGTAAACCCCCTTTAAAAAGTGGGAATTCAATCAGTAACTCAAAAAACAATTTCCAAACTATTTCCAAACTTCCAAACAAGGCTAAGTTTTATTGAACATTTATTTAACTACATAACATGAAATGAAGGTTAATAATCTAATTTAGATCACAAAATCTTCAGTTTTACTCAAATTGGTTGAAGCAAAAATGAATACACCCCACAACAAAAACTACTACATCTAGTATTTTGTATTAGCCCAGTGATTTTTTAGGACAGCACCAAATCTCCTAGGCATTGAATGGACAAGTTGGTGACATATTGCAACATCTATCTTTTTTCATTCTTCAAAAATAACAACTTTTAGAGTATGGATGCTGGATGGAAAGCGATTCTCAACTTGTCACTTCAGAATTCCCCACAGGTGTTCGATTGGGTTCAGATCAGGAGACATACTTGGCCATTCAATCACCTTCACCCTGTTCTTCAGAAATGCAACAGTAGCTTTGGATGTGTGTTTTGGATCAATGTCGTGTTGGAAAAGTGCATGACGATCAAGTGCTTGGAGTAATGGCAGCATCTTCTCCTTCAGTATGGAGCAGTACATTGTTGAGTTCATGATACCATCAATAAAATGCAGCTCCCCAACACCAGTAGCGCTCATGCAGCCCCACATAAGGACACTGCCACCAGCATGTTTCACTGTAGGCACCATGCATTTTTCTTTTAAATCATCACCTTTATGACGCCATACAGTTTTTAAACCATTAGTTCCAAAAAAAGTGATTTTTGTCTCATCACTCCAGAGTATAGAGTCCAAGTAGTCTTCATGTTTTTCAGCAAGGGCCCTAGGAAATTCTAGGCGTGCTTTTTGTGCTTTTTCTGCTGGACACCTCTTAAATGAAACATTAGACGCACCTGTGGCTGAATGCCTGTTATTTTGAATTTTATAGTCTTAAGTGTGGCTTTTCTCCTAAGACTATAATTGTTGTGTACTCATTTTTGCAACATGAGCTTGAATTAATTTGTTAGGAAAATACCTTTTTTTATGTGTGTGCAAATTAACAAATCTTGTTTTTAATCAATGTCCCACATTTGTCTATGTGCTTTTCAACACTGTAAAATCTAAATTTCAACAGGCACTGTAAACACTTATACAGGTTAGATGAGGGAGTAAAAATGCCCACCATGTTGTGGTAACTTATCCACATGACTGACTTTAAATTCAACACCTGCTGTAGGAATGCATGCTAGTGCCTATCTCCAGCTTTCAACAGGCGAGAGGCGGGGTACACCCTGGGCAGGTCACCAGTCCATCACAGGGCCACGCTCCTCTTCTATAATTATTGCAATTACTTCCACTGAAAACAATGTTAATTCTGGGATTTGTTTTGCACAACATTTCCTCTGTAAAGGAAAGCAATGGAATAGCTTTCACTTCAAGAATTCCTTGAATATTGGCGCCGCTTTAGGTCATTAGACTTCATATGATATATTTTGGCTGTTCAGAATTTTACAGCATATCAAATGTGCAAGTCAACCCGAAATAAGAAGCCTCCTTCATTTTAAGTCATTTAATGGGAATCAAATAGAGTGTCCAGAATAAAAAAGAGGCATAACATAGGAACTTCTTCCTCACAGATGAATATATCTAAATTTATCTAAATGTATCTAAATTTTATTGTGAATTAAATAGCTTCCTCATTTTCATAGTATGTCAAAATTTGAGTTGAAAAGGTGAGGCTGTAACAAATAAAATCATCCTTAAAAATATATTTTTAAATAGATAAAGAAGTGATTGCTGACCGTAATTTAACTGTTATGGAGATATTTTTTCTGAGATGATACTGTTCGGTTCCTTTTGTGTCAGTTTACTGAAGCCGGCCCCATATTCAGACCCAAATAGGATTCCAGATTGTGGAAAGTTAAGTCTCGGAACCTCTAACTAAAATAATATCGTTATAATCTAAGAATTTAATCTTAAAATTTTGATGCGGATAAACTGCAGAAAAGAGAGGGAGCAGAATAAAAGCAGAGAACCGAGGTGATATGAAGTTGTATTTAAGTGAAAATGGAATATTTTAGCATGAATAAAATGATGACAAATGGGTGTAGATGTTGAAATTAGGACAGTCTGGTGACAAAAGTAAAATATCTAGTTGACAAATTGAATGTTGAGTGTGAATGGTTGATGAGCTTCTTAAAGAATAAAATTAAAAGATGCATTGATAAAATAATAATTGGATATATTGAAAAGCAGAAACGTAGATTTTTTACAAATAATTTTAAATTCTTGCAAAGAAAACTCAAACATTTTGATGAATATTGGTATGTAAATTTTCATAATGAGTTAGTTTAGACATAAGATAGAAAAATATACAAAATTGCTAAACTAATGAATAGAATACTTAATGATAAATTACTGAGATTAATGATTAGGTTTTATGGACATTTTAATTGCTATAGTTTTTGAAGAATTAGAAATTCATAGGAAAAATGTAAAAACATCGCAGAGAAGCATATAACCTTGTCTAGTATGAACGGTTAGGAATTGGCAGGTTTTTCAATTTACAGGAATAACTGTAGTAAATGCAACAATATTTATACATGTTTTTCTTATTTCCATGATTTAAATAAGTACAATTTAAGTAATTATCAACTACTGAAATAATTTTCATTTTTGCTATTTCTTCTAGCCCTGTAGACTTTATGCTGTTTGGGAAATATTGCCTTTTCTTTATACAAAGATTAGAATACAAAAGGCTTTAGTACTGCAGTTACCTGTTACTGGTTACTTGACTAAACACATTGTTGAATAATATGAAAAACAATAATTATGATAGTGGTAATCTCTAAACAGCAAGGAGATATTATGAATGTGATTAAACTATTCTGAGTTTTCAAAACTTTGTTTTATAAGACAAAGAGTTATCTTTAAAATCATCAGTTTTTATTTACACAACATATAAAGATTGAGTAGATGAGCAATGATGAGAAGCAAGTTGTTGCTGAATTTGAAAATGTTCTAATGGCTAAAAGAAAAATGACTATATTATGTGGTAAATTTGTTGAAGAACAACCATTAATATCAGCTTAATTCTAAATGCTAGTTTAATTTATAAGAAATAAGTAAGTTCTAATTTATTTATTCTGATTATGTGGAAACAATCTATGCAATTGAAGCAAGTAAATTGAAGTAACTGTTTTGTTTTCAAGTGTAGAGATAAATGCAAGTTTTCAAAATCTGTTGAAGATTTCTGTGTTGGCGGAAAATAAGAATTGGGTTTAGGTTTTAAATTTTAAAATTAATCTGTCAGATGTTATTCATGATCTGGTAGCTAGTCTACTTGATGCTGAGAGGGAATTTTCGCCTCCTGAATTTAGAGAAAAAGGTTCTACAACAGTTATGATAATAGAATAGAATAGAACAATGGAATAATATACCATTTAATTAGTGAAGACTTTGTTGCTGACAATTGATTTAGATTTTTATTTTATTTTTCTTTCTCTCAACTTGTATGTATATTTACTTTGAATTGGATCATTTATTAATGATAAATTTGGGGAATGTCGATTGAGAATCTGAGGTAAAGCAAAAATGATTCGGTGGTCATTTATTTGACATTTCTAGAAGCTTCAATTCAATTTGGTGTTTATAATTTGAGAAACAGAAAGGAGCCTGAGACGATAATTGGGATTGACTGTAAAATGCTGATTTATGTTGTTTTGTTTTAATTCTAAAAGTTTTTGTTTAGGGAAATTTTATCTTTTGAAAGTATTTTATCTGCACTCTTGCTTTTTATTGTAATTAATTATTTTTATCTTTTTTCTAAGTTGGTGTTTTTATGTTTTTTTGTGTTCTTTATTTATGTAACTGTGAAGCACTTTGAATTGCCTTGTGTATGAATTGTACTCTATAAATAAACGTGCTTGCTTGCTTGAAGCTTGTTTATGAAAGGATTTTGTATTTTTTGTTTTATTGTTAAGTGGAATAGGAGTATTATGCATGTTACAAACATTTGAGAAAAAAAGGTAAAGTGTCATGTAGGAGAAGTAACTGGAGTTTGGGTTACACAAATCAGTTTGATTATGTTTGACTCATTTTAAAGAATCTGACAGATGTTTTTGAAGTATGAACTGTTTTCATTATTTACAATCAGATAATCTGGGCCAGTTAGCACATTTGGGTTTGTTTAAATAGGAAACATATGAAAGGAAAGTTCATTTAAAATATAGAGTAGCCTTTTAGAACAAACAAGTACTTTAGGTTTGGCAATTTCTAACAATAAGCAACCACCTGGTTACTTTCACATCAATTTGATCAGGGAATGAGACATGCCTGTCCTGCACTATGGTCTTAAAGTCCCACAGAAATATGTATAGGGAAGCTGTTTTATCATTTATTTATATCTAGGATTTTTTTTTATAAATATGGATAGAATTTGAAGTATAGCAAACTGAAGACTATTTTTGTAAGACTATGTTATGTTTATCAGTCAATACTATTCTCAGATTTTTTTTGTAAACATTTGATGTTTTTTAATTTTGATATTTTCTCTGTCTGAGCCAGCTTGATAGCGATCCAGTGTACTGATTTGACAAATGATGCTATATTACTTTGGATAAAGTTTGAAAAGAGGGGGAGTTGGAGACTGGCTCTTTGCTGGTCATTTCTCAGGTGGGAGGAGCATCACAGGTAACCTTGACGACACCAACTGCAGTTAAAATAGAAGAGAAATCTAGTTGGACATATTTATCTCATTGTAAGTAGCATAATTATAGTAGCAGAAATTATTAATTGATTAAAGAGACAGAGTCTGGGAAAAGTGGTGTGAAGTCTGAATTTCAAAGGGGTTTAGTTCAATATGAGCTATTCGTGTCAACCTCAGTGAAGCGAAACCAGGAGAGCCACTTTTCCATACAGACTGTTTTCAAAAGGAACAGAAAAAAGAGGAACTGTTGCAGATGGTTATTGCTTTTATTTTTGTTATTGCAATTATTTAGTGGTGCTTTAGAACAGCAATATCTAACAGAAAAATCCGGCCTTTTTTTTCTTGATTTACTTTGCGAACAGGCCACAAAACTTTGAAGAAAAAACAATCAATGTATAGTATCGATACAGTTTATATCTAAGGAATAGACATTATGTTATTTTTATTTTTTTTAAACTTTATTTTTCTTATTTTCAAGTACATTTCTTATCGCAGCACATTTTACAGTAATTCACTCTATTAAGGATAGAAAACATAGAAAAAAAAAAGAAAAAAGTAAATAAAATTAGTAGTACAAAAAATGAAAAAAATAGAATAACACTTGAACAGTAACACTAGGGGCAACTATTCCTTTTCTTCTGGACATTATTCCGTTGGTCCATCCAAGAAAGCTACACAGAGTAATTATCCGGCTTCCAGTTCCTTAAACGTTGTCCATTTCCTCCATTTTTGATGGAAGGTAGGCATTTTTAGTCTCAGATGGTGGGTTATTCTCTCCATGATTTAGATTTCGTCTATGATATCCAGCCAATGTCTAAGTATGGGGGGGGTCGCTTTTCATCCTGTTCCTTGTGATGGCCATCTTGCATGTGATTGTCAAAACCTTATATAAGTAAACGTCTCTGTTTTGAATAACCCTCTCCGGCATGGCTCCCAAATACATTTTCTTTGGATCTCTAGGGACAGAATAATGTAGTATTTTCCTTAAAGTTTCACTTACATCTTCCCAGAAAGGTTGTATCTTAACACATGACCAAAAAATATTGGAATGAGTGACGTTTCCATGACCGCACAGCCTCCAACAGTATTTTTTTGTTTCCTGGTATTTACCAATAATTTGTGGAGTCAAAAAAAACCCGAGTTAGATTCTTCCAACCAAATAGTCGCCAGATCTGAGAATTAGTAGAGGTCTGCTTTGTTTTACACATGGAGAGCCACTCATCCTCTGATACTGTTATATACATTTCCATTTCCCATTTTGATTTAATATAGCACAAACTTTGCCCATTGCATTTCTGTAAACCTTTATATAATTTTGTGAAAATTTTTGAGGGAGTCTGTTTGTATGCTTCCATCATGACTGTTACCACCTCCTTTATCTCTGCCAGGAGATCTTTTTTGATTTCTTTATGAAACCAATCTCTCAATTGAAAATATCGGAATATATCTTTATTTTCTAGTTTGAATTCTTGTTTGATTGTTTCAAATGCTTTAAAAGATTGACCTTGAATGAGCTTACCAATGTAAGTCATTCCCCTCTCATTCCACCTTGTAAATGTCTCATCTAGGACTGCCGGTTGAAAACTAGGGCAATGAGAAGACCATGTCAGAAGTTTTATATCCTTATCAAGCTTCTATTTCCGTACGATCTTCCGCCATATTTTCAGGGTTTCTTCTACAATACAATTATCACACCTTTGGTCCATATTTTCCTTAATAGCCAATCTTCCCTGTGGTTTATATTTACCTACATTTTCTTCAATTTGTTTCCAACCCGCCTGATAATCCATAGAGCTCCAATAAACTGCATATCTTAATTGTGACGCATAAAAATATTCTTTTAGATTAGGTACTGCTAATCCTCCCTTCTCCTTCAATAGTTGTATTGTTTTTAATTTAATCCGTGGTCTTGTGCCAGCCCAAATTAATCTGGAGATCTGTTTATCCCATGCATTGAATTGAGATTCCGGGATTGTGCCAGGTATTGAAAGAAAAACATACAGGAATCTGGGTAGCAGATTCATTTTCACTACTTCCATCCTAGATCTGAAATCTAAAATGAGTTTTGACAATTTATTCAAGTCCCCTTTAATCCTATTGTTTATTAAATTGTAGTTCATCTCATATGTTTTGCTGAGGTTGTGGGCGATCAGCACTCCCAGATACTTTATAGATTTGGAGTCCCAGTTAATGTGATATTTGTGTTTAACAGTATTATTTGGGATGTAGTTAATTGGGAGAACCTGTGTCTTTGTTACATTAATTTTGTAGCCTGATACATTGCCATAGGTTTCCAAATGAATAATAAGTTTGCAAAGAAGTCAAATCTGGATTTTGTAAATATATAATTATATCCTCAGCAAAAAGTCCAATTAAATGTACCTCATAAGCTAAATCAACACCTTTTAACTCCCGGCATTGTCTAATTTTTTGAGCTAGGGGTTCGATATAAATAGCAAATAAAGAAGGGCTGAGACAGCATCCCTGTCGGGTGCCCCGGAATATCTGAAATCTTTCCGACAAGAGTCCATTGATCTTCACTCGAGCTGTTGGATCTCTATATAGTGCCTCTATGCAATTTAATATTTTAGTACAAAAGCCAAATCTCTCAAGCACTTCTTTCTGTTCCATTCTGTTGAGAATCCTGGTATCAAATAGCATGATAATATTAAGTTTTGTGTTATTAAAATGTTGTGTTTTGCTCTGTTTTGTAAACAGGAGTTTGCCTAACTTGGGATTTCGTTTTATGTTTTCTGTACCCAAATTTACTAATATTATCACTAATTGTGTTGAAGGTAAAGAATGGAGAATGGTTGAGATTTTTGTTTTATTTGTTTACAATTACTATAACTTTAATTTTTTGCTGATTTAACAGGATGGTGTGTTTTAATGAAGTAAATTAGAACTTTCTGGTTTGCTTAGAGGATAATACCTACACAAAATTCTTTTTTGTTTTTGCTCATCTTACTTTTTCGTTTCCAGATGTTTTAGGAATTGGATAATCACTAACCCTAACTTACATAACTAGATGAGAAGTCATACATGTATGTTTGTAGATTGTTTGAAGAAATTGCTTTGAGCTCATTCACAGACACCTGGACACTTTGGAGATTACTCTTCTTCATTCTTTGTGGAGAATGAAATGCGTTTCTGACACATTATAAACAACAACAAAGTGAGCTTTCTCTACTCACTTCACCAAGTAAGCACAGTGGGCCCGTTTAGGGTTCTGGCCTATGAAACATCAAATTGGTCGGCTTCAGGCTGTTTGGATAAAAACCTGTCTACAATGTGGATGATGATGGACAAACAGGTGCGTCAACGGGTTAAACACTGCACATAATGAATGCTCTTTAAAGTGATTATTTAATGAGCTCACTGGACCAAGAAGCAACAGGATTCAAGAAATAAGGAACAAAAAACTCAGTTCACACAATAATCCCTTGTGACTCAGACGGAAAGCAGGTTAGAGTACACCTGTATTCTGAAGATTTCACCTGGACGCAAAAGGAAGAATACAGACAATGAAAATGTATTGATGATTGTGAAAAAAAGTGACAAAATCTTTGTAAATCGTGTTGTTTTTGTTGTTGGTTTTTTTTACATTGTTTAGGCTAAACGGTTATCTGATGGATCTGTTAAAAGTAATTGATTACTGTTAGTCATTTCGTATTGCCATTGAAATCCATCCATGTTAACTCTGATTATTAATATTTAAGATGATCTCATATTTTTATGAGACCATGATATGGATTTGAAGTATATTAAACGTCTATTAATGTTCGATTAAGGTGTTTTAGTTACAATACTTTGTAATTATACTTTTAGGATTGTTTTAGAGGTATTTTGCAGAGTCAGCTCTTGTTTGGGTCACAGAAAAACAGGACTTTGAGCAGGAAAGCACAGATAGATAGCATCACCAATTGACAATGGAAGGATGTAAGAAATAAAGGTCAGCAAAAACTCTAGTTAGAGCTGGTTTGTAAAGTCACGATAGAATAACAGGAAGGTAATTAATTATGCATGCATGGTTGTAGGGAGGCTGGTCTTGGCAAAAGTTTGAATGAACCAATCATACAAAACTTACTGTTTGTGTTATATACTTGTCATTCCTTGGTAGGGTTACCCAGAGTGTGGGTAATTCATACCACTCTGTAAGCTAAATATTTGATCTGTTTTAAGGAACTCTGTGAACCAGTATTTGATTTCTATATTAACATAAAATAAAATAAAATTACTCTCGTCACCTCTCTGATAAAAATGAACACGCATAGACTGTATAGAGTTATGGTTTAAATTGAATAAAGATTAAAATCCTTCACATGTCGAGCCAATGTTTCCCTTTCATAGGCGTTCATGTGGTGCTCCACCACGTCTGAATTTCCAGCACCATGCCTGCAAAATGCAAACCTGCCTGCCACAGACATGCCAGCTTTTGGTAAATGTAAACCGTAACGCTTAATGTTACTTTTACTGTGGAAACATTCGAGCCAAAGTCTAAGTGAAAAAAAGAAAAATGTAGATTTGCGAGCTGTTTTTAACATGTCCCTGAGAAGTTTGTGAATGATTATCAAGAATAAATATCCGTGGCCATGCTTACGACTCTAAACTTCCCCATCGTGCATTTTGCACAGTGTGCAATTATAATTTAAATATAAGCCACCAGCGAGCTGCAGGTAATTTTTAATTAGCCCTGTGACGTGTGTAAACAAGCTGTAGGCCAATGTAATTATTACATTCTTAAAAATAAAAAACAAAACAAAAAAAACAATTGCAATATACAAAAAAAAATGACATTTTTATTAAATGCACATTTAAACATTTTCAGTCATTTTAAGTATGAATTAATAAAAAGCAGTTAACTTTGTGGCTATCAGCTTGTATAAGCACACATATAATCAAATCAAGTTGTACTTTTTAGTTTTACTCTTAAATATGAAAATGTCCATTGCAGATATTTTAGTCAGGTCAAACTGCAAAAAAGTCAATCACTTAACCAGTCAAAATAAGAACTATGAACAAGGGTGTGTTTTGCAGAATGTGAATGCCATGTGGAGGACCAAAAAAGAAAGAAAGATCATGACCAGTACAGTAAAAAATGTCTACATGTTCTTTATTTTAGGTATTTAATCAAAAATATAGGTTTTATACAGTGTTAAGTTCAAAGAAGAAAGGTAGAAGCAGAAAAAAAAAAGTTTTTTGATTTACATGATTCAAAGGCATTAAGGCATAGCTGAGCACTGCTTACAATTAATGATTACTATGATTAATTAATTAGCCGTCGCATGTACTCAGTGTACCTTTATTTAGTAAACGGAAATTTGCGTCAAGACACAAGCACCCATCCCCCCCGCAGCATCTAACACCCCGGCTAGCACCACAGCTGGAAAAACTGTGAGCTAACAAAATTTTGAACGGTTAATAAAATGTAAAGGAAAAAGGATAATATTCTGCAGAGCCTGCTGCAGCCACTCAATTGGATGTAACGTGACATGAGCGTTTAGGTTGCAGTTGCTTTTTAAAACATTGGACTGAACTAGTAAATTTTATTTTTGAAAAACGAAATTGAAATTGTGATGTTCAAAAAGTCTTAAAAAATGATATGGGCAAACATGTTCGATTTGATGTGCAGTTGCCTCAAATGTGAGCGTCTATCTATAAAAGATGACAACTGTAATAGTTACTGTCTTTTGTCAGTGTGCGGCTGTATAACGGGTACATGCAAGTGTGTTTGTCTGATTGGATCAGGGCAGGAGCAACTGCCGAAACTGTAAAAAAGTACATATGCTCATTGGCTCATATTGCAAAATTGCAAAGAATTGTTTATTTTATTTTTATTTCTGGTTAGATTTTCTCTTTGTTTGTTGTGCACAGCACAGCTTTTCTTTGTGCGAAAATGCTCTAAACTTTGCAGTCGCAGCAAAAACGTACATTTTTAAACGATGTAGGTCTTTTTTTTTGTGTCTTATTTCCAAGTTCAGTTTATTAATTCATTTGGTTTCATTTAATACAGAAAGCTCAGTCAGTGATTCTTAGTAGAAAAATATACAAATGCTTCACAAAGATGTGCATTTTTTTAGACTTAACATTAACTTTCAAAACTTCTTCTTGAACCGTAAATACTGCTGGCTTGTTAGCTTCATTAGGTTATTACTTAATTTTTTTAACAAAAATTATTTGTTTCTATGACCTCCACTGTTTTTCTTTCAGTCACAAACGTCTGTATAGCACTATGAAATTTCATTTTAAATAAAACACAAAACAAAGATTTTTATGTTTTTTTAAAACATAACTTTATAAAAATAACTCTCTTTAAAAAATGCTTTAGTTGAACTCACCACCTGAGACCTGGAAACATTAAATCTTTGTTTGCACTTCGACTATGATCAGGAGCTTTGTTCATTTTATTTCCTAATTCTGTCCCAGACTTGACTGAAAGTCCTGACATGTTAGTGTTAAGCTCTCAAGTTCATGCAGACCTTGCAGCCTTGAGAAGACAGAACTTAAAGAAACCCTGTTTCCCTATTCTTATCATTAACCCTGACCTTTACCTAAGCTTTGAGTAGTTTTATTTTGGTCTTTCTTTGGAGGAAATCCACCCCACTATTTGAGAAGTAATGATTTAAAGATAAAAAAAATGCTCTGCTCTGCAAAATGTTTTCAGTTTTTTGGTGGTGGTCAGAGGGCCTGGTGGCGCCAGTGTCCAGCCTCCCCTCTGTCAGTATGCCCAAGAACAGCTGTGGTTACAATGTAGCTTGCCATCACCAGTGTGCGAATGTGTCCATGAATGTGTGAATGGCTGAATGTAGTCTGAAGTGCTTTGGGGTCCGTGAGGACTAAATAAAATCAGTCAGGGTCAGATTCTCCACCTACGTCAGAGCAACCAGCTGGTTCGCCTCTTTGCCGCTAAATTCCGCACCCTGCCTGCAAAACTGTCCTGGAGCGACGGTGTGCTGAAGTCCATCTTCCTGGAGGGGTTAGCCGGCTACATCAAAGATGACATGGTCGGGCGGGAGGTTCCCAAAATGCTCAACGCAGCAGTTACCCCGGCTCTCGAGATGGACTGGCGTGTGATGTGCCGCCCCTAGCAACCGGCACACTGCCCCTTTCAATTTTGCTCCACTGAAGCCAGTCATGCCTCCCTATTTGGAGGATCAAGAGGAGCCGAGGCAGCTCAGCCATCTAACCCCTTGAGGAGAAGGAGAGACAGCGCAGAGAGCGGTTATGCGCCTACTGTTGAGCAGCAGCACATTCCCTGCGTCAATGCTCACTCCGACCGGCAAAAGATCAGGCCAGGTGGAGCTAGGAGGAATTTCATTTGGCACCACAGCTCCTAACCGTTCCCTCCTCTGTTCAGCTCCTCCACCCTGATCCAGACCACATGTACTCTGCGCTGCTGGATACTGCAGCAGCTGATAACTTAATCTCCACACAGCCGTTGGAAAAATTACAACTGGCTCTGCAGCTGTTACAGGAACCCATACCGGTTACCTCAATCGACAGACATCCGCTGTATCCCAGTCCCATCTGACACTGCACCACAGATGTTTGGATGTGGGTAGGTGATAACACCCAACTCATAAGCTTCTTCGTCATTGTTTCCAGCTCCACACCACTCATCCTAGGGTACCCCTGGTTCCAAACACACGACCCCCAGATCTCCTGGTCCACGCAGCAGGTCCTCAGCTTGGGGCGCTTCTGCTCACCCCGATGTCTCGTCCGCCAGGCCATCGGAGGTGGTTCCAGTCCCGGGCCCGGGAGGAAATCCCCCACCTTACCGGGAACTGGCTGAGGTTTTTAGCAAAAAAAGAGATTCCCCACTAGGGTTGGATGATAATTCGATAGCAATATATATCGATCGATAGACGTGTGGTGCGATAGACAAAAATAGGGTTGATAAAAATGTTCAATAGAAAAAAAAAGTTTCCCACTGGGAGTACCAAGTCATGCCCTTTGGTCTGTGTAACAGCCCAGCAGTCTTTCAACGTTTCCTGAATGTGAACGTCTACCTGGACAACATTTTGGTCTATTCCACGTGGCAGGTGGACCACGTTTGGCACGCCATTCTCAAACAACTCCTCCAAAACCACCTCCACTGTAAACTAGAGAAGTGTGCCTTTCACAAGCACTTCATCACCTATCTGGGATGTCATCTCACCTGAAGGCGTGGCCATGGATACTCAGAAGGAGTCTGCAGTGACCAACTGGCCACTTCCGACCACAATCAAGCAGTTGCAGTCTTCCTCAGCTTCGCTAATTTTTATCTGCAGTTCATCCGTAACTAAAGTTCAATAATGGCTCCACTTACGGACATGACCAGACCCTCTGCACGGCCGCACCCATTTCAGCTACCCCCGGAGGCCAAGATGACCTTTTACAGATTACTTAGGCTCTTCACGATGGTGCCAATCCTACTCCATCCTGACCCCACCAAGTCATTCATGGTTGAGGTGGATGCCTCCAAGATCAGTGCCAGCGCCGTTCTGTCCCAGCAGGGCCCAGACCAAAAGCTCCATCCATGCTGCTTCTTTTCTCTGAAGTTCACACCTGCACAATAACACTATGGGGTCGGCGACCAAGAACTTCTGGAAATAAAGTGGACTCTGGAGGAGTGTGGCCACTTGAACCATGAGGTTCAAGTGTCATTTTTTGTACAGAAATGTATACATTTGATTTTTCCTTTTCCTTATTACGTACTTTTTTCAACAACAAAAAAAAACATATATACAGTATATATAAATTGCTTTTTCCTATTCCTTTTACATGCATTTCTGTTAAGAAAAAAAAGAAGAAAAAAAATATATATTTTATTTTTCTAATTACATGCATTTTTTTCAAAAAATATGGGTAAAGGTATCCATTAAGCCCACCAAAATTAAAGTTAGCCTATTTTTCAAACAAATGAAGATTGTTTATGGACACGATCCTTTGTTAAAATGAAAGATCAATCGCTCATTTAAAAATATTTCTTTTCCTCTCTTGAATTTGATGTATCTTAATAAAGACATTTTTTTAATAAAGTCAAAAGTTTGGCATGGGCTTAATTAGTACCTCGGTACAATTTAAGCCCATGTGTGTTCCAAATAACCCCACAACAACATGCAACGACAGAAATATAAAAATATATTCATACTTCAAGTATTTCAATAAGATTTATTTAATGTTCAGCCATATAAGCCTATTACAAACACATTCAATAAACACAACCTGTAATTTAGCTTCCAAAATTAATTAACTAAAAATACAGTATAACCTAGAGGAAGGCCTTAAAAGGATTTATCATTTTGATAACTTGAATTTGCTATGTATTTCATTGTGGCAACTGAAGATATATTCTTTTAAAAGTGAAGCATGCATTGATCAGGGTCAACTTTTAGATATGTCTAATAATAAAACATTCTATCGTTAGACCTACCTGAAGACACTCTGAAATATCTTTCTCTACTTCTGAACTGAGGAATATGGTATGTCCCTGATGAGCCTGAACTTTAACCCTATGCTTCAGTCGCTCCCTCACTTCCTGTCAACTCCAAACTGCCTTGATATTTTGGCACAAGTTTTTAATTGTGCCCTCATGGTAGAGATGACATGCCTCAATCATTTTTTTGACAGTCACTGTAGTTCTTTCTTTTCGGCATTTCTCACTACAATTAAATTTCACATGCAATCGAACATACACATATGACTACATAATACTTGAGTATATGGAATATAACACTTAGTTTAATGTCAGGATGCTTTTGTCGTATGTGATCCAAACATTATAGGGGAGGGGATGTATCAGATCTCAATAGTGATGGAATTTCTATTTTAAAACACAAGATGGCCTTAAATGAAACATGCTTGGCTTAAATGGTTCAATAGTGACCACTGAGGAGAAAAAGGGGATTTGGTCACTCTAAAAAGCTTAAAATGTATGTTGCTATGCATGTAGCCTTACTATATGGTAACCTTAATGGGTTAGCAAACTTTTTTTCTCCCTTATATTAGCATTATTGATGCTATATTAGGGCTGCACAATTAATCGGATTTTGATCGTGATCACGATTTTGGTGGCCACAATTAAATGAACCTGATCGTGACCGATATATACATTCAAAATGCAGTATGTCTGATTTCATTCCTATTACGCGATCGTTTGCTATGCAGTATTACATTAACAGGTGAGTAATAGTTGCTACGTAGCATATAGTAAATGCTAAGGATTTGGATGCAGGGAATGTCAAAGGCCTTTTCTGTATAAGCTGTAATTGTTTCCCATAAATTGCACTTTGAGATTGCACTCTGCAATAACATATTTAGCTTGTACTTTTATATATATATATATATATATATATATATATGAGTTTGTTTTTGTTAGTTTTTTTGCATTATTAATCCATCCATCCATCCATCCACTTAACCGCTTATCCAATTCAGGGTCACGGGGCAGCTGGAGCCTATCCCAGCAATTATCAGGCGTTAGGCAGGGTACACCCTGAACAGGACGCCAGTCTGTTGCAGGGCCATTCTAAATTCCTACGGACAATTTAGAATGATCAATTCACCTATCATGCATGTTTTTGGACTGTGGGAGGAAGCCGGAGTACCCAGAGAGAACCCATGCATGCACGGGGAGAACATGCAAACTCCATGCAGAAAGGCCGGGATACGAACCCATGACCTTCTTGCTGCAAGGCAACAGCGCTAACCACTGCGCCACCGTGCAGCCCTTGCATTATTAATCATGTATTCTAATCTAAAGTTTTATTTTTCACGAATTTTTAAAATTTTTTGTTTATAATTTGGTGCAATAAAAATAGATATTTTATAGGACTGAATGAATGATCGTGATTAATAATCGTGATTACAATATGATCAAAATAATCATGGTTATTTTTTTGGACATAATCGTGCAGCCATATGCTATATCAATAAAAAAGTTAGCATGAACTACCTCCGATTTGGGCCAGTGCACTATTTAAGCCCACCTTGAAAGAAACCGCATTTAAAAAAAATATTCAGCTCACTAAAACCATTTATTGTCGCTCAGTGTGTATATTGTTATATGATGCACCACAAAATATTTACTTTATCCACAAATCATTTCTTATCCCCAGGTTGTATTGTAAATAGCGTGGCTACTGATTAGAATTCATGATTGGAATTCAGTTTGCTATGGTAACTAGTGTGGTAATTCTGTAAACTTTTATCATTCAGAAAGTAAAAGTCTGTTTTAATTAGCTTGCATGATAGTAAAGAAATGTTTTGTCGAGCATTGTTTATGCAGGAAAGCTTTTAAGTCATAAAACTCTGGGGTGAGTTTAAATTGCAAAGCTGTAAAAGCAGGATGTTTAGATAAGAAACTGGGAGAAAAGTTTTAGAGAAGCAGATAGCCATTTAACCATAAATTTTTATAATGAACCTTTGACCCAGAACAGAGACATTCCTCTTCTGACTCCAGGATTCTCTGACAGCAAATCATGGCTAAGACACTGTTTGGAAATGATCTGATTGGACGGAGAGATTAGAAACGCCTAGAGGCCCCTAGAGGCCCACTTGTCTATAAAACTGTGAAATAAAGATCAGTTAATTGTTCAGATTTCTTTAAGTCTGGACCATAGAGAAACTAGGGCAACTTTCTCTGTAAACTGCAATTTGTTAATCTGTTCAAAATAAATGTTAAACTGGAAATTGGCTCCATTTTGTCTCTGCTTGAACATGCATTGAATTACTTATGATAATTATTTAATTCAACAACAATTTGGTGACCTCGACGTGTGCAGGGTTTTTGGACCGGACTCCAGTTATTTTTTAAGTTAATTAACGGACATGTATTTGCTCTATTGACAATTTGCGCAGAGTTGCGTAGTTTTTTTAATTCTATTGATTGGTTAATCTAACATTGGGTAATGTTGTCATGCAAGTTAAATATGTTTTTTGTTTTTGTTTTGGGCAGATTGACTGTTGCAAGCCCGTGGTTGAAGCGGCTCCATTGTATGTGTCTGTCTTCTGAGCAGGACTGCGACTGCTTTGTGCTCCGCAGAGAGACACCGGTGCCTGCTGGGAGATGGAGTTTCTTACTCCTTTCTCCGGGGAGGACGGAGAGGACAGTGGAGCAGATGGAAGGTCCCTTCAACGACTCAAAATCGGAACCAAAGTGCGGATCGGGGCTTGAGAAGTGGCGATCTCAATTACGGAAGGACGCTTTCGTAAGATTGTTCGAGGCTGGCAAACGGAAAATAGATTAAGGAGCGCCTGGGTCGCCCTCTGTTAATTTGAACGGATTACCTTGGACTGCCTGCGTTTCTTTCAAACGTGCGCGTGAGCACTGCAAATTGAAATGGGAAATGGTCCGGCATTTTGGTGTGGTCCGATTAAGGTTAGTGTTGTTGGTGTTAGTTTTTAATAATGTTATAAAAGTACTGTGTTGGTGTTTTGATGTGACGAGCTGCGCATGTCTGTATATGTGTGTGTGAGATGTTTTTACGCAGGCGCTTGGCGAGAGGTGCTGGTGATGTTGCGTTTTGGGTTAAAATGTTATAGTATAAATAATGAACTCGAGTATAATAAATAAATTAACATAGATAAATAAATATATAACTGAATATGATGGATAACTGAAATTAAATATCTATAAGAATTAGTTGTGAACATTTACGACAGGCCATCAGAGCGGCCGCCCTAAGCTAGGAGCTAATTCTGTCGGAGTGGTTTGCTTGATAGCACGGCTAACATACGATAGCTGTGCCTATATGTTTTCATAAATAAATTAGTGGTTATAGGCGGTTTTCTGCCATCTGTTCGAGTCTTTTGAGGGGTTTTCTGGAAGCCGGCGCCAGGAAATTTCTCAAAGCGGACTACGAAACTTGTAACAGACTGGTCTGAAACCTCCGCGATAAAATAATTAATTGGGTCTAAAAGCCACAGCTTATAAGGTTGTGTTTTTTTGTTAATGGCTTTGGGCTGTAACGGACGTAGTTGAATCGGTGTTTGCTGTGCGGGACGGCTGAAATTGGAAAAATATGTTTCAGTCCGCGTGGACGAACAGGAGATTGTTTTTGTTCGTGCCGAATTAAAGTTTGGTACAGTGGTATAAATTGTGCGGATTAAGTCCTGGTATTGCGGTAAGTCATCTTCTAAAGTGTTTGTTGTGATTTTTTGGAGTTTTTCGCCGTACGTTTTTGTACTGTTTTGGCTTTCGTTTCACAAAGAACGCTAACGGTAGCACGTTGCTATAGGCTGTTGTGCTAAGTTAGCGGTGGTGGCTAACTGCATGTTCTATGTGTTGCAAGCTGAAAGTTGATTTTGGATGGAAAGTGATTACAGACTCCTGCAGACGAATGCCGTGTTAAGACTTAAACGAATTTGGATCTTGTTACGTTTTTCTGGTTAATTAGGATGTAAAACGGCCTCGGGAAAACTGCTCAGATAACTTTTGGTTGCTACTCCCTTTCGGCAATGGTTTAGCACATTTCTACGAAGGGCAATTTTTTAAGGTGTTTCATGTTTCACTGAACTGTTACGGTACGGAGATTAAAGATTAACAAGTACATGCTGAATTTGGTTAACTGGTTTTACGAGGAGAGCATGTAAATTTATTTGGGATAATTATGCATGTTACAATTAAACGAAAATGATTGAGAACAGTTACTCATGAGTCGATTCTGACTTGGTGTAGTTTTAATTTTTGATTTCATCTTTAAAATTAAAAAGAGGGAGTTTATAGTCAAAATAAAAGATGCATTTTTGAATCTTTAAATAGGTGGATTTTTTGCTTTTTTGATTGATCTAAGCAGGAGTTGTTAAGTTGGCCTAAATAAAGATAAAACTATAAGTAGTAATTATAAGCATTTAACGAAAAGCAAACGGTATTAATTGGAAAGCAACAAACTGGTTTAAATTATTTTAATAAGCACCGTGTTGAATGGTACAGAAAATGAGTCTGTGATTTAAATAAGTATCATTTATGCTAAAATTATGTTTGGCTTATTTCTGATGGCTCTATAGACTTTAGAAATATAGCTTGGTCTCTGAATAAATGATCTAAAGGAGACTGATGTTAAATTATTTAAACAATTGAACATTCTTAATGATTTTGTGGGCACTCAAGGCTTATTGGAGTTATCAAAATTCAACTCGGGCTCAAGAAGTAACCCAGTACATTTCAATTCCGTTACAAATTAAATGTTTTTACCATGCAAAACAACACTTATTATAGTGATAGTTTATAAACTAGTGGGATTTGAATGTTTGAGTTTGAAAAAAAGAAAACATTAAAACACAGAGTCATCTTTAAGTAATCAGTTTGTTTTTAAACAGGCTGGGGATAAATTTGAATTGGTCTAAGGATTGAAAGTAATGAATATCACGGTGATCGAAATGATGGCTTAATTTAGAAGTAAGAAGTAAATTCTAAATTCATTTATTCTGATCGTGTAGAGGCAAAATGTGATTGGACCAGCTACATTGAAATAATTTTACCATATATTTGAATACACATTTGTTTTGACAAATAAGAATCGGTTTTAGTTTTAAAATTTATGATTAATCTTTCAGATGTTCTTTATTGATTGTTAGCTAGTTTATTTGATGCTGAGAGTAAATTTACAGGTCCTAAACATTTTGGAACAGTTCTGTTCCTAGAATGATGGTATAATATACCATTTGATTAGTGGGGACTCTGTAACTGACAATTTATTTAGATTGTTTTGATTTTATTTTCTTTATTTTTTCTTATTTTTATTTTATTTTATTTTTTTCCTCTTTCTCTCTCAAAATTTATATATTTGGTTCGACTTGGATTATGACCCAGATTTCTGAACTGCGGTCTGCTTATTAATTAGAACTTTGGAAAAATGTTAATTTGAGAAGCTGGATTAAAGAAAACATGATTCAGTGGTAATTTATTTGACATTTCTAGAAGCTTCAATTCAATTTGGTGTTTATCATTGGAGAAAATACAATAAAAAAGAAGCCTGAGAGGAAAAGAGGGATACTGAAAAGAAAAATGCTGGTTTTTATTTTTTAGTCTGTTATTATTTTATTTTTTACCCTCTTTTATTGACTTTTTGTTTTGTTTTGTTTGACTGCTGAGGGGAATTAGACTATTGAGTATCCTACGAAAATTTAAGAGGAGTTTTAGTTGCAAAAATCAGTTTGACTATGTTTGATTCACTTCACAGAATCGGACAGATGTTTTTGAAGTATGAAATGTTTTCATTAATTACAATCAGAATATTTGGGCAAGTGAGCACATTTGTGTTTGTTTAAAGAGGAATCATATAAGCAAAAGTACTTTGAATGGATATTGGATTGTGTTAAAAAAAAAAAAAATATATACTTTAGGTTTGGCAAATATTTATAGGGATGTTGTGTTATCAGTGAGTACTCTTCTCTGGTTTTGTTTTAAACATTTGATGTTTTTAACCTTTTTCAACATCAACAACAGTTATCTCAATGTAAGTAGCATACTTATATTAGCAGAAATTATTCATTGATTAAAGGGACAGAGTCGGGGAAAAGTGGTGTTAAGTCTGATTACAAAGGGGTTTAGTTCAATATGAGCTATTCGTCTCAACCTCAGTGAAGCGAAACCAGGAGAGCCACTTTTCCATAGCGACTTTTAAAAAAAAAGGGATAGAACCTTTGCAGATGGTTATTGCCTTTATTTTTGTTATTGCAATGTTTTAGTGGTGTATTAGCAAAATCTAACAGAAAAATCCAGCCTTTTTGTTTGGTTCTTTTTTGATTTAATTTTGTTTTTCTAAGAACTAAGTGTGTTGATGAGATATTGCGATGCTCCATCTTTATAAATGTTTAATTTACACATGAGATGAAAGAGACATTTATCAAATTGAAAAAATTGAGGAAGGCATTGCATTGATGAAATATTGAATATAAATTGGATGAAAAATGAAGGAATCATTAATTAAAATACGCAGGGGAAGTATTAGAACAACAGTTTAATTAGACGTATAAGGATTGATTATTATTCCTGGTGGAGAGAGCAAACCTGTTGATTGGTATATTTTTACCAGAATTAATATTGAAGAAATTATTACTAGTATAACTGATTGAAGTAAAATTAAAGTAGAGCCCACATAGGCAGTCTGAGTGTGGAAGATATTTAAATTCAGCATTCAAGGAAGGAGACTAATGAATATGAAAGTAAAATGTTTGAATGTAACTTGATTTGAATGAGCTGAGAGGATCACTGTCTGTTTTTTTTTCTTACTCTAATTATATATTTTTTCTCTTTTTCTCATCCTGCAGCAGATAAACCCCTCAGATAAACATTCTTGAGATGGAATTTATGATCCTGGGGAGATGAGATGGGTGGGGGTGCGTGGGCTGATGACGGATAGTGCCAGGCGCCCACCGTAACGGCCACAGAGAGAAACATCTTTACGACCAGCGCAGAATTACCACTCTCTTGTGCTCTGCTCCCACACAGGGAGGCACAGGTGAACTGGAGGCCACCCTAGGGGGGAGCACGTTTCCTCATGCTGAGCTGAACTTTCAAGGACAATGTGTGAATTCACTTGGCTGGCGTGAGATGGACAGTTTCTGCTGAAGAAGTGATGATCAAAGACTGTTGATTCAATGTCACTGTTGCTAAATTAACCACAAGAGTTTCTGTTTGTCTGATCGAAGGTGGCCGCGGTTCTACGTATTTTGATAACCCCATGTCTTCCCCAGGATTATCTCCGGGTAAAATACCACCATTTACCGGGAACAAAATTTGGCAGGAAAAATTGGGCCGATAGCAGGGGGTTGCTGGCTGGTGAGAGATAAAAAACATTTTTTTCTTTTACGTTTTCATCCACAGGGATGTACTGAATTTAAGAAAGGATATATTGTAATGGAACAGACATAAGTGTCTTAAACTGGATAAATAAAATAAGTAAATTTAAGAATCAATTTGGGTAAACAAGCAAATGGATAGTAATCAGTTGAACTGTACACAAAAAGTAAATTTTTGAGCCTGCTCTTGTTTTTAAATCCATTAATGAGGGAGGTGTTTTTTGGTTTAGTTTTTAGGAAAAACAACGGTGTGTCGAAATAATGTGGATTTGCTCTTTCCCCAGGGATTATTTTTAATTAGATGGGTGAAATAATTTCTTGGCACAATGCAGTTGAATTAGATTGAAAAGGAGTGATCACAAGAGCGGATCAAAAAAACTGTCTTTTTTAGATGTTTACAAGCTTATGCCCCCAGGATTATCTCCAGGATTCAGCAGCACGTGAGGAGCACACAGTCTCCTCTGGTCACAGCTGCTGAAGGGGTCCAAGGTACAGCTCCAGGTCGAAGGCGTGAGGAGTCCAGTGGTTCAGCAAAGTTCCAGATGACAGCTGGGAACACACACAAAGTGCAGCTCCACGCCAACGACGAACCTGGTCGGATTCTGCCTAAGGAGGGTCGTGAAGGGTTTGACCAAGCTGAATCGGAAGCTGGGGCCATAGGCGGCGGGGCCTAGCTCACCCAGAAGGTTGTTTGGGTGGTGATATTACTCATCCAGTGTGATCTATGTGCCAATGAATGAGATGGGCAATTTGGAATTGCCATCTCAAAAGAGGGATCTACAGAAGAAGATCACAACTCAGCAATCAGCTGCACAGCAGGTTTTGACCAGCACACAATGGTGGGCTAAGCTATAGGAAGCGGGGCCTGTCTGTGCATGGGTGTATATTGGGGGAAATGCTCAATTAATGAAGTAATTGGCATTTCAGAGAGTGGTTATTTGCAAATTTGGGAGTAAAAACTGGAACACTAAAAAAATAGGAGCCCTCCACACTGATCAGCTCTGTATATCGCTCTCCAGCTGCCAGGAGCCATTGAGGGGGATAAAATGAGTGAAGAAAGAGGATCAGAATACAAATAAAGACTGAACATTTATTAATAATTTTTTTGCATTTTACAGGTTGTTTAACTATTTTATTCACAAGTGAAGAGTCGTAACACTGCCTAAAAGGGTTCTTAATACCTTCTATTTCACAGGTTTCTTAACACTTTAAGTTTGATTTCTTTCAGAATATAATATAGTAATAATGTCTATGTTCATGGATTTTCTGAGCTTCTTCCACACTATTAACATGTATCAAGTCAGATTTAATTATTTCTTCACATGTAAGACATTCTTATACATTGTGGGTTTTGAATTAGTTTGTGGGAATTGTTAAAATAAAATTTTTTGGTTAATGCCAAAAGAGGGTGAATCTATGATTAACAGATTTACATTTTTAATGGGAGTTAAGGTTAAAAAAGGTACTTTAATAGTTTGTCTTTTGAATTTTAGTCTGGAATACTTCATGTTTTTAAACTGATGAAATTTCTTGGATTTGATTTTTTGCATTCTCAAAAAGCTTTACAGGTTTTGATCTTTAATCAATTCATTTTTAAGAATGGATTGAAAAGAGGGAATTGTGGTAATTCTGTAAACTTTTATCATTCAGAAAGTAAAAGTCTGTTTTAATTAGCTTGCATGATAGTAAAGAAATGTTTTGTCGAGCATTGTTTATGCAGGAAAGCTTTTAAGTCATAAAACTCTGGGGTGAGTTTAAATTGCAAAGCTGTAAAAGCAGGATGTTTAGATAAGAAACTGGGAGAAAAGTTTTAGAGAAGCAGATAGCCATTTAACCATAAATTTTTATAATGAACCTTTGACCCAGAACACAGACACCCATCTTCGGACTCCAGGATTCCCTGACAGCAAATCATGGCTAAGACACTGTTTGGAAATGTTCTGATTGGACGGAGTTAGAAACGCCTAAAGTCCTGGCGAGGGCCGGTTTCTATAAAGTTGTGAAATGAAGATCAGTTAATTGTTCAGATTTCTTTAAGTCTGGACCACAGAGAAACTAGGGCAACTTTCTCTGTAAACTGCAATTTGTTAATCTGTTCAAAATAAATGTTAAACTGGAAATTGGCTCCATTTTGTCTCTGCTTGAACATGCATTGAATTACTTATGATAATTATTTAATTCAACAACACTAGCAAAATGCATCTTTTCTGATTAGTACAAACGGTACAGATTTCCAAAAACCTTCTATATAATACACAAAAATCAATTCACTACTCTCTCAATTTTCATAGTATTATTGTACTTACCTCGTTTGTTGCTGAAATTGGTTCAAAAATATTTTTTCATAAGGTGTCCCAAAACATTGAAGTTTTGAGGTGACTTCATCTGAGCTGCTTGAGAGTGCTAGATGTTGGGCAGGGTTAATTCAAAAATGGAAAATGCGATTGGTGTTCACCGAAAACTCACATACCTGTGAGAGGTTACTTGAGTTGTGAAAATAGTGAGTAGCTTATCACAACACCCTGATTTTTTTCAATTTCACTTCAAAGCTCCAAATGGGCTTAAATGGTACATGTGCTTAATGGGTACGCTTACCCTAAATATATATTGTTTTTAATTTTCCTTATTACGTACAGTTTTGTCTATATATATATATATATATATATGTATGTATCCTCTTGCATGCATTTCTGTCAAGAAAAATTGTTTATTATTAACTTTAACTTATATAATATAAAGTTATATAACTATAACTTTATTATAGTGTATTAGCACTTCCAAAAGTATACAACTAAATACATAAGGAAACACGCTTAAATTACAATCATTCCAGTGATTGAAGCTGAGGGAGAAATCTTCTGAAGATCCGTCAAGACGGACTACGCCTACTCGGAGACATCTGGCCGGCAGCGGCCATGTTGCCTCAGTTGAGTCGACTGGGGGCTTGGTTTGTAGTGGCTGACCTGGCATGCACAATTTTCTGCTTATGGATCTTGCTCCTTCCTGGCTATTGACCAATAGTAGAGGAGTTGGACCAGAAGGGCCACTCTCCTCTTCGCATAATGAAGCAGAAATGCATATGGTAAAGTGAAAAGAGAGAAGCGGGTAGGGGTGGGCGGTATGGCAAAATTTTCATATCACATTTTTTTTTTAAAACATGACAGTATTATTTGGCCATACAAGACTCTTCATATCCACATTATCTTATAAGAATGAATAATTTAAAAATGTGCTTTAAATAGACCATTTTAGCGCCATTTGGACTACATCATATTGTTTTTTTACAGACACAGGTGAATGATATGAAAATAATTAAAATGATTATGATTCTAGTAGACATTCTTGATGTTCTAAGGTTGAATGTATTTTTTTTTAAACCTCATGTTGGCGCAAGCAAGAAATTGCATCTTCTAATTGCTTTGCATGTAGTACTGAAGGATCCCGCTAGGGGCAGAGTATAGACTAAGACCGGATTTTACCAAAGAAGAAGTAAAATAAACATGGCAACCGTATGTGATCATTAGCTGGTTAATATTCAGTTAACAACAGAAAAAAAGACAGCAGAAGTATCGTAGATGGTATGTAAAACATATTTACCGCTATTAATTATTTCTTTCCTACTGGTTTTGCCGCCGTTGACCACGTGTACCTACAAACGGTCAAATAGCACTCAACATTTCCCCCTACTGGTTACTCTCAACAGTTTGTAAAAGGTATGATGTTCGGTTCTCCTTTGACATTTTAAAGCCGATAAACTTTTTAAACTATAGACGAGACTCCTCTTTTTTGGAATTACTACATCAGAATTGTGTGCTTCACTCCTGCCAGCAGCTTTACTTAGTTAAAAAACTTTGTTTTCTAGACTGTGGTGAAGAGCGCGTAGCAGTGAAATCGGTCCTGGCTGAAACACTTCCCCTCATTAAACGTTTCGCAAGTTTTCTGGGCTATTCACCGGTATAGGGGTATATTAAAAATTCATATCATAAAGAAAATAAACACCGGTTTTCGGTATGAACCGGTATACCCCCCATGCCTACAAGGAGGGAATCTAAAAACAAGGAATGCATGTATAAGGAAAAGGAAAAACAAAAACAAAAATTCTTGACAGAAATGCATGCAAAAGGAAAAGGATATATATATATATATATATAATTATATATATATATATATATATATATATATATATGTCAAGAATTTTTGTTTTTGTTTTTCCTTTTCCTTATACATGCATTCCTTGTTTTTAGATTCCCTCTTGCAGCAAAAACCCATGTTCACAAAAATGCACATAATAAGGAAAATGTAAAAGGAAAAACAAAAGTATTACTTTTTGCGATGGGAATGCATGTATAAGGAAAAGGAAACAAATACATGTATTTCTTTGGATGAAAATGCACGTAATAAGAATAAGCAATATGTATATAGTCCTGCTTTTGTTTTTAATCATGTCAGTTTTGGTCCTCCATACAAAGAACCTTATATGTTGGAGCTGCTCACGTAATGTTTATCCTGTTCTTTTTTATACCAATTTAAAGACGAATAACAAATGCTTGTTTTATATGCACTTTTCATTGCATCCAGTGCCTGACTGACATTTTAATCTATGCAAGAATGGTCTCTGCATATGTTTCTTTTTTTGCCAGATGGGAGCAGTACAAAAAGCTATTAAAGCAGCATTGATATAACATCATCCCATTAAGTTGATGAGATAAAGATGTCAGAAAACCTTTGTACACATGTAGCCAGCTGGTAGAATCATTAGAAATTTAAATCAGCTGGGTCTTCAAATGGGACTTTTGAGACAAGGGTTAGTGCATGTGAGCTTGTATGAGATAGAAAGGACTCTTATACCGCAGAGCACTTTCCCATTTTTTCATCTGTCACTCTTGCAGCAAAAACCCATGTTCACACAATACAGATGTAAAAAGCACATTCTCCATCTCACACACCAGGTCTGTATTAAGGTGTTCAGGATCTTTCTAAATGACTTTTCAAAAGATGCTTAGAATGTAGGGGTTTTAAAGAGAGCTTTAATTTTATTATGTCATAATATTTCTCTTCAATATTAAATCTGGTTCACAGAGCAATTTCCAGTTGATGTGAAGTTGACTTGGACTAGTAAATGTCAGCTGTGTTGTTATTCTCCCTGGATACTTGGCTCTGTACTTTTAGCTTAAATTACTAGGTAGGGGTGAGGTTAGGACGATTCTGAGGGCCCAGCACAGACAGGGGGCCATTTGAGGGCTATCAATATGTATTGTCTTTTGTAAGTTTTTTAAATTAAATATTTAATTTGATCTGTTCAAATAAGCAAATTATATATGGTTGGAATTCGATATAAAAAAATCCTCAAATTATGTATGATATTATCACTTCACCCCTCTCTCCCTTACTGAATGGTATCGTCTGACATTGACAGCGGCACATGCGAAATGTGTACAGTACGCTTCGCCTACGTAAACACTTCCTATCCTTCACTGCTGTGGAAGATCTTTTCTGTCAAAATGTTGCTCAGTTTAGGTCAAAGTACACTCAACAAAAATATAAACACAACACCTTTGTTTCTGCTCCCATTTTTCATGAGATGGACTTAAAGATCTAAAATTCATTTATGATACACAATATTCCCATTCCTCTCAAACATTGTTCACAAATCAGTCTAAATGTGTGATAGTGAGCACTTCTGCTTTGCTGAGATAATCCATCCCACCTCACAGTTGTGCCACATCAAGATGCTGATCCGACATCATGATTAGATTAAATTTAAGATGGTAAGGTCAACCAATAATGAATGCTTGTTGGGCTAGCAAAAAAAAAAAAAACAGTCAGATACATTAGTACTGCATAAAGTACTAAAAAAATATCTGTAGGAACTGTGGAAATAATCTAGCTCTAACAATACTGGAATTAGCTTCTGGAAGCATATTAACTACTACTTAAGGACTATTCTACCTTGTCCATTCAGTCTGGGCTCCATTTCTCCACCTATTTGCACTTTAGTATTCACATACTCAACTACTTGTGGATTTTTTTGTAGTGCATCTTTAAACTACTAAATAAAGCAGCTTGAAAAGCAAAAATACCTTGGCATAATGCTACTTGACATGTTATAGGCTAACATTTGCAAAGCAGCTAATCCAGAAACTGTTGGGGTTCTCTGGCTGTGTGCTGGAGAGTCGGTGTGTCCGTTTTGCTTACCTTCTCTGCAGGGCATTTCAGGCAACAGCTACCCAGGTGTCCCCTATCAGATCCTCATGATTTCCAGTTCAAAAGGGGGGCAGATTCTAGAGGCTGGTGCCAGTCATTATCTCCTGTGTTCTCAAGTAAGACTTCTTCTCTGGAGTTAAAGATTCTTTCTAATTACCTTCCTGTTCTTCTCATAGAACCGTCCTGTAACTCCAGTGATCTTTGCCCGGAACCTTCAAAGAAACAATTCTTCATCAATTCTGGTTCCCGCCTGGTCAGCCTATGCACCGCTCTTCAACTGGTAACAATCATCCAACTCACCATTATCTTCTTTGCCTCAAAGCTGTTTTCCTGTACACCCAGAACCACCTTTACCTACAAAATAAGAGAACTTACCTTCCTGTTTGTTGCTCCTGGATTCTCGTAGGTCTTCCTCTAGCTCTCCATCTCCAAAGACAAAACTGGAAGTCAACAGAGATCACACACCCACCTCCAGCCAACCTCAGCCCACATGCTCCCACTTACCTCTTCTAAACTATTACTTCCCGTATTCCAAGTAAGACGGTCCAGAACACCTCTCAGAATCTACAGAAATTCACAAAATCTTAATAAGCACTCACCTTTCTCCTCCAGGTTCCAGTTTCCTCACCCTGGTTCCTACCGAGACGACCATCCAGTTCCCACACTAAGAAATGAACCTTTTAAGAAAAAGACAACAATGTTTGTCTGCTCTCTGGTGGTGTTGCTGACTTTAGAAACAAAAGAACCCAATCATGTCAAACAAACTTATTTTTATTTTTCCACTGGATGACATGATTTGGCTCAAAGACTCCAGACAATAAACAGTTCTGAAAGTTTAATTTAAACAGGAAGTTGAGAAAGAGTCAGGACAGGGAACTGCAACGTGGGAGCCTGGATAACAGCGGTAAGTGAAATGATTTGTATGATTGAGGAAATGTTTTTTGGTCATATTGTAGGTGGATGAAAAGAGGAACTTAGTTGAAAGACTACAAGAGGACACTTGAAGGAGGTAAGTAGGTTCCAGTAACAAGATAGGCTGGTGATGGATGGTTGTTGGAGATGGTGTTCCGTCTTTATCATTCAGGTGATGTGTTGGAGGGGGGACAGGCAGGCATCGTGGACTTTAGGCAGCAAAGTGAATCTGTTAGAACGTTTGCCAGTTGGGGTGGTGTGGAGGCTAACCAGGACTTTAAGCAGTGCAGTGGTAGATCGATGGAATGTGGAAAGCCAGTTTGGGATCTCTAGATCAGTGGCCGCTTGGAGGAATCCACGGGATCAGGTCCCGGAATGGAATGGGGTCTGCGAGGAGGATAAGATGGGTAGGAAACACAGATCAGTTGAAGACTTAATCTCAGAGATGTTTAGCCTGTGTACCACGCTAGTATTGAGAACCATTTGCCATCAGCCACCAGGATCCACTCTCCTTTTGAACAGCATGATGAAGAGGTCTAATGAACAACACTTGTGGTGCATGCCAGTTACGCCCTGCAGAAAGGTAAGGAGAAGCAAGACACATTAATGCACACAGTCACTGAAACCTAACACTGGATGGCTATGCCCCCCAAGTGTGGATTCAAGAAAGACCATCCTAAGACGCTAAGACTATTTCCACTGTATGTATTATTGCATTTTAAGTTATATTTGGTTTTTTTCAACTGTTGAAATGGGAAGTTACATGCATTTTCTATTCATGGGCAGCTGTAGTTGTAACACCCCAATGGAGGTGATCACAGGGTAACATCAAAAGTAGTGTAAAACACTAAAGTTCAGACCAGTAAGATTCAGCTAGGTTCGGCTGCTGGAGTAAATTTGAAGATAAGTGAGGTAAAAAGACCACAAACCAGAATACATTTTAAATTGCTGGCTTGTTATTAGGAAAAAAATAATACATGAACAAAAGACATTAACATACAAAACATAAAATATTGACTTTTTTAACCAATCCAGAAACCATACAAATGAACAACTTAATGCCCCCTTTTTGTTAGAATTTGTTAAGTTTGGTTAATTTCCACTGTTTCAGCTTTTTCTTTTACACCTCTATTTAGATTTAAAACATTTAGTTCTAATTTTGTAGTAGAAATAGGTTGCAAAGTATAAGTCTTGATTCAAGTTATCTGATATCTAGTTATTTTTCTTTTGAGTCAACTCAGTTTAGGATAAATCATTAATTTCTGTTCTATTATTCAGTTTAATTTTAGGTTTGGAACAAAAGTTAATTTCCCTTTTTACATTCAACTCTTTGTTAATTCACCATCACAGAAATAAATTGCACTGATAAGTGCACAGTTACCAAATGGTGTTCAGAAAACAACAGGAGGAAGCCATTAAATTAACAGCAGGAGTCTCTGTTTAGCATTCAAATGAATCAAGTTCTTCGCCGTTTTACCATTAAAATGACATAAATCTACTACCTTAGGCCCACATTTACATGAAAGAATAGTTACATTGCACAAATATTTCTTAAAATAAAAGTAATACAATTCTTTCACTCACCAAGTCCCGTTCATCAATTAACAAAAACGTCTCCAAATGGCCCCTCCCTGGCTGCCACCTTATCGCGGTGGAGGGGTTTGAGTGTCCCAATGATCCTGGGAGCTATGTTGTCTGGGGCTTTATGCCCCTGGTAGGGTCACCCATGGCAAACTGGTCCTAGGTGAGGGATCAGACAAAGCGCAGCCCGACGACCCCTATGATGAATAAAATAGATGGATCTAGTGTTCCCTCGCCCGGACGCGGGTCACCGGGGCCCCACTCTGGAGCCAGGCCTGGAGGTGGGGCACGTTGGCGAGCGCCTGGTGGCCGGGCCTTTTTCCATGGGGCCCGGCCGGGCTTAGCCCGAAGAGGAAACATGGGCCCCCCTTCCCATGAGCTCACCACCTGTGGGAGGGGCCATAGGGGTCGGGTGCCGTGCAAGACGGGCGGTGGCCGAAGGCGGGGACCTTGGCGGTCCGATCCTCGGCTGCAGAAGCTGGCTCTTGGGACGTGGAACGTCACCTCTCTGGTGGGGAAGGAGCCGGAGCTGGTGTGCGAGGCTGAGAGGTTCCGACTGGACATCGTCGGCCTTGCCTCGACGCATGGCTCTGGCTCTGGAACCCGTCTCCTCGAGAGGGGTTGGACTCTCTTCCACTCTGGAGTTGCTCCCGGTGAGAGGCGCCGAGCTGGGGTGGGCATACTTGTTGCCCCCCATCTCGGCGCCTGTACGTTGGGGTTTACCCCGGTGAGTGAGAGGGTAGCCTCCCTCCGCCTACGGGTGGGGGGACGGGTGCTGACTATTGTTTGTGCTTATGCACCGAACAGTAGATCAGACTACCCACCCTTCTTGGAGTCCTTGGAGGGGGTGCTGGAGAGTGCTCCTTCTGGAGACTCCCTCATTCTCCTGGGAGACTTCAACGCTCACGTTGGCAATGACAGTGAGACCTGGAGAGGCGTGGTTGGGCGGTATGGCCCCCCCGATCTGAACCCGAGCGGTGTTTTGTTGTTGGACTTCTGTGCTCGTCATGGATTGTCCATAACGAACACCATGTTCAAGCATAAGGGTGTTCATGTGTGCACTTGGCACCAGGACACCCTAGGCCGCGGCTCGATGATCGACCTGGTTGTCGTTTCATCTGACCTGCGGCCGCATGTTTTGGACACTCGGGTGAAGAGAGGGGCGGAGCTATCCACCGACCACTACCTGGTGGTGAGTTGGCTCCGGTGGTGGGGGAGGACGCCGGACAGACCTGGTAGGCCCAAACGTGTTGTGAGGGTCTGCTGGGAACGTCTGGCGGAGTCTCCTGTCAGAAGGGGTTTCAACTCTCACCTCCGACAGGACTTCAAACACGTCCCGGGGGAGGCGGGGGACATTGAGTCCGAATGGGCCATGTTCCGTGCCTCCATTGTCGAAGCGGCTGACCGTAGTTGTGGCCGCAAGGTAGTTGGTGCCTGTCGTGGCGGCAACCCTCGAACCCGCTGGTGGACACCGGCGGTGAGGGATGCTGTCAAGCTGAAGAAGGAGTCCTATCGGGCCTTCTTGGCCTGTGGGACTCCGGAAGCAGCTGATAGGTACCGGCAGGCCAAGCGGAGTGCGGCTCGGATGGTCGCTGAGGCAAAAACTCGGGCGTGGGAGGAGTTTGGAGAGACCATGGAGAACGACTTCCGTATGGCTTCGAAGCGATTCTGGTCCACCATCCGGCGTCTCAGGGGGGGGAAGCGGTCTGCCGCCAACACTGTTTACAGTGGGGGCGGTGTGCTGCTGACCTCAACGCGGGACGTTTTGGGTCGGTGGATGGAATACTTCGAAGACCTCCTCAATCCCACCGACACGCCTTCCTGTTTGGAAGCAGAGTCTGGGGACTCTGGGACGGACTCTCCAATCTCTGGGGCTGAAGTCGCCGAGGTTGTTAAAAAGCTCCTCGTGGTAAGGCTCCGGGGGTGGATGAGATTCGGCCGGAGTTCCTCAAGGCTCTGGATGTTGTAGGGCTGTGTTGGTTGACGCGGCTCTGCAATATTGCGTGGACATCGGGGGCAGTTCCCTTGGATTGGCAGACCGGGGTGGTGGTCCCCCTCTTTAAAAAGGGGGACCACAGAGTGTGTTCCAACTACAGGGGGATCACACTTCTGAGCCTCCCTGGTAAGGTCTATTCAGGGGTTCTGGAGAGGAGGGTACGACGGATAGTCGAACCTCGGATCCAGGAGGAACAATGCGGTTTTCGTCCTGGCCGTGGAACACTGGACCAGCTCTACACCCTCGGCAGGGTCCTGGAGGGTGCGTGGGAGTTCGCCCAACCAGTCTACATGTGCTTTGTGGACTTGGAGAAGGCGTTCGACCGTGTCCCTCGGGGTGTCCTGTGGGGGGTACTCCGGGAGTATGGGGTACCAGGCCCTCTGATACGGGCTGTTAGGTCCCTATATGACCGGTGTCAGAGTCTGGTTCGCATTGCCGGCAGTAAGTCGGACTCGTTTCCAGTGAGAGTTGGACTCCGCCAAGGTTGCCCTTTATCACCGATCCTGTTCATAACGTTTATGGACAGGATTTCTAGGTGCAGCCAAGGTGTTGAGGGGATCCGTTTTGGTGACCTCAGGATCGGGTCTCTGCTTTTCGCAGATGATGTGGTCTTGTTGGCTTCGTCTGAACGTGATCTACAGCTCTCGTTGGAGCGGTTCGCAGCCGAGTGTGAAGCGGCTGGGATGAGGATCAGCACCTCCAAATCCGAGACCATGGTCTTGAGTCGGAAAAGGGTAGGGTGCTCTCTTCGGGTTGGGGATGAGGTCCTTCCTCAAGTGGAGGAGTTTAGGTATCTGGGGGTCTTGTTCACGAATGAGGGAAAAATGGAGCGGGAGATCGATGGACGGATTGGTAGGGCGTCTGCAGTCATGCGGGCGCTGTACCGGTCTGTCGTGGTGAAGAGAGAGCTGAGTCGAAAGGCGAAGCTCTCGATTTACCGGTCGATCTACGTTCCTACCCTCATCTATGGTCACGAACGCTGGGTGGTGACCGAAAGAACGAGATCGCGGATACAGGCGGCTGAAATGAGTTTCCTCCGTAGGGTGGCTGGGCTCTCCCTTAGAGATAGGGTGAGAAGCTCGGTCATCCGGAGGGAGCTCAGAGTAGAGCCGCTGCTCCTCCACATCGAGAGGAGCCAGTTGAGGTGGCTCGGGCATCTAGTCAGGATGCCTCCTGGACGCCTCCCTGGTGAGGTGTTCCGGGCATGTCCCACCGGGAGGAGACCCAGGGGAAGACCCAGGACCCGTTGGAGAGATTATGTCTCCCAGCTGGCCTGGGAACGCCTCGGGATTCCTCCCGAGGAGCTGGCCCAAGTGGCCGGGGAGAGGCAAGTCTGGGTCTCCTTGCTTAGGCTACTGCCCCCGCGACCCGACCCCGGATAAGCGGAGGAAGATGGATGGATGGATGGATGGGTCTCCAAATGGAACAGGTTGGAACAACCAAAAATAGTTTCTTCAACTCTCCTTCTCAACAGGAAAAAGAGTTATAGCTTTTTAAAAGCAACTTCTCCGCTTTTTTGCTTCCTTCGCTCCTTCTCTACCGCAGCTCTGAGTGCTACTTGCCTATCTCCCTTGCTTAGTTGTGAGTGAAAAACTAGCGATATGGTTAGTTGTTGCCAGTCACATGGGCTACAAATGCGCTTTCAAAATAAAAGTCTGAACACATTCTTTTTTTAAGCAATTTTACATGAATAAACAAAAAAGAATTAGCTAGTTTTTAACCTTTTTTTAACAACCAAAATATTGTATCATGAATTACAATATTTGAGGTTTTTAATTATTTTTTAACTGTTATGAACTATTTAGTTAATATTTATCATTTGTATTATATTTGTTATGACTGTTTTTATTAACTGGCTTTTATTTATTGAGTTCTATGTTTACCAGGGTTACATAGTTACTTAACCTTGTGAATACCGGGGATCCCCTGTACATGAGAGAGCCATGATAATTACCCATGATTGAAAACAGTTTGTGATCGAACTGTAGGAAAATAACAAAAATGGGATTTATTTTGGGATTCCTAAAACGAGATTTAAATCTCATCATGTAAATGTAATTTCTGAATTGTCTTATTAGTTGAATGTAACCTTATATGCTGACAACCAGTATTACGATTACTTGATGTCCTGAATCGTGTTATTCTTGCTGTGACTTGTAAATAACACATACAGTACATTATTTAGTGTATTTATAGACTTTGATTAACAATATTGAAAGTTGTAATGCAGATTAGCGTACATATTTGGCATGTGTTTACTCTGTCGAATACTTTTTCTGTACTGATACCCCTCAGTGACAACATGCATTAGTCAACTCTCGTACTTTCTTCATATGGATGATATTTGACTTTTTTTCTAACAACATATAAGACGGGTGTTGCACTAAAAGCAAACCTGACCCCTGGATTTTAGAACACTTTGGAGGAAAGGAAAGTAGCATGACTGCTATTCACTGTGGACTGATTGGCTCCTAGCCGTGCAACCCAACCTTTTCCCTTCTGTCTTTCCTCTCCCTGATCTTCCTCATCACTCCTGTCACTGGACACTTTACAACCAGCCATAAACAATAAGCAGAGATCTTGTCATTGTGCCCACCAATGCAGCAGCAGTCCTCTCAGGGTGTCATCTAATTAACGCAGGAGATTATTGCTGGGTCCATGAGCCGAGGCTGGGCCCTGCTGTCTCTGAATGGGGTCATTATGGGAGGTAATGAACAGGGTGAGCAATAGGTTTTGGGCTGACTTGGCGAGAGGCTGTCTCAAATGTCAAACCCACAGTGTAATCATCACTTTGTCAGAGGCAATGGGGATGCACTTTATTTGTTTCTTTTTGCAGAACTAGTAGTGTGGAAACTGCATAGATGGATCGTGAATGGAGGATTAGTTCCTGGAAAAAAATTAACTGTGAAGGCTTTCTATAGTGTGGCTGCTGCACAGCAGCGGCAGAGAGGTTAGGGACCTTACTCAGAGAACAAAAAAGATGAATACTAAAAAAAAAAGACAAAGCATGTGCTTCTGCGGCACAAAATATAGTATGAAGAATTAAAGTATGATGCAATGACAATGTATTCCTCTCAGACTGTTATTTTTAAATGCTATTGTTAGAACTTGCCAAAATTGCCAAAAGACCATGTTAGATAAACTGGCCTTTCAATATAGCATCTAATGCCAAAACACTGCATTGTATACTAATTTTCCATGACTATAGAGAACCGTTCTGGAAAAATGTTCCGGAGTTGATGTTGAGCTGACAAATCACAGGCTTGTACTCTCCATTTTGTTCAACGGAAGGTTAGAAAATTGGTCTCTATGCTGTGGGTCCTTGGATAGGTCACAGAGAGACCTTGCGTCAATTGGAAATGCCGTTGTGTCTATCCGTTCTGACGTAGACAAAAGTATAAAACTAAGCTTTACACTGATCCGTTGTTACAGAAAACATCCCTGGTTAAGCTAATTTGACAGGTAAAGGTATCCATAAGACCAATATATTTTATAGTAATCCAACTGTGTGATGTGTTTACATGGATAAAAAACCCTGGATCATCAGTGACCTGAAAAACCTGCTAAACAAGAAAACCATGAGCCTTCGGAGGAGAAAGACAAGAAATTATTGAGTTTAAGTAACGTATAGGCAAGATCAGATCATACAGCAAGAAGATGGAGAGCAACTACAAATGAAAATTATCAGAGATTTCTGGTCAGGGATGTAAGGATCACAGGCTTTAAGCACAACAAGAGTGGGATATTTGGAAGCCTCTACCGAGCCAGTGAACTGAACACATTCTTCAATAGTTTCAGTTCTGTAAGGGGCTCAGCTTCTTCCGCTTCTGCCCTGAGCCAAACAAACATCCCACACTCCTCTGATCCACACATTTCCTAACACACTGTGGATGTTTAATCTTCCAGGGCCTGTCCTGCTTCCAAAACATGGTCTTCAACCAAATTAGGAGTTGCTGATGTTCCCTTTTCCTCCCCCTCCCACCTGTCTGTCTCAGGTGAAGAGGCAGCTGTAGAGAATGAACCGGAACAAGAAGCGTTCAGAGTCTATAAATACAGCTCGATTCCAGCCGCTCCTTCTCCTGCATGCTTCTGCCGGCCAGGGTGGGCAACAGAAGACAATTTCCAACCATCTTCCTTTGCCCACAGAAGAAAGGCCCGAGTTTCTGGGAGAAACTCACTCCAAGGGAACCCAAAGACCATTTCAGGTGAATATTAAACATTGATAAACATAGATGTAGTTTATACCCAGAGCCAGATGAAACCCCTCTGAGTTTCAGACTGCCGACCGCTGAGAAACAGAGCGAGAGCCACACATGGTGGGGGACCTAAACCAGCCGGAATCTGCATTCAGCTCCCCCCAAAGAGCCGACAGGAAGAATTGCCGTGCTGGAAAGCTGCCAAAAAGGTATTGTCAGTGAAAGAAGCTGGTATGGATCGCTGCTTAGCCACATTGGAGGACAAGCTAATGGCATCCCCACGGCCACGAGGGTCACTATAAGTAGCTACTGCAGCCATTGGTAGCCACAAGGCTAACGTCACCTCATCCCCTTTCCTCCTCTACCACAGACCGACTCGGAGCTTAATTATTTATAAGGTCTATTTGGGCAGAGGCAATTTAGTTAGCTGATTCCCTTTTATTGTTGTATTGTTTTCAACTGTATCGGTTGGGATAATGCAGGCCCCTCGGCCTAAAACTTTAATCACTTTAATCTGTTTTAAAATACTTTTCCTGACAAAGAGTTGTTTTAAATCCTACAATTGAGCTAATCAATCAAACAGGAGTTTTCCCCTTTTTGTTAAACGTTTAAGAAATGCATTCGAGCAGTTCCAAATGCCCATGTGTGTTACAGGGAGCTAAAGCTAAGATTAGCCAACAAATTGGCTCAGGCTGGCACTCAATGAGTAAACAGCGGTGTATAAATGGGAATCGGTTCAACAAAGATAAAGAACAGAAACTAATCTTATTAGCTATGTTTGAAACTCCTTTATGCATTGAAATACCGACCTTAATAAACCAATGGTGCTAAATTAGTTAAAGCTAATTACTGGGCCAGGGCTGGGGGTTCGGCAGTGGTAGTTGGCCCAGGGTGACTGCGGTATGTCTCGGCCGGCTGCAGTTCTCAGTCTTGCGGCGGTGGGGAACCTCTGTCAGCTGATCCCTGGTCTGGGCCTTGCTGGGGGGTGGGGCACCCTTGGTCCCTGTAGTCTCTGGTTACTGGAACGGTCCACCCTAACGTTCACCCTGCAATATAGCTGCTGGATATTCGCCGGGGGCTTCCCTCTGTTCCTCTCTTTGGGCGTGTGGTCGGCCCTACGACAGTCCACCTCGGATTCCTAGGCTCTGGGGCCTTCCGGGCGTTTGTGTCCCTGTCCTCCTTCATGTCTGTGTCTATTCCTATTGGACGGACTGACGGCTCCTTACACCAGCTACATAACAACGTAAGTATGGGGAAATCGTATATGCATGTGCATGCTCACACACACACATAGGTGTGGGGTCATCTGTGTTTACAGATACATTCTTGGGCTAAGGTTATCATAAATAGTTAATTGGTGCCAAAGGCTTTCAGGGACATTGTTGTTGTATTCATATACCCATATAATTTGTTTTTTGATGCGTAGTTCTTTGTTGTTTTTTTTTTTATGTTGCTCCGTTTATTTTTTATTCTTCACATTCTTTCTTTCTTTTCTCTTGTTTCTCCATCTCTGTGTCCATAACCTCAGGAAATTAAACCCACAGCAGTCACTAATAAAGATTTTATACACATTTATCAAGTAGACCGCTACAGAAAGTTTCGGAAAACTTAATAGGTCTGCTATAGTGAAAAAGCTGTAATGCTCTTCTTGAGAAAGTAAATCTTTTGGGCTTATACTTGGTACTCCTATACCAATTCTGAGTACCACACTGCCAGACAGGAAATGTTTAAATAAATAAAAAAAAATTTAAAAATTAGATAGGAGAAATCTATTATTTTTTGTTTTGAACTCCACAACCACATTCACAATGCACGTGTGGTCTCATATCAAAAATAATTACAAATACAGGTCTGTTGGGTCAGTCAGTAAATATAAAATATCAAATACTAAATGGTCTCAGTCTTCCAGCATCCCATGCACCAGGCCAGCCGCCACCTTCCTCAAGCTCCTCAAAGCTCATTGCACCACCAACTGCCACCTGGTCACCCCTGGAAGAGCTTGTTGTCTAACTTAAAGCCGTCCCTGTATTGCATCACGACTTTGTATTTGGGAGAGGGACACTGCTTCGTCCTTTCTTGGATAAGGAAGGATCCATTCTTGTCAGCTGAGAACATTCTCAAAAGCTCCCTCTCTTTCCCCTTTGTATCTTAGAGGCTGGACCATCTGATCTCTTCCAAAGTGCCGGGAGAAACCCCTCTTTCTACGCCACGCACTGCGAATCACAGCTGTTTGCAGCGGTGTATTCTACAAGCGCTGATCGGCCATCAGCGTCCTGTTCACCCCTCCTGCGCAACTCAGGTGAACGGATTAAATCAGATCTGGCCGCACGCTTAGCTAATTAGGCTACATCTAGTGATAAGCGCTGCTTGTCGCCCCCCCTTTTTTTAATTTAGCAGTACCATTTAGTATAGCATTGTAGCATGTAGCATGACTGAATTTACTGTTTGAGCAAATTGGTGAATAAAATAGACTAAACTTGAGATTGGTCTCTGTATTTCTTCAGTGTTTATGGTTGATACACTGTGCAAAAGAATGTACCTTTCAGTTTGACTGATTTAATCACTGATTTTTTTTTCTGACATAAAGTAAGAAGCTGGTGCCCCATTACTTAATTCATCCAGAATAATTTGAGTTACATTAACAATTACCCCCGTATTAAGTTACCGGTGTAAGTGTGTTTAAATCATTATTAGCCAGGCAACGAGAAGGATCCCTGAATCCCCAACAAGGTCGAACTAACAAAAATATATAAATAAACTTAACATTTGAATATCACCAGTCTGTGTTAAGCATCACATAAATCAATTGTCACAATTTACCATTTTCATTTAAACACTCAGATTATCTGGCTTATCACTTAAGGAAATTAATGCTATTATTGTGAATATGTACACAGCTACTTAAATTAGCACTAATTTAAGTCAGAAAACATCACCGTAATGGAGTGCACATTTTTAGAGCACCAGTAACCCACTCTGAAATAAACTGAAGCTATACAGTGAACCAAAAAGCATAAATCAACATAAATATAGCATATATACTCGGCACCATGCACAACAAGCTGATATCCCAAGTGGATGGTAAGGACAATTCCCACAGACAACTTATAAACGTATAATCATATCAACCCAATACGGCAATAGTAATATACTCATTTGTGTTTAGGCAAACACACACATGCTGCTGCACAACAATCCGCAGTGTGGCTGGTTAGGAATGAGATATGATGTGTTGGGGGATGAATTATAAACAGGGCGGTGTTCTGTGAATGTTAACTGGATAAAAAAATTAAAAAAATTGTTCTAGGAATTAATCGACCTGCGTTAGGGCTGTCAAAATTAACACATTTACTTTTAGCAGTCTTTTGGCAAAAATATAGCCATGTTAGCCTTTTCTGGTGATATATGCTGTTTGACATCTTTGGAAAAAACTGAAATAAAGGACCAAAATGTGTGTTGCTTTTCGGTCTAATTACTAAAGCCGTGAATCTTAATTTACTTTTGAAGGGTGAAAACATGTCTTGGAAGTACTATGCAGTACTGGAGTCCAACCTGAGCCTCCCATAAGAAGAAACGCTTTATCAGCCTGCATACTGCACCTTAGACTCATGCATGAGTAAATGAACTAAACATGGATATTAGGTTTTATAGAGTAAGTATTGTGACAGAATGGCAACAGCACCAGCTCTGATAACAAGGATGATTTTGTATGTTTGTGAATTTGTTGCATGTTATGTAGGCATGATTTCAAATATGGTGGTGTTTGAATGAAAGTTATTTATCATATTAAAATGTATTTTAATTTGTGCATTTATTTATATAAAGCCTTGGAAATCAGTCATTAAACTTGAGCAGAAAGCAAACAGACACCAGATAAAGAGCAGGATGGACTGCAGAGGTGCAAGGCATGATCAGCCAGAATAAGATGTCTTTTTTAATAATTAGTTGAGGAGTACCTAGTGACATCCACCGCGGTGGAGGGGTTTGAGTGTCCCAATGATCCTAGGAGCTATGTTGTCTGGGGCTTTATGCCCCTGGTAGGGTCACCCATGGCAAACTGTTCCTAGGTGAGGGATTAGACAAAGCGCAGCCCAAAGACCCCTATGATGAGGAAAACTATTGGACTCAGAATTCCCTCGCCCGGACGCGGGTCACCGGGGCCCCACTCAGGAGCCAGGCCTGGAGGTGGGGCAAGTTGGCGAGCGCCTGGTGGCCGGGCCTTTACCTATGGGGCCCGGCCGGGCTTAGCCCGAAGAGGCAACATGAGCCCCCCTTCCCATGAGCTCACCACCTGTGGGAGTGGCCATAGGGGTCAGGTGCAGTGCAAGACGGGCGGTGGCCGAAGGCGGGGACCTTGGCGGTCCGATCCTCGGCTGCAGAAGCTGGCTCTTGGGACGTGGAACGTCTCCTCTCAGGTGGGGAAGGAGGCGGAGCTGGTGTGCGAGGTTGAAAGGTTCCGACTGGACATCGTCGGCCTTGCCTCGACGCATGGCTCTGGCTCTGGAACCCGTCTCCTCGAGAAGGGTTGGACTCTCTTTCACTCTGGAGTTGCACTCTGGAGCGCCGAGCAGGGGTGGGCATACTTGTTGGCCCCCATCTCGGCGCATGTACGTTGGGGTTTACCCCGGTGAATGAGAGGGTAGCCTCCCTCTGCCTACGGGTGGGGGGACGGATTCATGCACCGAACAGTAGCTCAGATTACCCACCCTTGGAGGGGGTGCTGGAGAGTGCTCCTTCTGGGGACTCCCTCATTCTGCTGGGGGACTTCAACGCTCACGTGGGCAATGACAGTGAGACCTGGAGAGGCGTGGTTGGGCGGTATGACCCCCCCGATATGAACCCGAGCATTGTTTTGTTGTTGGTCACGAACGCTGGGTGGTGACCGAAAGAACGAGATCGCGGATACAGGCGGCTGAAATGAATTTCCTCCCTAGGGTGGCTGGGCTCACCCTTAGAGATAGGGCAAGAAGCTCGGTCATACGGAGGGGGCTCAGAGTAGAGCCGCTGCTCCTCCACATCGAGAGGAGCCAGTTGAGGTGGCTCGGGCATCTGGTCAGGATGCCTCCTGGTGAGGTGTTCTGGGCACGTCCCACCGGGAGGAGACCCAGGGGAGGACCCAGGACTCACCGGAGGGATTATGTCTCCCACCTGGCCTGGGAATGCCTCTGGATTCCTCCTGAGGAGCTGGCCCAAGTAGCCGGGGAGTGGGAGGTCTGGGTCTCTTTGCTTAGGCTACTGCCCCCTCCCCCAAGCGGAAGATGATGGATGGATGGATGGATGGATGGATGGATTTATTTGAGTAACTTTTTTAAAGTTACAGTACTTTTGGGAGCAGTTTTACTACACTTTCCTTTTAGTTGAGCAATATTATTGTGAACTATCACTACTCTTACTTGAGTGAGATATCTGGAACCTCTGTCCCCTGCGAGTAACTTCACTGAATGAAAAGCAAACATTAAATACAAAAACCTACAGTTTTGAGTAAAGTTACACGTCTTGTTTGTACACAATTTTTGTTGTCCTAATGTATTTTTCAGCTGAGTCATCAGCTGAGCCTTATGAGCCATTTGGAGATCAAGCATTTTCACTAAGCACTATATATTGTCACTGAAAGTGCTTTACGCTGTTCTAGCATGTATATACACATTCAATTGAAATTCAAATTCAAAAATACTTTATTGATCCCAGAGGGAAATCAGTTGTGGTTGTAGCTCATTAATTAATACATTTTTCAAGGAATTGTTGTAGACCATGATGGCTGTGGGGAGAAAGGATCATTATCTCCAGTTGTTCTACAGTCGTCCAAATAACAGAACCAGCCTTCTGTATTAGGTTATTGAGCCGTTTTAAGTCCCTGGCTCTGATGCTGTTACCCCAACAGATGATGGACGAAGAGATGACACTCTCCACCACAGACTTGTAGAACCTCAAGAACCTTAAGGACCTCAGCTTCCTCAGAAAATACAGTCTGCTCTGTCCCTTTTTGTAGACGGCTTCACTGTTGATTTTCCAGGCCAGTCTGTTGTCCAGGTGAACTCCGAGGTATTTGTACTTCTCAACCACCTCCACTTCTTCTCCCATGATGGAGACAGTCTTTGACTTGTCTCTGTTTCTTCTGAAATCTACTATCATCTCCTTTGTTTTGTTCACATTCAAGGTAAGATGATTGTATCCACACCATGCCACAAAGCTTCTCACCAGCTCTCTGTATTCATCTTCTTCACCTACCTTTATTGATTTTTTAAGTTTTATATTGTAAAAAAATCTAAAAAAACATTTGTTTTTTACCTTAATTTGTTACTTTGTAATTATTTGTTACTTGATTTTTTAAAAATCTTTTAAAATATAAGAATTTGCACATAAACTTCTGCTTACTCATCTGAAGACTTTTGTTGATCGGTTTGTAAGTTACGGATTTACAAAATTGTTTTTCATTCTTACTTGAGTCATTTCTTGGATTATTACTTTTTATTCAATTAAGTAAACATAAACTGAGAAAAAAACGTACATGAGTAATATTTCTGGGTATCTGAGCCTTCAATTGAGTATACAGAAGCAACATTAAGTCAAGATCAGATCATACAGCAAGAAGATGGAGAGCAACTACAAAGGAAAGATATCAGATATGTCTGGTCAGGGATGAGAAGATCACATGCTTTAAGCAAAACAAGAATAGGATAAATGGAAGCCTGTACAGAGTCATCTCTGATGAAGTCAAACTTAGCCCTCTTGTTTTAAATGTTCTGGTTCTAGGGAATGTAATGTGTATTCAATGGATCTGTGATCTGAGGTAACTTCATTGAGCACCTTACTTAAAGTTGTCGATATAGTTGATAGATGGTACTATTTTGTCTCATTTTCTCTTTTTTCTGTTTCATGTGGTCTCTAGCCCAATGATATGCCTTGTTAGGCATTTTGTGTGAAAAAAAAGCTCATCACTTCTGTTTCAGCATGTTGCAGTTTGTCAGAGGAGTGGGTGGCGTGAAACGTCATGTTTGAGTATAATTCATTATTCTTCACCATATGCAAAAGTTTCGTCTTTTGCTGCCTTTGATCAAATAATGAACTTGACTAACTTTGCTGCTGGTATTAAGAGACAAAGTAAAACATTTTCTTTCTCAAGTCGGACCCTGTCTGTCCATACTGTGGAGTTCCTAACAGGTAGCTTTGTTGCTAACAGTTGGCTTCAGCTTCTAACTTCTACTTGCGGAGATTTGCTCTGCTCTCTCCAGGCTACATAATGAGCCTACCCCTGAACCGTCGCAAGCCAAGGTAGCCAAGACCATGAATACTAATTTTCCCTGTGATGTAGAAGGCACTGGCTTTTTCAGTTCTGTTTTCTTTGTTTGGCTAATGAAGGGAATGGAGGTTGGAGAAAATGTTCACAGGCAGTAGGCTTATGCATCTCAAAGTGAGCAATTGTTTTTAACAAAGAAGGTCTTCACGATGTTCAGTGAAGGAGACCATTAAAGCATATTAATTTATACTTGTCATCCAGAGCATTGTGTTCGCATTAAGGTGGTCAGAATTTGAAAGTTGAGATGCTGCATCTGTTTAGAAAATGCACTAATCTTTTGCACATTGTAAAATAATCCATTACTCGTTTGGGCTAAACCCTGGATATTCTTCTTAAATCCTAAATCTGCCTGCGTTATGTAGAAACTATATTGTTATCTTGAATTTGAACAAAACAAAGGAGATGATTTTAGATTTCAGAAGAAACAAGAATAGATTAAACACTGTTTACAACATGGTAGAAGAGGTGGAGGTTGTTGCGGGGTGTAAATGTGTTCACCTGGACAAAAGTGTGGAGACTGAACAGTAAAGCCTTCTACAAGAAGGAACAAAGCAGAGTTGACTTCTTGAGGAAGTTCAGGTCCTTCAAGGTTCAAAGTTTTCCCAATGTTTGTGTAAGCCATAGTATCAACAGAACATTATATAATTAAAAAAAAAGTGCTATGATGTAATACTGTCATTGTTGGTTTGTCACTAGCTCTCACTAGCTTTGGCCATAATATTTAAATATATATATATATATATATATATATATATATATATATATATATATATATATATATATATATAATGATATAATGTCTTTTTAAGAAGACTATGTAAATATGAGGTACCATGTTCCAGTCAAATAAAAAAAAATAATCCATTGGTATTGTAAATTAGTCAGATAAACCTTATACTAACAAGGGTTTTTTCGATTCCAAGCACTGGTACATATGCTCAGCAGTGCTCTCCATGAGCATGTAGTGGCAGTTGAGAAGAACTCCACACCCTTTTGAGAGGAAGAAGCCTTCAGCAGAACCCGGCTCCGGATCAACAGGAATCTGCCATGACTGACTGTGGACTAAGAGGACAGAAAGGCGACAGAGGCACTGTTCCAGGAAATTTTCCGTGTCAAGGAAAGGAGTACAATGACCTTATACCAGCAGTTGTTTCCATTATATTTTTTTTCCGCAAGAAAAAACTCTTAAACAGAGAAAGATTGGGCCAGTGGTAATTGCTAAGGGGAAGCGAAATGGAGAGAAAACACTCAGTTACTGGGGGCTGTTTAGTTAAATTTAAGACCCACTTTATGATACTTGTGTTACACTGGGGTTACAAGGTTTAACGTTTTGACTTTTTTAAAACAAATTAATAGCCAAACAAAACCATTGCCTATCAAAAAATTTTTAAGGATTGTAATATTAAATAATTGATTATGATTTAATTTCATTAAACAAATACGTTAATCAGAATTTGCCATATAGGACCCCTGCTGATATGTTGTTGAGAACATAAAACACTACTATTTACAAATTATATTTAATATTTTAGAGTTTTGAATAATTTAACAATTGTGCAAGAAATATGAAACAACACAATGCAGTACATTCAGTATATGGAACAAATGTAAACAGGTCAATTTCAAATGGGCTAGGATTGAATGATGTAACGGATAATTTTATTATTAATGCTGAGACATTTAGAAAGGTTCAATTATTTTACTCAGCTCTTGGATAGTTGTTCTGATTCTAAGGTACAGACAAGAAATAATTGTATGTAAACATCTCATCTTCACTTATGACAACTCTTGTTATTATCACTTATGACAGATCCTATGAATGCCTTTCTCAGCATTACACCAAGTGTCCCTTATTATTATCTATATTCTGATTGTCCATTGAAACTATCTCCTGATTGTTTACTGCTGACTACTGAAGTCACACTTCCTCTACTGTTTGATTATGTATGAAATCATCTGTCTGATGCAATGATCGATCAGAAGCTCATTCAATAGGGTGTGGCTGACTACGATATATACCCATGCATCTGTGCTGAAGCCTCAAGGTTCTCAGCAGGAGGCCCTCCATGCACGTAAAATAAACTATGTACGAATATAGCTGAAACTTTGTTTTATTCTCTCATCCGAGGCCTCTCAGACACCCAGATTTCTACCACATTATTTGGCATCACTTGAACAGGTCTCGTGCATGTCCGTCGGACACTGACTGAGGGGATGCCTGGGTGTTTTTCTGCACCCATCTCCGGGCCTCGCTTAAGCATTCAAGAGAAGGGAGACTCAGTCCAGTGTTCTGATTAACCATTCTTTAAATACGATGTCTTTCTTATTAGGATTATGTAGTGAATACATGCATTATTTTTCAGAAAAAGATAAAAACAGCATCAAATTCAATTGAAATCTTTATTGCTAGAACAGACTATCATGCATAAAAGTGACACTGACTGAGGGGATGCCTGGGTGTTTTTCTGCACCCATCTCCGGGCCTTGCTTAAGCATTCAAGAGAAGGGAGACTCAGTCCAGTGTTCTGATGAACCATTCTTTAAATAAGATGTCTTTCTCATTAGGATTATGTAGTAGATACATGCATTATTTTTCAGAAAAAAATAAAAACAGCTTCAAATTCAATTGAAATCTTTATTGCTAAAACAGACTATTATGCATAAAAGCAGAAGTATAGTGTAAGTACAGTGTATCTGAGCATCTTGATGAGAAGTCTTTTATTCTATGTTCACGACATGGCACCTTGAGAACTACTTCCCTTCTTGATTTAAAATAAGAGTCCCAAACACCGGTGCAAAGCTTATAGCACTTACTTCAACATCTACGGCTCATTACTGCATGAACCTGTTACCAGTCACTGGTAAAACAGTTACCGAGATTACCAAGTACCAAGTATTGTGGCAAATTACTTTTGCAACATCTGTTTGCACTGCTTAGAAATGACTGCTGGGATTGACTCCAGATTAAGTCACACTCTGATATCCAGAGCTTCTTAAAAAAGGGAAACAAATTAACACTAGGGTTGTGAATTGAGAAGAGATTGACTTATAACTGGTCCCAACAGAACAATTCCATCAGAATTGTAGTTCTCCAATCTTATCTATTCTTCTTTACAACATTATCAATTTCGGTTTTCCCAAGATTTTGTGTCATGTTATAATTCTGTCTCACTCTTCAACAAATCACCTCTTCAGATGCGCAGTATCATGGAAAGCACACATCAACACAAGTGCATAGATGATCAAAAAAACAGATCTCTGACGATGGTCACATTCATATTAAATATCCTGCATTAGCACACTGTTGCCTTGCAACTCCAAGCAGCAGGCACAAATTTATCTATATTTAAAGCGTAGGTATTTTACGGTCTCATGCATTTTAGATTATGACGACGACAGTCAGCTCTTGGGCCGCTAGCCCCTAAATATCAGTTCAAGTTACCCCTTTCATGCTTACTGCTCAGGGAGTTAGGTGGAATGAGAAGATTCAGGAATGTCACCAGGCAGTGAACATGTTCGTGGAGAAGGGCTTTTATTCCTTCTCCCCTCTAGAGTAACCCCCTTTTCAGTTAGTGGTCTAGCAACAGTTGGAATGTTTACAACCCATTTTAGTCCACATAGTGTATGGTGAACTTTAAAAGTAAAATCACAGCATGTTTTATTCTGGTGGCTGATACATCAACCAGATTAAGGGGGGAATTATGGCTTGTTGCAGAGTAGTTGGTTTGCAATCACATACTTGTAGGCTTTATTCCAGCTTTTACCTGTCACATGTCAATGTACCCCTGGACAACGCCCCAAACCCCATGTTGTCTACCAATCTGTGTATCGTGTATGGATGTGTGCGTATTCGTAAGTCTGAATTGGTAAATGTGGCTCCAGTGTAAAGCGCTTTGAGTGGTCAGAATTGGTAGGAAAGTGCTGTATTAGTTCAATCCAATCACCATATATTAAATTATGTTTTGTTGATTATAACCTTACTACTGTAAATATTATTGACAAAAGATTTAAGTGAAATGGTGAGGGTCTTGAATCCCATATGTAAACTATATGTTCATCTTCACAGTCTTGTGCAAATGTAATTTTTGAGAAAAAGTAAATTGTTGCGCTCTGCACAGGAGACTGGCCGCTTTACGAGTGCACGCTGGCGCGTTTGGCTGCCGCGTTTGGCTGCCGCTGCTCTACGACAAACCTTTTGTGTTAAATGTCTCTTTACCCGAGTCATTTGTCCAGTCCTCTCATCTAGATTTAGATTCTCTTTTATGGACCTCAACCTGACCACCAGATCTGTGTGTTGGGCAAAACTCTTTTTCACTTACCTGCTTGCCTCAAGCTCGGGTTTCACATCATCACCTCTCCGCTCTACTCTATCATGTGGGCCAGCAGGATTTCTCTGGGGCTCGCACTAGCCTGGAATTTTTTTTCGCTCATCCATCTATCCATGGAGTAATCAGACTAAGAGTCCAAGTTTCCATGTCACTCAGAAAATCGAATTATTAAATGAAGTACGTTCGACTCCCTGGCGATAAATAATTTTAGATTGGAGATTAGGAATTTGTCTGTAGTTTTGCATTAATGTGCTGTCTAGGTTCTTTTTTTTTGTATTGGTTTGATAACTGGGGGTGGAGTAGGGGGTCTAGGACGGAGGGACGGAAAAAAGGGCAAAAGGAGTCTAATCACGAGATCGTAACAGTTGACGAGGAGACCGGCGATGTGGGAACAGGTGACGAGGAGGCTGGCGAGGTGGTCACAGGTGACGAGGAGCCCAGCAACGTGGAAAGAGTTCTGATGAATATTAAAAAGAGAGATCACATTTCTCCTGTTTTAGCTTCTCTCCATTGGCTCCCTGTTAAATCCAGATTAGAGTATAAGATTCTTCTACTTTTGTCCAAAGCCCTTAATAATCACGCTCCATCGTACATCAGAGATCTGATTGTTCCATATGTTCCTAACGGAGCACTCCGTTCTCAGACTGTAGACTGGTAGTTCCTAGGATTTCTAAAAGTAGAATGGTCAGCAAATCATTTAGTTATCAGGCTCCTTCTCTGTGGAACTAGCTCCGAGTTTTAGTCATTGAGGCAGCTACTCTGTCTATTTTTAAGACTAGACTTAAAACTTCCCATGTGTCTGGGTTGGTCGGTGGCGGAGCAGAACCTTGTGTCTGGGTGTGCTATGCAGAACCTCTTTTCTGGGTGGCCAGCATCGATGAAGTACCTCGTGTCTGGGTGGCAAGCGGTAATGTACAACCTTGTGTCTTGTAGGCCGGCAGCGGTGCAGAACCTTGCTTTTGTGTTGTATTGTTTTAATGAGATGATGGTTAAGTTGAGTCTGGTGGTGGGATGGCTGGTAGACATGAATATTGTGTTGGGAAGCTGAACCTTGTGGCTTGTGAAACGGGGATGATGAACCTTGTGACCCGAGGGGCGGTGGCGCTGAACCTTGTGACTCGACAAGCGGTGGAACTGAAGCATCAAGCATCAAATTGCATCCGTTTGAGCGTTTTCCTGCCTGGACATGCTGGCCGGTGTGAACACACCTTAAGAAATTCTCCCCAAGGTACGTCAGTCCCTACAAAATCCAGTCCATAATTAGTCCCGCTGCGGTGCGCTTTAAGCTCCCACCTACCCTCAGGATCAATCCCATATTGCATGTGGCCCAGATCAACCTGGTCCTTTACCTTGTGTCCTCCATCCTATTTCCCTCCACCCACCCTGGAAATTGAAGGACCCCCAGCCTATGCGGTCCGACGGATCGTGGATTCCCGTCAGCAGGGTAGAGGTAGGCCATATCTAAGTGACTGGGAGAGCTATGGTCCGGAGGACCGTTCTTGGATGCCCTGTTCCTTTATTTTGAACTCCACTCTCATCTCGATTTCCAGTTTTCCCGTCCTTCCATGTCCTCTGCACCGCCAGGTGGCGATTGTTAAGTGGCGGAACTCTTAGCATGCCTGCTGCACCTCCACAGGTTTTTCCTGTTGGCCTCATCACCAAGGAGCTGTCAGACCTTGAGTGCCTGAGTGTCATACCATGCTGGTTCCACTCTGACAGATCTCCTTGTGATCTGTTCATCTGCTCATCAGAAGTCAATTCTCAAGTCTGGTTAATCAAGCTCCAAGACTAAAGGTATCTCTCCACTAGTACCTTTTGTTGAGTCGTACTGTACCGGTACTTTCGGTAACGCGACTCGACACGGCTGGACTTGTTAAGTGTTGCTTCACAGTTACAACAAACCAGAGCGTCTAAAGTGAGCGGGTCCATCATATGGTGGGCGGCCCCAGACATTTTTGTCCAGGCCTGTTTCATGCATTTATTTTTTAAATAATCCTGTTGAAGCATGGATGAAAAGCTATGTCTGACTTTCATTGGTCAACATTTATATAATTTTAATTTATTATTACTATTGTCAGATTAAAGTTATTTCTGTGACCATTATGAGTTTTTTTTTATTTAATGAAGGGTACCAACAATTATGTCCACGTCTGTATATGGTTACTCTGGTGTTATAGTGATTTACCTCAGTTGCACTGTGAAGTGGGTCAGACAGGTTTTAATTCAGGCTAACTGATACCGGAGATATGCTTTAGCCTTGCCCTAGCCCAGCACCACTAGACTCTTCAAATATAAGAACTGCATGAATTTAAGAAAAAAACCCTATCAAGACATCAACAACACTCTGGATAACTAGGAATAAATGGTAAATGGACTGAACTTATATAGCGCTTTTCTAGTCTTACTGACCACTCAAAGCGCTTTATATTGAAGCCGCATTCACCCATTCACACTCGCATTCATACACCGTACTTGTACTTTGAGAAGTCAGATTAAGTTGTCAGTGTAACATAACTGCTGTTTCATGAACACTCGAAGCTTTAAAATAACATAACTCGAACAAATGTAGAAATGGTAATAGATACACTCACTCAGTGAAGGACCTCCACTCAGCAATGGCTTTTTTGTATGTGGAAGTATTATCTTAGTCGTGGATAGAGTGCAGTAGAATCTTAGTTTGCATTACTGAGAGCAGTGTTGAAATACACTTTAGGTATATGACGTGACAAGGCATAGTAATAGGCCATCAGCTTGGTACTTGCAAAGGTGGTCACCAGTGTGTTGTCAATTGCGATCATGCAGTTATCCTTGGAAATGAGCAGCACTGGGCAAGACAAGGGTCGCTGTTGGATATATTCCTCAGCGTGTTCTGCTGTCTAAATGACAAAACTTAAGAATACAAAATTTAGATGATCAATATTAGAAAATAAATTATGTGTGTGTTTTTTTTGATATAACATCTGCCGTAACATAAAGTAACAACTCAAACACTTTACTGATAAACCTGAGAGTAAAATCTAAACAAATCGCACCTTAAAAGTACGTGAAAAAATGCTTCGCTGCAAGGGCCCAACTTCTTAGGTGGAGATACACCATATGGAAAAAGGTCTGGAAGAGCCGTAAACACTGCTAAGGCATGGTCCGCTAGTTTAAACAAAGCACAAAAAGCAAAGCACAAAAAAACCCAGCATCTATTCTGACCTTTATCTATACTAATTTATTATTATTATTATTATTATTATTATTATTATTATTATTATTATTATATACTTGCTAATACAATTTCAACATTGTTGAGTGTCTTGGGAAGTGTTGTTGAATTAAATAATTATCATAAGTAATTCAATGTATGTTCAAGCAGAGACAAAATGGAGCCAATTTCCAGTTTAACATTTATTTTGAACAGATTAACAAATTGCAGTTTTACAGAGGAATTTTGCCCCCGTCAGTTCCTCTGTGGTCCAGATTTAAAGAAATCTGAACAATTAACTGATCTTTATTTCACAGCTTTATAGACAACCGGGCCTCTGGGCGTTTATAATCTCTCCAATCAGAACATTTTCATACAGTGTCTTAGTTCTTATTGGCTGTCAGAAAATTATACAGTCATATGGGTGAGACGTTTTTTCTTAAAAGCTCATTCTGAATTTATGGTTTTATGGCAACACCCCAACTCTACAGACATCCTGTTTTTTACAGCTTGCAATAAAAACTCACCCCAGAGTTTTACGACTTAAAAGCTTACCTGCATAAACAATAGTGTCAGACCCATTTTTACAACCATGCAAACTATATAAAGTCTTTTACCTTCTGAATAATAAAAGTTTAAACCTTATGCAGAATTTACACCACAATTCCCTCTTTCAATCTTTTTATTAAAATAGATTGATATCTCCTCTGTACGTAAGTGTTTAGAACTTAAGATCAAAACCTGTAAAGCATTTTGAAAATGCAAGAAATCAAATCCAAGAAATTTCATCAGTTTAAAAACATGAAGTATTTCAGACTAAAATTCAAAACACAAACTATTAAAGTACCTTTTTAACCTTAACTCCCATTAAAAAATGTAAATCTGTTAATCATAGATTCACCCTCTTTTGGCATTAACCAAAAAATTTATTTTAACAATTCCCACAAACTAAATTCAAAAACCCACAATGTATAAGAATGTCTTACATGTGAAGAGATAATTAAATCTGACTTGATACATGTTAATACTGTGGAAGAGCTCAGAAAATCCATGAACATAGACATTATTACTATATTATATTCTGAAAGAAATCAAACTTAAAGTGTTAAGAAACCTGTGAAATAGAAGGTATTAAGAACCCTTTTAGGCAGTGTTACGACTCTTCACTTGTGAATAAAATAGTTAATCAAATAGTTAAACAACCTGTAAAATGCAAAAAAATTATTAATAAATGTTCAGTCTTTATATTTGTATTCTGATCCTCTTTCTTCACTCTCATTTTATCCCCCTCAGTGGCTCCTGGCAGCTGGAGAGCGATATACAGAGCTGATCAGTGTGGAGGGCTCCTATTTTTTAGTGTTCCAGTTTTTACTCCCATATTTGCAGATAACCACTCTCTGAAATGCCAATTACTTCATTAATTGAGCATTTCCCCCAATATACACAAATGCACAGACAGGCCCCGCTTCCCATAGCTTAGCCCACCGTTGTGGGCTGGTTAATACCTGCTGTGCAGCTGATTGGTGAGTTGTGATCTTCTTCTGTAGATCCCTCTTTTGAGATGGCAATTTCAAATTGCCCATCTCATTCATTGGCACATAGATCACACTGGATGAGTAATATCACCACCCAAACAACCTTCTGGGTGAGCTAGGCCCCGCCGCCTGTGGCCCCAGCTTCCGATGCAGCTTGGTCAAACCCTACTCGACCCTCCTTAGGCAGAATCCTGCCGATCCTCGACCAGGTTCGTCGTTGGCGTGGAGCTGCACTTTGTGTGTGTTCCCAGCTGTCATCTGGAACTTTGCTGAACCACTGGACTCCTCACGCCTTCTACCTGGAGCTGTACCTTGGGGCATAAGCTTGTAAACATCTAAAAAAGACAGTTTTTTTTTTTTTATCCGGTCTTGTGATCACTCCTTTTCAATCTAATTCAACTGCATTGTGCCAAGAAATTATTTCACCCATCTAATTAAAAATAATCCCTGGGGAAAGAGCAAATCCACATTATTTCGACACACTGTTGTTTTTCCTAAAAACTAAACCAAAAAACACCTCCCTCATTAATGGATTTAAAAACAAGAGCAGGCTCAAGAGTTTACTTTTTGTGTACAGTTCAACTGATTACTATCCATTTGCTTGTTCACCCAAATTGATTCTTACATTTACTTATTTTATTTATCCAGTTTAAGACACTTATGTCTGTTCCATTACAATATATCCTTTCTTAAATTCAGTACATCCCTGTGGATGAAAACGTAAAAGAAAAAAAATGTTTTTTCTCTCTCACCAGCCAGCAACCCCCTGCTATCGGCCCAATTTTTCCTGCCAAATTTTGTTCCCGGTAAATGGTGGTATTTTACCCGGAAATAATCCTGGGGAAGACATGGGGTTATCAAAATACGTAGAACCTCGGCCACCTTCGATCAGACAAACAGAAACTCTTGTGGTTAATTCAGCAACAGTGACATTGAATCAACAGTCTTTGATCATCACTTCTTCAGCAGAAACAGTCCATCTCACGCCAGCCAAGTGAATTCACACATATTGTCCTTGAAAGTTCAGCTCAGCATGAGGAAACGTGCTCTTTTGAGGGTGGCCTCCAGCACACCCCTGAAAATATACAGTCACCTGTGCCCCCCTGTGTGGGAGCAGAGCACAAGAGAGTCGTAATTCTGCGCTGGTCGTATAGATGTTTCTCTCTGTGGCCGTTACGGCGGGCGCCTGGCACTATCCGTCATCAGCCCACGCACCCCCACCCATCTCATCTCCCCAGGATCATAAATTCCATCTCAAGAATGTTTATCTGAGGGGTTTTTCTGTTGCAGGATGAGAAAAAGAGAAAAAATATATAATTAGAGTAAGAAAAAAAAGACAGACAGTCGATCCTCTCAGCTTATTCAAATCAAGTTACATTCAAACATTTTATTTTCATATTCATTAGTCTCCTTCCTCGAATGCTGAATTTAAATATCTTCCACACTCAGACTGCCTATGTGGGCCCTATTTTAATTTTACTTCAATCAGTTATACTAGTAATAATTTCTTCAATATTAATTCTGGTAAAAATATACCAATCAACAGGTTTGCTCTCTCCACCAGGAATAATAATCAATCCTTATACGTCTAATTAAACTGTTGTTCTAATACTTCCCCTGCGTATTTTAATTAATTATTCCTTCATTTTTCATCCAATTTATATTCTATATTTCATCAATGCAATGCCTTTCTCAATTTTTTCAATTTGATAAATGTCTCTTTCATCTCATGTGTAAATTAAACATTTATAAAGATGGAGCATCGCAATATCTCATCAACGCACTTAGTTCTTAGAAAAACAAAATTAAATCAAAAAAGAAACAAACAAAAAGGCTGGATTTTTCTGTTAGATATTGCTAATACACCACTAAAACATTGCAATAACAAAAATAAAGGCAATAACCATCTGCAAAGGTTCTATCCCTTTTTTTTTTTTTTAAAAGTCGCTATGGAAAAGTGGCTCTCCTGGTTCCGCTTCACTGAGGTTGAGACGAATAGCTCATATTGAACTAAACCCCTTTGTAATCAGACTTAACACCATTTTTCCCCGACTCTGTCCCTTTAATCAATTAATAATTTCTGCTAATATAAGTATGCTACTTACATTGAGATAACTGTTGTTGATGTTGAAAAAGGTTAAAAACATCAAATGTTTAAAACAAAACCAGAGAACAGTACTCACTGATAACACAACATAGTTTACAAAAACAGTCTTCAGTTTGCTATACTTAAAAGTCTATCTATATTTCTAAAGAAAAATCCAAGATTTAAATCACTGACAAAACCACTTCCCCATAAATATTGCCAAACCTTAATTATATATATATATTTTTTTAACACAATCCAATATCCATTCAATCCATTCACTGAACATAGTCAAAGTGATTTTTGCAACTAAAACTCCTCTTAAATTTTCGTAGGATACACAATAGTCTAATTCCCCTCAGCAGTCAAACAAAACAAAAAAATTCAATAAAAGAGGTTCAAGAGATGAGATTTCTCTAAACAAAAACTAGTCGCAATAAAATAAAAATAAAAAATAAAAACCAGCATTTTTCTTTTCAGTATCCCCCTTTTCCTCTCAGGCTTCTTTTTTATTTTATTTTCTCCAATGATAAACACCAAATTAAATTGAAGCTTCTAGAGACGTCAAATACATTACCACTGAATCATGATTCCTTTAATCCAGCTTCCCAAATTAACATTTTTCCAAAGTTCTAATTAATAAACAGACCGCAGTTCAGAAATCTGGGTCATAATCCAAATCAATACAAATATATAAATTTTGAGAGAGAAAGAGGAAAAAACAAAAAACAAGAAAAAATAAAGAAAATAAAATAAAAAAATCTAAATAAATTGAAGAAAAAAAAAAATCTAAATAAATTGTCAGTTACAGAGTCCCCACTAATCAAATGATATATTATGTCATTATTCTAGGATCAGATCTGTTCCAAAATGTTTTAGGACCTGTAAATTTACTCTCAGCATCAAATAAACTAGCTAAAGAACATCTGAAAGATTAATCTTAAATTTCAAAACCAAAACCGATTCTTATTTGTCAAAACAAAATGTGCATTCAAATATATGGTAAAAATTATTTCAATGTAGCTGGTCTAATCACATTTTGCCTCTACACGATCAGAATAAATGAATTTAGAATTTACTTCTTACTTTCAAATTAAACCATCATTTCGGTCACCGTGATATTCATTATTTGTTCTTAAATAAATCTACCAAAGACTTTAATTGTTACTTTCAATCCTTAGACCAATTCCAAATTTATCCCCAGCCTGTTAAAAAACAAACTGATTACTTAAAGATGACTCTGTGTTTTAATGTTTTCTTTTTTAAAACCAAACATTCAAATCCCACTAGTTTATAAACTATCACTATGATAAGTGTTGTTTTGCATGGTAAAAACATTTAATTTGTAACGGAATTGAAATGTACTGGGTTACTTCTTGAGCCCCAGTTGAATTTTAATAACTCCAATAAGCCTTTAGTGTCCACAAAATCCTTAAGAATGTTCAATTGTGTAAATAATTTAACACCAGTCTCCTTTAGGTCATTCATTCAGAGACCAAGCTATATTTCTAAAGTCTATAGAGCCATCAGAAATAAGCCAAACATAATTTTAGCATAAATGATACTTATTTAAATCACAGACTCATTTTCTGTACCATTCAACACGGTGCTTATTAAAATAATTTAAACCAGTTTGTTGCTTTCCAATTAACACCGTTTGCTTTTCGTTAAATGCTTATAATTACTACTTATAGCTTTATCTTTATTTAGGCCACTTAACAATTCCTGCTTAGATCAATCAAAAAAGCAAAAAATCCACCTATTTAAAGATTCAAAAAATGCATCTTTTATTTTGACTATAAACTCCCTCTTTTTAATTTTAAAGATGAAATCAAAAATTAAAACTACACCAAGTCAGAATCGACTCATGAGTAACTGTTCTTAGTCATTTACGTTTAATTGTAACATGCATAATTATCCCAAATAAATTTGGCCGTGTTACATCCTAAGTAACCAGAAAAATTTAACAAAATCCAAATTCGTTTAAGTCTTAACAAGACAATCGTCTGCAGGAGTCTGTAATCACTTTCTATCCAAAATCAACTTTTAGCTTGCAACACATCGAACATGCAGTTAGTTTCAACCACAAACACATTGACACACAGAAACAACCACCGCTAAGTTAGCACAACAGCCTATAGCAACGTGCTACCGTTAGCGTTCTTTGTGAAACGAAAGCTAAAACAGCACAAAACGTACGGCGAAAACAGTCAAGAAAATCGCAACACACACTTTACAAAATTACTTACCGCAATACCGGGACTTAATCCGCACAATTTATACCACTGTACCAAACTTTAATTCGGCACGAACAAAACATTCTCCTGTTCGTCCACGCGGACTGAAACATATTTTTCCAATTTTAGCCGTCCCGCACAGCAAACACCGATTCAACTACGTCCGTTACAGCCCAAAACCATTAACAAAAAAACACAACCTTATAAGCTGTGGCTTTTAGACCCAATTAAGTATTTTATCGCGGAGGTTTCAGACCAGTCTGTTACAAGTTTCGTAGTCCGCTTTGAGAAATTTCCTGGCGCCGGCTTCCAGAAAACCCCTCAAAAGACTCGAACAGATGGCAGAAAACCGCCTACTACCACTAATTTATTTATCAAAACATATAGGCACAGCTGTCGTATGTTAGCCGTGCTATCAAGCAAAAACTCACACAGTATTAGCTCCTAGCTTAGGGCGGCCGCTCTGATGGCCTGTCGTAAATGTTCACAACTAATTCTTATAGATATTTAATTTCAGTTATCCATCATATTCAGTTATATATTTATTTATATATGTTAATTTATTTATTATACTCGAGTTCATTATTTATACTATAACATTTTAACCCAAAACGCAACATCACCAGCACTTCTCGCCAAGCGCCTGCGTAAAAAACATCTCACACACACATATACAGACATGCGCAGCTCGTCACATCAAAACACCAACACAGTACTTTTATAACATTATTAAAAACTAACACCAACAACACTAACCTTAATCGGACCACACCAAAAATGCCAATGCCGGACCATTTTCACAATTCCCGTTCGTGGTGCTCAGCCACGCGTCTGGAAGTAACGCAGCCACTCTCCCAGGTAATTTGATAGACTTAACAGAGGGTGACCCAGGCCCTTCTGTAATCTTTTCCCGTTTTCCAGCCTGGAAGCTCCCAAATAGCGTCCTATTCTGGGCAGGGTGGCCAACCCGTCGAGTTCCGATCCGCACTTGTGGCTCCGATTTGAGTCGTTGAAGATATCGGTCCGTCTGCTCCATTGTCCGCCCCGGAGAACAAGCAGCCTGCACCGGGCACGCAGAGTAAAAAACTCCATCTCCCAGCATGCACCGGTGTTCCTCTACGGAGCGAAAAGAAGGACTAAATCCTGCCAGAAACAGGAAAACAGACAGACAGCTCCAACACTCCGGGCATGCAATAGTGAATCTGCTCAAAACAAAAAACATATTTAACTTGCATGACAACATTACCCAATGTTAGATTAACCAATCAATAGAATTAAAAAACTACGCAAGTCTGCGCAAATTGTCAATAGAGCAAATACATGTCCGTTTATTAACTTAAAAAAATAACTGGATTTTGGTCCAAAACCCTGCACACGTCGAGGTCACCAATTGTTGAATTAAATAATTATCATAAGTAATTCAATGTATGTTCAAGCAGAGACAAAATGGAGCCAATTTCCAGTTTAAATTTATTTTGAACTAGGATTATACAAATTGCAGTTTTAAAAGAGGAATTTTGCCACAGTCAGTTCTACGTGTGTGACCAGCTATTTAAAGAAATCTGAACAATTAACTGATCTTTATTTCACAGCTTTATAGACAACCGGGCCTCTAGGCGTTTCTAATCTCTCCACTCAGAACATTTTCATACAGTGTCTTAGCTCTTATTGGCTGTCAGAAAATTATACAGTCATATGGGTGAGACGTTTTTTCTTAAAAGCTCATTCTGAATTTATGGTTTTATGGCAACACCCCAACTCTACAGACATCGTGTTTTTTACAGCTTGCAATAAAACTCACCCCAGAGTTTTATGACTTAAAAGCTTACCTGCATAAACAATAGTGTCAGACCCATTTTTACAACCATGCAAACTATATAAAGTCTTTTACCTTCTGAATAATAAAAGTTTAAACCTTATGCAGCATTACACCACAGAAGCTTCATGGCTTTTTTCATTACTCCATAGAACTTGACCTTGGAAAAGAAGTCTTCCCATCTCACCATAATCTGCAATGAAGTTTGAGTTCTTGGGTTGGACAATTCTCTGCATCTCATCCAAAACCTTAAACCAATACAGTGGCTTAGTGCAAATATTTATCCATCAATCACAAAGTAAATAGCATGTTTTTCAACAAATATAACAGAAACATTTGTTGTAATTTGTATGTGAAAATGCAGTTCAATTCACCACATGGTAAAAGCAATGTTACTTACATGGTCCAATTCTTTGAAACAGGGATAGGCTTCTAGGACTTTTGTTGGTCTGTCTGACTCCTTCAGAACACCACATGTGATAAACCGTCTTCTAGCTTCAAACTCCAGGCTGAGTAAATGTGTTACAGCTGCTTTGTTTGGCTTTTTAAACCTGTACATCTCTTTGAGGGTCTTCTTCTGTCTACTCTGGCTCTTTTGGCTGTCCAGAAGGACGGGAGAACTCACTGCAAGCAATAAAAAGGTGCTGTAGGTTTTAAGGATAAAACAGTGCATATAAATGAGAAGACAATGAACCTGCTTCATCTTCACTGCTCTCCTGACGAGGCTCTGGAGTACTGGTTGTAGTAGGTGACTTTTCCAGAATGATGGTTGATGCTTGACTTGATGTGGTGGAGTCTCCATCAAAATCACTGGAGTCACCCTTCCCAAATGTCAGGCAACATCTTTTTGAAAGGGTAGAAGCCTTCTTTGGACTTTTGACATTCGAGAGTCTTTTCATAAGCCTCTTGGCAACATGCCTCTGCAAGATGAAGTAAAACTTATTAATATGGTATGTATTACACATTAGACAGATACTGAGCCAGGAAAGTTTAAGTCAACTAAGTTTAAGCTAACCAAAACATCATTCAATTTAAGTCTGTTAATACGTTTGCAATTTATAAAATACCCTTCAGAGTTTCTATCCTAGTTTTGTCAAGTTTATCCATGGTCTGACCTGCATATCAATAATCGTTTTTCTCTAAATTAGTTTTTGTGCCTCTGCTCGATTGCTTTCGCCATTCGCCAGAAGATTCGTTGTGATAATGGACGCCCCCCATTACACACAATGGCCTGTAGACTCTGTAGAGACGACGACTGCGCAGCACCTGGGGAAACACTAGGACCCAACCCGGACTGTTTTGCTTTGGATGATCATTTCAGTGACTTTATTGTTTCACTGTCCGATGGCTTTGAGCAAAGCGCCCTTGATACGTCTTCGCACCGGGAGTCGCTGCCCTGCGCTGGGACCAGCCCTGATGGGGCCACAACTGCACCTATCCAGCCTCCGGAGGAATACTTCTGCAGCATCGTACTGTGAGGTAACGCGATCCCTATGAAACGTCACATATTCTATTTGGTGCCTTCTACAAAACTTTAAAGTTATGTGCAGTAGGTGTACATGTATGCAATTATTTACCGTTTACAAATGTAATAATTTAGTAAATTATTGCACTCATTGACTACTGTACAGTACTGTAGGTGTTAACTGGTAACCCCAATAATTTCAGTATTAATAGTTTTACTGTATAAATTCAGACGCTTGCTCTTTAAATAGGCTATACCTAGCTTATGATATGAAGTGGTTAAAAAAATGATTATTTTATTAATTTATTTCTAACCAATATTTATTGGGATTTCATTTTTATAGTATGGCCATGACACTTTGACCAAACAAGCTACTTCAATTGTGCTATGTGCCATAGAGAAACACCATCTTTCACAGGTATGTGTATGTCAGCAGGGAAAAACTGTAACCTAAATATATAAGCTATTAATTTTTGCTTTTGCTTTTTTTCATAGTGGTGTCAATAATGTTTTGGCAGCAATACAGCAGTATCAATCTCAGTTGTTGTCCAATTTGAGGAGTCGGCTTCAAAGTGTCTTTCAGCAACATCCAGGAAATGAACGAGAAGCAGAGGCAATGGCAGTATTTGACCAGATTGAGGATCCCTTTGCACCTTTGAAACAAAGTTCTAGACACTTTTTGAAGCGCAAGCCGACTTACAAGAACGCATGACTGGCCAGGAGCCAGCTACTCCTGGCCATACGTACGTATGTGGGAACTTGAAGCCAAATGCATAGAGCTGGAAGAGCAGCTCCAAAGCAAAAAAATGAACCGGGCGGCCCACTCCCAAAGGCACAGTATAAAGATTTTCGACATAAAGGAAGGATCTGAGGAAGGAAGCCCAACTGACTTTGTGTCCCACTTAATCCCAGAGCTGCTGGGCAAGGAGCACTTCCCACATTCAGTGAAATTTGACTGCATGAATCGCTCTCTACAGCCCAAACCAGCAGCGGGCGCAAAATCCTGTACCATACAGGCCAAGATCCATCATTTTCAGGTGAAGGAGCTGATTCTGCACCGCAGCAGACAACAATGATGGAGTAAAAAGGGAATAAAGTGCTGCTCTTCCCGGACTAAACCAGTTTAGTGATGGCCTAACGTCGAGCTTTTCGCAGCGTGATGCAAGCCTTGTGGAATGGTGGGATAATGTGGGAGTATGTATGGGGTGTATGAATGAGTGTACAGCGTCCTTTTTTCGTGTGTCCTGTATATGTAAGAATGTATACGCATGAGAGGGAGGGTACATATGAGTGTCTCTGTCTGTCTATGTCTACTTGTCAGGTTGGGTGTTTGGCTGCCCTCTGGCCTGGTGCATCTTCTTCCCCTCCGTCACTCCCCGTCGGTGATGGAGGCTCCTGCCCGCTGGTCGATGATGGCTCTCGATGCCTGGGGCCGGCGGTTGCGGCACGGCTGGGTCCTGGTGCATGCCTGGCTAGTCCTGGGTGGGCCGTTGTGTCCGGTGGCCGCTGTTTCGGGCCGACGTCCTCCTTGGATTGACTGGGGCACCTCTTATGGGGGTGCCGGGGTTGTAAAGTAGGTTGGTGCCGTCCGGTGGATCGGTGGGGACCGTGCCTGGTGCCCAGGGCTCCTGGCAGTTCCATAAGTTCTACTGCCTGGTCGGTTCATCTGGGGGGGCTGTCTGGCATCGGCTGGACCCCTGATCTTGGCGCTCTGCGTAGGGCGGGATCTGGACCCGGGAGCTGGTAGATCTGAATGTCCAGGTGCTGGCTGGGCGCGGCCTGGGGAGGGCGTACATCCGCTGTAGCCTTTACTGTGGCTCCCTGGTGTGAGGGTGTGTGGGGGGGGGGCAGGTTGTTAGCGGTGGGTATTGGTCCGGGGTGGCGGCGGCTTGTATTATCCGTCGGTCGGCTGCGGGCGCCTCCTGCCTGGCGGCGGCGGTGGGGGACCCTTCCCGGCGGTTCCCTTGTCGCGGCCCTGCTGGGGGGCGGGGTGCCCCTGATCCCCGTGGCCTCCGGGTCCTGTTCCGGGCCCACCCTGGCGTAGCCGGTTTCCGGCAGAGCCCGTGGGCTCGTCCCTGCGATCTCTCGGGTCCAAACATTGCTGCTGCTTGGTGTTCCCCTGGGGCTTCCATCTGTTCCTCTCTTGGTGGGTGATCGGCCCTGCGCTGATCCGCCTGTGGCTCCTGCGCTCTGTGGGACTCTGGATGCATGCGTCTCCTACCTCCTTCATGTCTGTGTCGATTCCTGTAGGACGGACTGACGGTTCCTTACACTGGCTATCAATACCTTGCATGGGGAAACCTTATTCAGACCTGCGTGCTCACACACACACATAGGTGTGGGGACATCGGCTTGGACGGACATATCTTGAGCTGAGGTTACCGTCATTAGTTAGTTGTTACCAGGAGTTTACCAGAAACATTAGTATTGTGTTCATTAATCCATCCTTGTGTGTAGTGAATGTGTCATTTTTAGTTTATATTACTGGATCTGAACTATTGGTGTGGTTCTGTTCAGTTTGTTGTTTTTGTTTTTTTTGTTGTTTTTTTTTGCCTCTTCTCTGCCGTCCGGAAGGGGCGGAGGGCTGGGATGTTTTCTTGTGTTCTTTGTTTGCCTCCCTGTCTTGTGTCGTCGGTTTGCACCTCTGCTGGTTCTGTTTCTTTTCTTCACCTTCTTCCTTTCTTCCTTCTTGTATCAGTTTTGTGTCCATGACTTCAGGAAATTGAACCCTCAGTAATCACTAATAAAGATTTTTTCATACATATACATCAAGTGGAGTATTACAGCGAAGATCTGCTTGGGAAAGTAAATCTGTTGGGCTTGTACTTGGTACTCAGACACCAATACTGAGTAGCAAACTGCTAGACAGGACACGTAAAAAAAAATAAAAAAAAGTTGACTGCGTGAATCGCGCTCTACAGCCCAAACCAGCAGCGGGCGCAAAACCCTCTACCATACAGGCCAAGATCCATCATTTTCAGGTGAAGGAGCTGATTCTGCACCGCAGCAGACAACAATGATGGAGTTTAAGGGAATAAAGTGCTGCTCTTCCCGGACTAAACCAGCGAAGTGATGGCCTAACTTCGAGCTTTTCGCAGCGTGATGCAAGCCTTGTGGAATGGTGGGATAAATCATACTCTACGTTGCCCTGCCAAGCTTCACGTCTACTGACGAGACAATGGGGCGCCGAAGATTTTTACCGACCCAAAGGAGGCTATGAATGAGGCCACCCACTTCTTGAAAAACAACGAAAGACTTGAAGGCAAGTGAGTGGAAATACTAGGGCTGTGTTTTTAGTCAAAGATGTTAGTACACTTTGAGCAAGGTGAGCGCAAACTCATGTCATTTAATTTAAATCTACCATTATGCTCATCGATGACTGTCTTGGAACTATCCTTTTATTTTGAACAGTTCAACTGAGTTAGGTTTGATCAAGCATAAACGTGGAACTTTTGTGTTGTCAAGCACTCCACCTTTGCTCTTGTTTGCTTACGTTTTATATACAGTGCTCTGCATAAATAATCCTTACTTAGACAGGTTGTCTTTGCAGCCTCCACCTGAATATGCATCGGTCCGTCTTTTGAACAACCTACTCGAATCCAGGAGCCTGGTAGATATTTGGTGGATTCAGCATCCCACTGACAGAGATTATTCTTTTTATTCTCATGTTCATAAATCGTACACTAGAGAAGATTACTTTTTAATAGATTCTATCTTAATTACTCGTATTACTAACTCAAAATATAACAACATACAGATTTCCGATGATAGTCCCGTGACATTGTCCTTGAAGCTTTCTCTACCAAAACAGGGGTATTCCTGGCGCTTCAACCCAAACCTTCTCAGCGACAGTGGTTTTACTGAAACCATTGAAGCTAAACTAAAAGACTTAAATGATATTGGTTGTGTGTCAGATTATACACTTTGGGAAACATTAAAAGTCATTCTGCATGGAAATATAATCTCATAATCCTCTGGTCTTAGAAAAAAAAAAAAAACGGCTCTTAGAAATTATAAATATTCTCCCAGTATTGGAAAGAACATACCAGATATCTAGATCCCCAGGTGACAAGAGAGAAATATTAATTCATTAATTATTCACTTTATCCGTTAGTAAATGGACTGAACGTATATGGCACTTTTCTAGTCATACCACTCAAAGCACTTTACATTGAAGCCACATTCACGTTATGAACTTCATTTGCAGAGGAAGTGCCAGTATGGGCCTAATAAAAAATAAAATAAAAACAGTACATCCACAGACGTACAACGCAATCAACATGTGCAATGAATACATTAAAACAAATAGTGGGCCTGTAATAAACCAGGTCCTCACAGTCGATTATTCAGCAGGCGGATGGAGGTAGGGAGAAAAGTGGAGATCGCCCTATTTGTCCCCAGAGGGAGGGACCTGAACCTACGCCCTGACGGCAACTGGGCGTAGTGAGAGTGCAGCGTGTGTGAAGGGTCTGTGGGGATTGAAGGATTTTAATCTATATTCAATTTAAACCTTAACTCTATAAATTCCATGCGTGTTCATTTTTATCAGAGAGGACACTAGAGTAATTTAATTTTCTTTAGATTTTAATACAAGAAATCTAATACTGGTTCACAGAGTTCCCTAAAACAGATCAAATATTTAGCTTACAGAGTGGTATAAATTATCCACACTCTGGGTCACCCTACCTAGGAATGACAAAGTATATAACAGAAACATTAAGTTTTATATCTTAACACAAAGTTAGAGATCCTCCCCCCTAACGTTACATATGGGACACAAAACATGATTGGTTCATTCAAACTTTTGCCTAGAACAGCCTCCTTACAACTATGCATGCATAATTAATTACCTTCCTGTTAATCTACTTAAATCGTGACTTTACAAACCAGCTCTAACTAGAGTTTTTGCTGACCGTTATGTCTTACATCCTTCCATTGTCAATTGTACAGTGATGTTATCTGCCTGTGCTTTCCTACTCAATGTCCTGTTTTTCTGTGACCCAAACAAGAGCTGACTCTGCAAAATACATGGCAGGAGGTGCCATTTTTGGCATTTCAAAGACAATCAAGGACCTCCCTACATTTATGCTGCAACATTTGGGAGTGGGAATGGTTGTTGCCAAACTGTTAATTCTGAAAGAATGGAAGACTTCCACTGCCCCCAGTTTTCAGGGGTGGATCAGCGATATGATGTCTTTAATATAAATGGAAAGACTCAGGTTCCTAAGACTGTGTTCAATGAAAACATTTACAAATGCTGTACAGTGAAATATAAACAAACACAGTAATGGCAGCAGGTTATGGCAGGTTTTAAGATTATTGTGTTGTGTTTGGAAATGTGGCACATCAGTACTCCTGCAGTAACTCAAGATGACCATAGAATGAGACAGAGGACTGTGTGGAGAATGCTGTTTTTTATATTAAATGGCTGAGAGGGCTCCTTATGAGGCCGTTTGCAATGAGTAGGGGCACACACAACTGTATCGCACGTATGTCCTCTTCATACAGACATTAAGCAAGGTATGTACAAGATCCAGCATCTATCCCAGGATAGACCCAGGATGCCCTGAAAATTATACAGTTTCCTACTTTTGGTGCAGTACCAGGTCTGCTTACAATTAGCATATGCATTTGAACCACAGCAGAGTTTGTTTCAATTGAAACAGATCCATGTTTTTAGGCGGACAATAATTTGCTACTCTAGTCCGAATCAGAATGATTGCACATTCACACCTATCTCCAGGTTCTGTGGAGATGTAGGATATATACTTTTATTGAATTTAGTCCATAGCTTTCAACCTGTTCCATTTTCTCTATTATCTATTAGTTTCTTTGGACTTTTACATGACAGTAGTTGCATTGGAACTGCTAAACAAGGTCATGGATTCCCGGCTAAACAGAGGAAATCTAGCATTTTTATTTATCGCTGGATTTCATAGTCTGAGTTTAAGAATAAAAGTGGAAGAGTCAAAATGCTTGGTGTATGATGTATTAACCCACAATAATCTTTACAACATCCTCAGCATCTGAAGAACCTGGTTAAGTTTTATTTTTCATGGTAATGTACCTGAATCTCTTGAGAATATACTTTTTTTTAACAGAAGCACTTCAAGGAGGAGTGCTTCAGCAACCTCTTCCAGTATCAAGGAGGATTTGCTGAATGACTTTGTCTTATTTAGAGGTCAGTTCCTTTTGTCTATGTAAATGATGGACACAGCAAAGTGGTAGGCTTCAAATAACGCTAAAACAACTGCAAATTTAATTTTAGACATTTATTTATTGCCCGTTGGCCATTGTATTCATAGCATTAGCATCAGACTGTCTGCTTATGTTAGCAGTATGTGCTCAGTGTTTTTAGCTCTACGAGAGATACGTCTTTTTATAGCACTGTCATTTAAAAAATAGCATTATTTTTCAGGTTTTTGTCTTGGAGAATGCATGCTCTTGTGATCTTGTGTGGAAGAAGTGTTTATCTCATTATAGCATTTGTATAATTACATGGTCTCACACAAATAGTTTTTGTTAGTGTTGTCAGTTATATTAAAAACAAATGCAATTTTACAGTAACATGCTGTAATACGCTTTAAAATGACTAAAGTTTTTCTTAATTTTTCATGTAGTCTCCGTGATTAAAACACAATTGTCATTATTTAGTATAATCTTTATGTTGCAAGAAAATCCTCTTTTTATAGCTTTGAAGTTAAACAGTATTGTATGCTTTTCTAAACATAGCACATAACTATATTTATGAGTTTTTAGGCCATTAAATGCTAGTCTTATATTGTATTAGTGGGCATGTTATAACAAAGGTAAAAACATATGGCTGGATGTACAACTCTTCCGACATCTGTTTCTGCACTGCTAGATTGCCATAGCTTTGTTTGTTAAAGTGCGAAAATGGCTGAATGGAGTAAAAGGTTCTTCAACCTGGAGGGGGGCAGTGCCTCATTTGTATTTACAGAAACCTCACCAAAATTAGTTACTCTCAGACTCCTTCGAACAGGGGTAGAAAAGGGGGGCTGAAGAGCTATAATAATGAGAAATTCAGACCTTAGAACTGCAGTTCCCCTATATATAGAAAATAACTGAATTATTTAGACATAACGAGGAAGAATTTAAAAGCATGGCATGTCCACTATTAAATGAATTAGGAGTCCCGAGTCAAGGATCCTAGTGACTTCATTCAGGCTCTAATCGCAATTTTAGGATATAAATGCCTCCAATTTTAATTCAATGTCACTGATCGAGTGTCCCCTGTAAAACATGCTAGATCAGGTTCAGGTTATTTTATTTATACCCGTAGGTAGATTTGTTTTGCAGATGAGGAGAATTTGTCCTTACAACACATAGGCACAGACAAGTAAACACAAGTGTAACGACATGAGCTTATTTAAAACGTGACTGAAAAAACCCTTTGTTCCACAGATCAGGACATAAAAGAAATTTAAAATGAATAGATAAGCAACTCAGTAAAAAAAAAAAGGAAAACATGTGACTCTGCCATACATCCTATTTCAGCTTTTTCAGTACTGTGATAGGAGCAGGAACAAAGCTGTTTCTGTGTCTTTGGGTTTTACATATAAGGACATTATACCTCCGACCAGAGGGGAGAAGCTGAAAGTGGCAGTGCAGTGGGTGTGAATTATCATTCGTGATGGAGGTAGCTATCCTCTGAACCTGACTATTGTACAGGGATTGGGAACCCATCTGCGGTCTTGGGGTGCGTGTCTCCTAAATCATGTTTATTACAGCAGCAGTTTGCTGTTCTTTTTATATCATTCTGTGTTTCTGTTGGCTCCTTTTTAAGAGCCTGATTTTATTGTAGTCTTAAGGTGGTTTTGATACTCAATTCCTTAGACTTTTCTCTGTTTTTCAACTTTTTCTGCCCGATACTTGCAAATTTAAGCACAATATAGTACAACACAGTATATGGCCTAAAAAAAGTTGTTATTGCTGTAAACGCTGACCAAAGGATGATGGAGAATTCCCTTTAAGTTTGGAGGTTTTATTACAGCTCAGTTTGATCAAGCAAGACAGAACTTCACATGACAGAAAATGCAAAATACTGACCTGTCTCAATTTTACAACGAGAAGCCTATTTCTAGTAACTTTGTGTCTATCTATCCTATCGATAAAGTACTACTCTCAGGGTGAAAATCAGAGACTTGAAGGCACCTTTCTCCTCGATTAGAAAGATGTGAACTTTGTAGACCTTTAAGGGTGTCCAGTCAAAAGAGCCATCTACATGGTAATGCAGGATGTGGATCCTTTTTTTGTTCATGGTATGTTTTTTGAAGATTTTCTTGTTTTTTTTTAACATGTAAGATACAGGATCGGACAGAAGAGGAACCATTTGTCCATTAACAAGAATGACATCAGCACGTAGCTGCAAACAAGAAATAAAAATCCTAATAATAATAATAACAATAAACAACAGTTGTAACAATAATAATAATAATAATAATAATAATAATAATAATAAAACAATTATAATAGAAATAAAAAGATAAATAAAAACAATGGGGTTCAGGGGAGGGGGGGTCCAGTCGTCTCATACTTATACACAGTCATAGGGAACAAAGTAGATGTACAGTTAACTTACACAACGTCTGGATGTTGTAAGACAAGGGTCTCTACATCCAAAAGGAATGGCTGCCAGATTTCATTAAAATTATCTTCAAGTGTCTAATCTTTTCAAGTTTTGAAAACATTAATATATCTCTAATCCACACTGAATGTGGTGGCAGGTGCAGTGATTTCCAGTGTCTCAAAATTAGACGCCTAGCGATCAAACAAAGAAAAGCAGCAAAATCAGATTGGGGTTTTGATAACTTTGTGGAATCTGATAAAACACCAAATAGGGACATGAGTGGCTACAATTTTTTAAAACACATCAGAGAGAGCGGATAATATAGAAACCCAGTATGTATGCAAGGATGGACATGTCCTAAACATGTGGTTAAGATTACCAGGATACACAGAGGATGAATGAACACGCAGAAGGATAGATTTACATAAGTCAGATAGGTCTACATTTAGATCCTGTTGACCAAATAGTTACAAGTGTTTGGTCGAATGGAGAGCAAAGTGAGAGACTGCATTATATAGAGTAGATATTAACACTTTCATTGCCATGGAAGCCTTAAGAATTGTATCAATAGGTGTATCTGCTGGGGTGTGTGGAGAATCTTGATACCTCTTTTTGTAAAAGTCTCTTACTTGAAGGTATCTGAACAGATGAAAATTTGGAAGATGGAATCTCTCAGCTAATTGCTGAAATTAAGCAAAGATACTATCAACAAACAAGTAGGGTTTTTACAAAGTGACAGGCACAGTGGTGGTATCTGAGCTCCAATATTTTTACAAAACTGGCTCCATATACACAGAGTAGAGTTAACAAGGGTCCCATATAAACTCCAATATGACCATGTCTAATTTGTGGAAAAAAGACTTTGGAATAAAAACAGGGATACACTGGAATAAATAAAGGAATTTGGGAAGTATTTTCATCTTAACTGATTTAATTCTACCTGCTAAAGACAGAGGCTATAGTGACAAACGGTGAAGGATAGTCTTTGAGTGAGTAAAGTTTCAAAATTCAATTTAAAAAGTTTGCTGAATTTGTCCGCAACCACTACCCCAAGGTAGGGAAAACCTTTCTTTGACACATTAAAGGTAGGTGTTCTTCAAATTTGGATTTGTGGCTGCAGCTTTATTGACAGGAAGGACCTCGTTTTTGTCCAAGTTGACTTTGTATCCAGAAATCTTTCCGAAAATTCTAAAGTCGTTAGTAAATGTGGAACAGACTCGGATGGCTTGGAAATAAATAAAAGAAGATCATTAGCGTAGAGCGATACCTTCTGAACATTCCCATATCTAGTAATACCTTTAGACCCTGGAAGACTGTGTACAGCAATGGCCAGTGGTTCAATAGCTGCAGCAAAAAGAAGATGATAAAGAGGACATCCCTGTCTGGTCCCTGACATTAAAAAAAGAATGCCTGTTTTTAATAAACCCAGTTTGGTCAGAATGTATGATTGATGGAATGACAGATTTTAATCTGTGCCCAAGGACTTTGGCAAGCACTTTAAAGTCAGCATTTAACAGTGAAATAGGTTGGTAGGATTATAGAGTCGAGAAAGTCTCATAATAAATAAACAAAGGCAGGGTTTATCACGAATGCATATGCTCATTCGGAAATGCACATGGTCTGTTTCACAAATGCACACACGGATTTTCACAAAATAATTTTCAGAAACACTTGTAATATAAGTAAAAATAAGGTCAGCCATAACACCAATCAGGAGACCGACTCAGTCTCACCAGCTGTGCAGATAAACCATTCTGGTATTCAGAGCATGCAATATTTATTTATCTCATATATTTTATATGCTTATTAACCGTTTTTTTAAATGTTCTGTAAGGAGAGACACCCAGTCACATGGGGGTTGATGGACGTCTTGAAGCAGTAATAATAGTTGACTCAGACGAAGAAACGGGTCCGTCTGCTGGGGCAGTCTCTGCAAACCGAAAGGGTATGTATTAAAAAAAAAGTATATTTTTATTTAATATTAAAATATATTGACTGTGTTTTAATATCACACAGAAGTCGCTGGAAACACGGACATCATAGCTGGTTCGACAGCGGGGGAGAGGGAACCATTTGCTGAGACTGGACTGCGCACGACTGTGTGTGTGTGTGTGTATTCTTGTATTACTGGCCTTCTTGTGTGTGTGTTTGTTACGCTCTTTTTTTATCATGACAGTTTCTTGTATATTTACACAGAGTTGCTTAATGTATTTTTTTCTCATTTAATATAGGAAGAAAAAGAGCAATGAAAGAAAAACACACACTTCAAAGGAAGAGAGCGCGGATCAAGAACACTTTAGTAAGGCCAATAACCACGATGAATCAACTGTGTGAGCCCTGTTTAAAGTTGGTTGAGAAAATGTGAGTAAACTGAATTGAAGAATTAAGCGTGATGTCGGTCTCACCACAATATTTAACTGTTTCTAATCCTTTGGAAAATGACCATCTAGAAAAAAGAAACTCTGCATTACACTTGCTCAGTGAAATTGAGGCCTACCCACATGGCCTACGCAATGTGTATGAGGTCGTATGTGAAATACCTACTGTTCAAAATAGAGCAACAACACCTGTAAATTCTCCAACTTCATTAAACAACCCACCCTGTTCTGAAACGCATACCCCTGTTTCTAACAACCGTTTAGATGAAATAAACGTTGCATTACGCTCGCTCAGTGAAATTGAGGCCTACACCCAGGGGTTACGCCGCTTACATGAGGCCATATGTGAAATACCTGCTGTTCAAAATAGAGAAGTAACACCCTGTTCTCAATCGCATACCGTCATTTCAAACGATGAGTTACACTCATTAAATTGTACAGAAATACAAGCTTTACCAGATTTATCACCACAAAGCGAGACTGCAACAGGTGATGGGTTAACGAGTTTCACTAGACTGATCCAGACTGTTGGAAACCCTGAAATAAACGGCCAACCGCCCACCCCTCCTTCTCCCTCACACTCCTCACCAACCCAGAATGGTTGCGTTGTGGTATTTGATGATCAGATTACAGACCACCCACAGACCCCGCCTCAGACAGGCGGTGGCGCTGCTGCAACCCAGGAGAATAAAAAACAAATAATAGAACGTCCTGGTTTTCGTAACATTGAAATAAGAAGAATGATCAAACTACCCACCATTCAACAACCAGATATTGCGTTATTTTATAGAAATGTAATGAATGAATTGGGTGATTTATCAGATAGAGTCAACAGCATGGTGAGCAGAAATGATGATGTACAAATCAAATTATTTGCCGGTGTCGAACAACACCACCATGACACCTTTGTAGTCGATACACAAGATATTTTAGATCAATTTAGCTCATTTCTGAAAGGAATTGTGCAGTCCAACGCGGGAATCTGTGGTCATGACAGTTTAGAATTCATCATTCAAAAAATACACTGTCCTTGCGGAGGTGGGGCTGGGAAACGCAAAATCCAAACTCTGCTCGATGATGAGTTAATTTCTATAAAGAAAAGACATCTATACATTTTACAAAATCATAACGATGAACTGTGTTTTGCAATCTGTTTAGCTCTTGGCTTAAACCCTGGTTGCACAGACAGAGAGGCACGGCAGGAAGGTGAAAGGTAACAGATCAACGCAGGGCTTACAGAACATACACAAGTGACCTTGTCAGACATCAGCAAATTTGAAGAAATTGTCAATAGAAAAATTGTGTTTTTTCATAGAACAGGGTCAAGTAGAACATTACAGAAGTTCGAAACAGATTTTTCAGATTGAATAAAACCGTTGTTTCTTTTTCTGCATCGAAACCATTATTATGGGGTTACGAATCTAAAGGCTTTCTTTGGGTCAGACTATGCCTGTCAACACTGTTTTCTGCCATATCATATGCCCGAGCGCCATTTCTCTGACGGTTATTGTCCGGTGTGCCGAGGCACGAGCTGTAAGCAGTTGGAAAAGCTATTCATGCGTTGTGCAGACAGCAACAATTTGTGTTACAACAACACCTGCTATCTGAAACACAAGGTAGCCCTTGAAGGCGGTAGCCTTTGTCAGTTAAATAAAAATTTCTTGGAAGCAGATACAAGCAGTCAGGGAAAAAGCATAAATGTACCAGACGTACATGTCGTGTCTGTGGTGTAAAGATAGAGGATGGGAGAGAGCATTTATGCTATATCCAACACGCTCTTGTAGACACAGAGCCGACCTCCAACAGCTCCAGTGCAGCCGGGATCTGAGGCGAGCTGGGTGACGGTTCGTAGGGAGCCTAGCGCCAGACCCCATCCCGCGGCCAACCTCCAGCCCCTTTCTCTGAACTATAGGTTCGACCCGCTCAGCGACGCACCCGCGGAGCAGGAGAGGCCGATTCTTGTAATTGGCAGCTCCATAGTCAGGAACGTGGCTCCAGAGACACGAAAGACCACCGTCAGATGACTTTCAGGGGCCAGAGCTACGGACATTAGGTCCCACCTGAAGCTTTTGGCCAAGGACAAACGGCGGTATTGCAGGATCATTATCCATGCTGGTGGCAATGACACCCGGCGACGGCAATTGGAGGTCACTAAAATTAGCGTAGCTTTGGTGTGTAGGGCTGCCAAAAAGATGTCTGACTCTGCAATTTTTTCTGGTCCCCTGCCTTATCGTACTAGCGACGACATGTACAGCCATGTGCTGTCGTTTCACCTTTTGTTGTCAAGGTGGTGTCCAGAAAACGATGTGGGCTACATTGATAACTGGGGGGCCTTCTGGGGAAAACCTGGACTGTTACGTAGAGACGGCATCCATCCCACTGCGGACGGCGCTGCCCTTCTTTCCAGGAACATTGATAGGGTTATCTCTAGTTCCCCAAAGCCGTGACAACCCAGAGTCCAGCTCAGGGATCAGGGACTGCCACCCTAGCACTAACCTATAGAGACAGTTTCCCGTCCACTGCCCAAAACTAATTAATTAAAAGTTAATGCTACTAGAGCAAAGTATAAAAATCTCATAAGGATAAATACAACTCCGACTGAACAGAAAAATAAATCAATTAAATGTGGTTTACTAAACATAAGATCTCTCTCCTCAAAAACACTCCTGGTAAATGACTTAATTTGTGATAATAATATTGATTTGTTTTGTTTTACAGAGAAATGGTTGCAGGAAGAGGACCATGTCACAATAAATGAGTCAACTCCCCCTAGCTACTTAAACTTTAGTGTCCCTCGAAGTACTGGTCGAGGAGGTGGAGTAGCCACCATCTTTCATTCAGATTTACTAATTAATCTCCAAAAAATAATAGTTACAGTTCCTTTGAGCATTTAATCTTTACCCTTCCTCAAACACATAACAAAGCAGTAAAGCCACTTTTATTCGTGGTCTTGTATCGTCCACCAGGCCATTATTCTCAATTTTTAGATCAGATAGCAGATTTTCTATCCGACTTAGTTTTAAACACTGATAAAGTCATTATAGTCGGAGACTTCAATATTCATGTTGATAGTGAAAGTGATAGTCTAAATACAGCTTTTAACATTACCTTAGACTCAATAGGCTTTACTCAAAATGTGCAGGGACCAACCCATCGCGGTCACAACACCTTAGATCTTGTGCTGACTTATGGCATTGACTGTAAAGAAATAACAGTCTTTCCACATAACCCTATCCTGTCTGATCATTTCCTCATCACTTTTAAACTTACTCTAACAGATCATATCAAACCTGAAAGAAAACTTCATTATACCAGAACGTTATCAGACAACGCTGTAGCAAGTTTTAAAGAAGCTCTTCCAACTTTAATTTCCTCAGTACATAAAATTACAATAGAAAACAGTGATTTAACTCGTGACTCCTGGCGAGTTGATGTTCTAGTTCATAGCGTTAATTCCTCCCTGCGTCTGGCAATAGACAAAGTTGCCCCACTGAAAAAGAAGGTGGCCAGCCTTAGAAGATTAGGTCCCTGGTTTAAGCTTGTGAAGCTGGTTTAATTCAGAGCTACGTACCCTGAAGAAGAACGTTAGAAAACTAGAGAGAAAATGGCGCTCCACGCATTTATAGGATTCCTATTTAGTGTGGAAAAATAGTCTATTGCTATATAAAAAGAGCCTTCGAACAGCTAGAACAGCATATTATTCATCTTTAATCGAGGAGAATAAAAATAATCCTAGGTTTCTTTTTAATACAGTTGCCAAACTCACACAGGATCATAGCTCTATCGAGCCAACCATTCCCCAAGCTCTTAGTAGTGACGACTTCATTCAAATCTTTATAAATAAAATAGACTCTATAAAAAATAAGATAATTGGGAACCTTGCCAATATGCTTGCTTCCTCCCTAGTTAATGAGGCAGCATCAGAAATGGTTGAACCTAATATATTCTTAAACTGCTTTAATGCAGCAGAACTTTCTGATGTACTAAAATTATTAGCTTCATCAAAACCTTCAACTTGCATGTCAGACCCAGTCCCAACTAAACTCTTAAAAGAAGTTTTCCCTCTGATCGCTGCTCAAATTTTAGATATAATGAATATATCCTTAGTCAATGGATATGCACCACAGGAGTTTAAGATTGCTGTAATTAAACCTCTTCTTAAGAAACCATCTCTGGATCAAAACGACGTAATTAACTATAGACCGATATCTAATCTTCCCTTCTTATCTAAAATTCTTGAGAAAATAGTGGCACACCAGATATGTGAGCATTTAAACAATAATGAGCTGTTTGAGTAGTTTCAGTCAGGCTTTAGAGCTCATCATAGCACTGAAACAGCTATGGTGAAGGTTACTAATGATATTCTCATAGCCTCAGACTATGGACTGGTGACCATTCTGGTCCTCTTAGATCTCAATGCTGCCTTTGACACTGTTGATCACAATATTCTCATAGAAAGGCTTTAAAGTGTCGGTATAATAGGAACAGCACTAGGTTGGTTTAAATCTTATTTGTCTAACAGATTTCAGTTTGTTCAGGTAAATGATAAATCTTCCTCAACCTCAATAGTTACTTACGGAGTACCACAGGGTTCAGTGCTTGGGCCGATTCTTTTTACTATATATATGCTTCCTATTGGTAAAATAATTAGGCAGCATGGGATAAAATTCCATAGTTATGCAGATGATACACAGCTATATCTATCCATAAATCCTGATGAATCAAATCAGTTAGGTAGACTACAGGCATGTCTGGAAGACATAAAAACTTGGATGACTTCTTGCTTCTGAATTCTGATAAAAAAGAAGTTGTCGTCTTTGGACCATAAGCTCTGAAAAAGAAACTACTTAGTCAACCCCTTCACCTAGACGGCATTAAATTAGCCTCCAGTAATAAAGCAAGGAACCTCGGCATTATTTTTGACCAAGATATGTCATTTAGATCTCACATTAAAGAAGTCTCTAGGATTTCCTTTTTCCACCTTAGGAATATTGCAAAAATTAGAACCATCCTGTCCAGGAATGATGCTGAAAAACTAGTCCATGCCTTTGTTACTTCAAGGCTGGATTACTGTAACTCTTTATTATCAGGTAGTCCACAGAAAACAATTAAAAGTCTTCAGTTAGTCCAAAATGCTGCTGCTAGGATTCTGATGAATATTAACCCTCTAGGCGCCGTTTTTTTTAAATAAAATATTCCATTTTGATATCACTAGTTCAAAATGTAGTAGCTTTAATATGGTTATAGATAAAGGTACACTGTAAATTAGAAAAATCTTTAGTATGATCCAAAGTTTGTGATAGGAGCAAAATCACACATCTAATTTGCATATTGTGACGTCATCAGGCATTGGCACTATTGGATTGCATGAATTTTACAATTTTTTGCTTTTTGACTTTGTTTAAAACTTTTTTTTCATCAATCATTTTATTTTTTTTATTTAGATTTTTCTATATATGTATTTTCTACATCTATAGGTTTCATTTTTTTGGCTGTTTTTCAAGAACAGGTGGATATATCTGTTTATGTCCTTTCTTATGTGGCTCGTTACTCTATTCACTATATAAAATCAACAGAAAGAAAATATTGGCCACAAAATTGTACAGATCCGTCCCAAAAATAACTAACAGGCTCATCAAATTGTCTGATCCACTGGTGATCCTACTCTTCCTCATCTGTCAAGCAAACCTCGCCAAAATCATGATCATCATCATCCTCACTTGCAGCGGGACAGAGAACCTTACTGCTGTTTACCCGCTTATAAGCTGTCTTTTTTCTCTCCTGTTTTCAATCGCATCTGCTATTATTTCCACTGATTTTTACATCCTTCCCACCTCAGTCACAATTAGCGTTGTGATGACCACCTTGCTACCCGAACTCATACCTTTGTCTCACCGGGAGAACGTGATGCAGAGCTGAAATGTTGCTGCTTTTTGAGCGTCATGGCGAAATGGGACTGGCTGTTGCTGCGGGACATTTTAGTTTCCCTTTCTCCCGGGACAACTGAACAGATCAGAGGTAAATATTTCCCTTTAGAATCTGAATAAGCCAATACTTTACGGCGGGGAACTCCGACATCTCTGCCTCATAAGTTTTATCTTTCTAAAAGTCGCGTTCTCTATACTTTTACCGGAGCAGCTGTACCTCGCGTCCCCCGCTCGCAGCGCTGACTTAAAGGATGATTTACTCCAAAAGTTTCCATGGTAACACACCAAAAAAGGTGTCCAAGATTAAAGGTACACATGTCCGCCATCTCCTGATGTAAAGTAGTAATTAAATTAGTGGCCCTATCTCTAGCTGTGGCTCGTTAAAGTCAGCAATGTTGCTTGTCGCAATATTGCGACTTTGGCGCCTAGAGGGTTAAAAGAAGAGATCATATTTCCCCTGTTTTAGCTTCTCTTCACTGGCTCCCAGTGAGATCTAGAATATAATTCAAGATCCTCCTTCTGACATATAAAGCTCTTAATAATCTAGCTCCATCATACATGAGAGACCTGATTGTTCCATATGTTCCTAACAGGGCCCTTCGCTCTCAGACTGCAGGTTTGCTGGTAGTTCCTAGGATTTCTAAAAGTAGAATGGGTGGCAGATATTTCAGCTATCAGGCTCCCCTCCTATGGAACCAGGTCCCAGGGTTGGTTCATGAAGCAGACAATTTGTATATCTTTAAAACTAGGCTTAAAACGTTCCTCTTTGACAAAGCTTACAGTTAGAGATACATTAATAGGCAGTTAGAGACAGATTAGACAGGTAGCTAGGAAGAGACAGGTTAATGTTAGTAGCCAGGTAGAGTGTCAAAAGCTAGGAAGGGATATGAAGAGGTAGAGTAGCTAGGTAGAGATAGATTAATGCAAGCCAAGTAGAGAGTGTTAGTAGCTAGGTCTCCTAGTAGCTAGGAGACAGGGTAATGTTAGTAGTCAGGTAGAGTGTCAAAAGCTAGGAAGAGATCGGAAGAGGTAGAGTAGCAGGGTAGCGATAGGTTAATGTAAGCCAGGTAGAAAGTGTTAGTAGCTAGGTCTCCTAGTAGCTAAGAGACAGGTTAATGTTAGTAGCTATGCTGCTTTAGGCTAGGCTGTTGGAGGACATTATTAGGGTCTGCTCCTACTTTCTCTCCTACTTCTCCCCAACTGCATGATGTGCTGTCAGTTCAAGCGCTAACCTGCTTTCTCTTAGTCTCTTCCTACAGTAGGTGCTCCTGACCCGCCGTGCTTGACAACCCTGACTAAGATGGCATTGCAGTGACCGAAAGTTCTCCACGTCCTGCAACAAACTTCTGCGTCAGTTCTGTTGTTCTTTCTATGTCTCTGTTCTGCATCTCTGTTCTGTATCTCTGTTCTGTATTCTCCAAACCACAGACGGTATCGGCAGTTGACCGCTTGTGCTGAGCCTGCTTCTGCCGGAGGTTTCTTTCTGTTAAAAGGGAGTTTTTCTTTCCACTGTCGCTTCATGCTTGCTCAGCGTGAGGGCTTGCTGAGAATTACATGACGCAATCTTCTGTGGTTCTCTAATTTCTACATTAAACATCGTATTGTAATAACTCTTCTTGTAAAGTGCCTTGAGATGACATCTGTTGTGAAACGGCGCTATATAAATAAACTGAATTGAATTGAACAAAAAAAGCTGTTTTTTTGATGTGGAAACGTTTTTATCTGTTGAAAACAAACACATTCCCAAAACAGGAGGAGTCAGGTTACCCAGACGGCATCACCGATCAAGAAAGTTGAGAGAAATACATAAAAGATTTCGAGACAAATCGGGATTTGTTTAGAAACATCAAAAATCTGTGTATACCCAGTTAAAACACAGGTCACTAAACTGTGTCTGAATAGTTTATGGGGGAATTTTGGTCAAAGAATTGATTTGACAGAGACATCCATCATCGGTCAATCAGAAGAGATTTTTCTTGTTTATATTTTCAGGTTTGTACAACATCTCATACGTCCACGTTTGGCGCCGCGTATGGACGCCTCGGCACTTCGCTCTCTGGTACTAGTTACTGTTTTACTCTTTTGCGTAGTTTTCTGCACTCCCTCTGCTATTAAAATTAGCAGAGAGGAACTTTTAAAAATTGGGCTATCCAGTGCCGGACTTTTTTCACCGGTCTTTACACAACCTGACTGCTTTATGGAGATTCTGATCGGAGGAGCAGCAGCGTTCTGTGGATTTAGACAGAGACGACGTCGCAGGAAACGGGCTGGTGTGCTCGTCAAGCTGCGACAGCGGGGATTACGCACCACTCTCCCATCCATACACCTGGGGAACGTCCGCTCTCTGCCTAACAAAATGGATGAATTGCTCCTTCTCCTATCCAAGAACTCAGACTTTAGTCGTTCTGCCGCCTTTTGCTTCACTGAAACCTGGTCCAGTGAACTCATCCCGGACAGCGCTCTAAAGCTGCCAGGCTTCCAGCTGTTCAGAGCGGACCGCTGCGCGGAGCTGACTGGGAAATCAAAGGGAGGTGGAACGTGCTTCTACATTAACGAAGGTTGGTGCAAAGATGTCACAGTGTTAAAGAAAACATGCAGCCCTCACCTTGAGTCGTTCTTCATAAACTGTAGACCATTTTATTCACCGCGGGAGTTCGCCTCGTTTGTGCTGGTCGCTGTATACATTCCACCGCAGGCGTGTGTGACGGAGGCATTACATCACCTCGCTGATCAGATCACAGAAGTGGAGAAAAATCACCCGGACTCTCTGCTAATCGTTCTCGGGGATTTTAACAGAGCTAATCTCAAACTTGAACTGCCTAAATATAAACAACATGTGACGTGTCCCACCAGGGACATGAACACTTTAGATCACTGCTACACCACAATAAAAAATGCATATCGCTCTGTCCCCCCCGTGCTGCTTTGGGACTTTCCGACCACTGCCTGGTCCACCTCATCCCATCTTACAGGCAGAAGCTGAAATCTGCTAAGCCTGTAGTAAGAACTGTGAGGAGATGGACTGATGAGTCAAAGATGCAGCTACAGGCCTGCTTTGACTTCACTGACTGGAGCGTCTTTGAAGCAGCGGCTTCATCCCTGGATGAACTGACCGACACTGTGACATCCTACATCAGCTTTTGTGAGGACATGTGTGTGCAGACCAAAACCTTCTGCTCATTCAAAAACAATAAACCGTGGTTCACTGCAGAACTGAGACAGCTACGCCAGGACAAGGAGGAGGCCTACAGGAGTGGGGATCGGGACCTGTACAAACAGGCCAGGAACCAGCTGACAAGAGGGATCAAAGCAGCAAAGAGGAACTACAGTGCTAAGCTTAAGGACCGTTTTTCTGCTAACGACCCCTCTGCAGTTTGGAGCTACCTGCAGACCATTACTAACTGTAGGAGACCATCCCCCCACCCTGTGGAGGGCCCCCGCCTGGCTGAGGACCTCAACGACTTCTTTTCCAGGTTTGAAAGGACTTTCACACCTCCCACCTCCCCCACCATCTCCATCACAAAAGACCCAGCTTCACCCCAAACCACCCACGTACCTGCCTTGACGATCTGCGAACAGGACGTGCGCCAGCTATTTCAGAAACAGAAAATTAAAAAGGCTCAGGGACCAGACGGAGTGTCCCAGCCTCTCTGAAATTCTGTGCTGACCAGCTGGCTCCCATCTTCACCCAGATCTTCAATAACTCCCTGGAGCTGTGTGAGGTCCCCTCCTGCCTCAAACGCTCCACCATCATACCGGTTCCCAAGAAGTCCCCAGTCACTGGATTAAATGACTACAGACCAGTTGCCCTAACATCTGTGGTCATGAAATCCTTTGAGCGTCTGGTACTGACCCACCTGAAGGACATCACAGATCCCCTGCTAGACCCCCTGCAGTTCGCCTACAGATCAAACAGGTCAGTGGATGATGCCATCAACATGGCTCTACACTACATCCTGCACCACCTAGACTCTGCAGGTACCTACGCTCGGGTCCTGTTTGTGGACTTCAGCTCTGCGTTTAACACCATTGTACCAGAGCTCCTCCACCAAAAACTGTCCTTAGCTCACCGTGCCTCCCTCCACCTGTCAGTGGATTACCAGTTTCCTGACTGACAGGAGGCAGCAGGTGAAACTGGGTAAGTTCACATCCAGCTCCCGTTCCCTCAGCATCGGCGCCCCCCAGGGATGTGTTCTCTCCCCACTGCTCTTCTCCCTTTACACCACTGACTGCACGTCGAGGGACCCTTCTGTGACACCACCGTCATTGGACTCATCCGCGACGGCGACGAGTCTGTGTACAGAAAGGAAGTGGAACAATTGGTTCTCTGGTGCAGTCAGAACCACCTGGAGCTAAACCCGCTCAAAACTGTGGAGATGACAGTGGACTTCAGGAAGAGACCACCATCAACATCTCCTCTCATGATCCTCAACAAGCCAGTCCCCACAGTGGAGTCTTTCAGGTTCCTAGGATCCACCATCACACGGGACCTGAAGTGGACCTCACACATCAACATAATAAGGAAAAAGGCCCAGCAAAGGGTGTACTTTCTGCGTCAGCTCAGGAAGTTCAACCTGCCCCAGGAGCTGCTGATCATCTTCTACACAGCAATAGTCCAGTCTGTCCTGACCTCATCCATCTCTGTCTGGTTCGGATCCGCCACCAGGCAAGACAAGGACAGACTGCAGAGAACAGTCAGGACTGCAGAGAGGATCATAGGAACCGATCTTCCCTCCATTCAGGACCTATTCCGGGCCAGGGTCAGGAAGCGGGCCAGGAAAATCACCTCTGACCCCTCACACCCTGGCCACAATCTGTTTAGGCTCCTCCCCTCAGGTCGGAGTTACAGAGCGTTGTACGCCAAAACCACCCGACACAAAAACAGTTTTTTCCCCCAGGCTGTCGCTCTGACGAACTCTGTCTAGTCACAGTGTGTGAGTGCACTCACATAACAATAAACTATAACTCTGCACTTCTGTACATACTCACTGTAAAATAACCCCGGCTTGGTGTATATATTATCCTTTATTATTTACGATCTGATATTTATTTGTATTTTTACTTATTTTTGTTCATATTTTTATTTTTTTTATTTTTTATTTTTTTTTATTTCACTTATTCAAGTTCTGTACTGGAGGAAAAAGTTTGCCGGAGTCAAATTCCTTGTATGTGACATACTTGGCCAATAAACTGATTCTGATTTCTATACAGGCCCCTTTTTGCTACAGTGGAAGTACTTCTGGAGATGCCGGTGAATCCATCGGAGTGAGTGGATGTCACGGTCCGGGAAAACCCATCTCGTCTAGCGGTGAGAATATATCCTGGGAAGGGTTGAAAGAGCTCCAGTATGCTGGTAGGGGCATCTGAAAGCCGGAGTCCTTCATTCTATTTTCCACAACTGGCGGTGAGCTGAGGCTTTGTCATGAACCAGTTATATGCATGTTGGGGCAGGGCGGAGCTTAGCGGAGGTGTGGTTAGGCAAATGAGGGGGTTTTGATTAAAAGGAAAGTGTTTTTTTTCACTTCCTGGAGCCTCTTCAAACGGCAATTGCATGCAAATAAGTAGGTCACTACAGGATCAAACCCTTGAGCAAAATCTTTCCATGCTTCCAAAGGCACTGAGAGCACAGTGGTGAAGCACCTTGTCTTTAAAGAAAACGACTTGACCAACATCAGTGCTCTGTGTTCTTCACTATCGCGCCTACTTTTAATAAAGAACAGTTCCCCAGGGGGGGCTGCTTTGGATTGAAAGGTGCCTTGATGGCTAACATTTATGTCACAATTTTCCAAAATATCGATGCCAAGCCTGTGGAGGGAAACTGGCCAGTTTTCTTTCTCAGCATCATCAGCATCATTATCATCATCATCATCATCATCATCATCATCGCTGCTACTCCAAAAAGTTCACTGACCAGTCAATTCCAGTCCTGCGCAACTGGTGGGAGGGTGGAAAAGTCAGGGGTTTCATTCTGATCACGGTGCCTTTGATAAAGAAAGAGTAGGCTGACATCATAATTAAAAATGTAACCCAATTTTCCTTCCAGGCTGTACTGTTTTAAATTCCATTCATTTTGCATGATTTCAGCAGGAGGTTTTTAAAACAAACAAGCCTCTTCGTCCATCTGTTTTTTCTTATTCAAATCCATTGGCTCGTTTTTAGAACAAACCGGAGTTGTTAAGAGAGAGAGATCGGCTTTTTGATGTTTATGTCATGCCCCTGTATGCCTTTGCATCAGAGCCTGCTCCACCTCCCTTCTCACTCTGTTTGTTTGTTTGTGTGATTGGGTTCCTGGGCGGAGTCTTTTGGATGCAGCTGCTGGTCATCTGCAATCAAGACCATTCAAAAACACAGCTCTCCAACCAGACTCTGCCAGATTGTTTTCTACCAACGCACGGTGAACCTCGCGCTCGTCAGAGTATATCTACAGTCCTGTTTTTGAGATTCTCTACTTACCTGCTCCTCTTTTCTCCAGCTCCGCGTACCTCTTCTCAACTGAGACTCCTGGAAGATCTGCTCTCCCCAGCTCCTACTCACCTGTTCCACATCGTCTGGATTCCACCATTTCCTCTATTGGACATTAAATTCACTTACCTTCACTTACCCTCTGTCTTGTGTCTGTTTGTTGGGTCCCTCCACTGTAGCCATAACAGAACAATCTGGCCACATGGACCCATCAGACCAAGACCCCATCCGTCAAGCCCTAGCCAATCAAGGTATTAGGGTGGGCCATCATGAAAAGATTCTTCGGGAAATTACTGAACAGCTCCGTGACCTTTCATCAAGTGTGACCCAGCTCTCTGCACAAATGAATCAACTCTCAGCTACACCCTTGCCGCCAAGCAGCACACCTCAAGCTTCTGCTCCCAGTCCGGAACAACCTGCCTCTCCTGCAGCACGGGAGCCCCACATTCCAACCCCAGAGCGCTACTCCGGTGATCTCGGTTCCTGTGGTCAGTTCCTTCTCCAGTGCTCTCTCGTATTTGACCTTCAACCAAGCGCCTACAGCTCAGATAAGTCCCGTATTGCTTTTATTATAAGCCTTCTCACTGGTAGAGCTGCACAATGGGCTACTGCGGTAGTGGAAAGTAATAGTCCAGTTTTTCAGACTTTCTCCACATTCACTAGGGAGATGAGGAAAATTTTTGACCACCCTCTTAAAGGGAAGGAAGCAGCCAAAAGATTACTTTCCCTTCACCAGGGTTCTTCCTCCGTTGCATAGTTTGCCATAGACTTCCGTATTTTAGAAGCAGAGAGTGGCTGGGATGACACGGCGCTACAGGGGGTTTTTCTGAGGGGATTATCAGACAGAGTTAAAGATGAACTTGCTGCTAAAGATGAATCCAACACCTTAGAAGATCTTATTTCCTTGGCCACCCGGCTGGACAATAGGCTAAGGGAAAGACAAAGAGAGAAAGCAGGCAGACAGTCTTTTCCTCGTTCACTCACCTTGCCTCCGGTTACTTCCTCGTCCCACAGTGCCCCCTCGGTGCATTCAAGTTCCCCTGGGCAGCCCGCTGAAGAAGAACCTATACAGCTGGGCCGAGCTCATCTCACACCGGCGGAACGGCAGCGTCGTCAAGCTTCCGGATTGTGCATTTATTGTGGACAAGCTGGACATTACATCAGAACCTGCCCCCAGCTGCCAAAAGGAAGGGCTCATCAGTGAATGGAGAGGTACTGTTGAGCCGAACTTTCTCTCTCCCCATCTCAATTCCTCAAAGACTACAACTCCAAGCCACTGTTTATTGGTCACGCGAGTCGTTTCCTCTTGTTGCCCTCGTTGATTCAGGGGCAGATGATAATTTTATTGACGCCAATGAAGTCAATCAGGCTAACATTCCGCTAGAACCATTAGAACCTCCTAGGGATGTTAATGCTCTTAATGGGGAGAGGTTAGCTAGAATTTCCCATCGCACCGTTCCTCTTACTCTTGTGTTGTCTGGTAACCATAGGGAAGTCAGTCAGTTTTTAGTTTTGCCTTCTCCTCATGCTCCTTTAGTTTTGGGACTGCCCTGGTTAAAAGCACACAACCCACACATTGACTGGGTAACTAATCACATTTCCTGCTGGAGTGAGTTCTGCCATTCTAATTGTCTCAGGTCAGCCATAACCTCCAGTGAGCAAGTTTCTTCGTCGCCCCCTTGTGTTCCTGATTTATCCTCTGTTCCGCCAGAATATCACGATCTGGGTGAAGTTTTTAATAAGCAGAAGGCGCTTTCTCTACCCCCACACCGTCCCTATGATTGTGCAATCAATTTATTGCCTGGCGCCCCCTTGCCCACAAGTCGTCTATATAAATTGTTCCGGCCAGAAAGGGAGGCTATGGAGACATATATAAAAGACTCTCTGGCTGCAGGATTGATTCGGGCCTCTTCCTCTCCAGTGGGGGCAGGATTCTTCTTTGTGGACAAGAAAGATAAAAGTTTGCGGCCCTGTATTGATTATAGGGGATTAAATGAAATAACCATCAAGAATAAATACCCTCTCCCCCTCATTGATTCAGCTTTTCAACCGCTTCATCAAGCCACCATTTTCACAAAATTGGATTTACGAAATGCTTATCACTTGGTTCGTATACGACAAGGTGATGAATGGAAGACTGCTTTCAACACCCCTCTGGGACATTTTGAATATCTCGTGATGCCTTTTGGCCTTACTAATGCCCCTGCGGTTTTTCAAGCTCTTGTCAACGACGTACTCCAGGATATGTTGAACAAGTTTGCTTTTGTGTATTTAGATGATATCCTCATATTTTCTAGAAATCGGCAAGAGCATGTCCAGCATGTACGATTGGTTCTGCAGCGCCTTCTGGAAAACAAACTTTTTGTGAAAGCGGAAAAATGTGATTTCCATGCTACATCTGTTCATTTTTTGGGTTTTGTTATTGAACAGGGTAAGGTCAAGGCAGATCCTGAAAAAGTAAAAGCAGTCGCGGAGTTGCCGAAACCAGAAACCAGGAAACAACTCCAGCGTTTTCTCGGCTTTTCTAACTTTTACAGGAGGTTTATTAAAGACTACAGTAGAAAGGCAGCCCCTCTGACTAAACTCACCTCTTCCCGTGTCCCTTTCAAGTGGTCCAGTGAGGCTGATGCTGCTTTTGCTACCCTAAAAATGCTGTTCACATCTGCACCTGTTCTTTTCCACCCTGACCCCTCCAGGCAATTTGTGGTGGAGGTCGATGCTTCAGATTCCGGCGTTGGAGCGGTCCTCTCCCAGCAATCCCCGAAAGATCAAAAATTACATCCCTGTGCCTATTTTTCACGGCGACTCTCCCCTGCTGAGGTAAATTATGACATTGGCAATCGAGAACTTTTGGCTGTTGTTCTTGCGTTACAGGAGTGGAGGCACTGGCTCGAGGGAGCAGAACATCCTTTCATAGTATGGACTGATCATAAAAACCTGTCTTATCTCCGGTCGGCCAAGAGACTTAACTCTCGTCAAGCAAGATGGGCATTGTTCCTGGGAAGATTTAATTTTATGCTGTCTTACAGACCTGGCTCCCGCAATGTCAAGCCAGATGCATTATCACGTCAGTCCACTCCTGATAGCCCTGAGTCTGAGCCCAGTCCCATCCTTCCCGCTTCCTGCTTGATTGATGACCCAAATCCCCCATCTGAAGAGCTACCTTCTGCTAACCTGGTTGGTGCAGTGTTCTGGGAAATTGAAAAGGTTTTCCGCGATGGACAACAAGCTCAACCTGACCCAGCTAATGGCTCAAATAACTGCATCTTTGTACCTGAGTCCGTGCATTCTCAGGTTCTCCAGTGGGGGCACAGTTCTAAACTTACCTGCCATCCTGGTTTCCTCCGGACTCTTACCTTTCTTAAGCAGAGGTTCTGGTGGCCGTCTATAAACAAGGACACTCGTTCTTTCGTTGCTGCTTGTACCGTCTGTGCCCGTAGTAAATCGAGCCATCTACGTCCAGCTGATTTACTCAATCCCCTATCTATCCCCAAAAGGCCTTGGTCCCATATTTCTGTGGATTTTGTTACTGGTCTTCCGGAATCGGAGGGTAACACTACGATACTGACTATTGTGGACCGTTTTTCTAAAGCAGTACATTATGTACTCCTTGCTAAATTACCGACCGCTACTGAAACTGCTAATCTTTTGGTCCTTCATGTCTTTAGGCTCCACGGCATCCCCTTCGACATAGTATCAGATAGAGGACCACAGTTTACATCCCAAATTTGGAAAGCCTTCGGTCAAGTGTTGGGGACATCAGTGAGTCTATCTTCTGGTTACCACCCTCAATCTAATGGTCAAGCAGAACGGGCCAATCAGGACTTGGGTTGTGCCTTGCGCTGTGTCACTTCCCGCAATCCAGCTACCTGGAGCACGTACCTACCTTCGATTGAATATGCACATAATTCTTTAGTGTCCTCGGCTACAGGGTTTTCTCCATTCATGGTGTCCATGGGGTTTCAGCCACCTCTCTTCCCGGACCAGGAGCGGGATTTGGCTGTTCCTTCAGTCCAAGCTCATATTCGGCGCTGTCATGGAGTTTGGAGAGCTGCTCGGGCTGCCCTCATGCATACTCAATCTCAAAATCGATTGCTGGCAGATCGTCTTCGCAGACCCTCCCCTGCTTACCAGCCTGGACAAAAGGTTTGGCTGTCGTCCCGTGACCTGCCCCTTCAGGTGACTTCCAAGAAGCTCGCTCCTAAGTTCATTGGTCCCTATGTTATTGAGAAAATTATCAACCCATCTGTGGTTCGTCTTAAGTTGCCTCCTTCTCTAAATATTCACCCATCATTTCACGTGTCTCTTCTCAAGCCAGTGTCTTCAAGTCCTCTTTGCCCTCCGGCCGATCCCCCTCCTCCCGCCCGGGTCATCGATGGCCATCCGGCCTATACGGTTCGGCGCATTCTTGACGTTCGCCGGCGCGGGCGGGGCTTCCAGTTTCTTGTTGACTGGGAAGGCTACGGCCCGGAGGAGCGTTCCTGGGTTCCCCGTCGCCACATCCTTGATGTCTCCCTCCTGCGGGACTTCTATGCTGCTTTCCCCAACAAGCCTGGTCGGACGTCCGGTGACGCCCGTTAGAGGGGAAGTTACTGTCATGCCCTTGTATGCCTTTGCATCAGAGCCTGCTCCACCTCCCTTCTCCCTCTGCTTGTTTGTTTGTGTGATTGGGTTCCTGGGCGGAGTCTTTTGGATGCAGCTGCTGGTCATCTGCAATCAAGACCATTCAAGAACACAGCTCTCCAACCAGACTCTGCCAGATTGTTTTCTACCAACGCACGGTGAACCTCGCGCTCGTCAGAGTATATCTACAGTCCTGTTTTTGAGATTCTCTACTTACCTGCTCCTCTTTTCTCCAGCTCCGCGTACCTCTTCTCAACTGAGACTCCTGGAAGATCTGCTCTCCCCAGCTCCTACTGACCTGTTCCACATCGTCTGGATTCCACCATTTCCTCTATTGGACATTAAATTCACTTACCTTCACTTACCCTCTGTCTTGTGTCTGTTTGTTGGGTCCCTCCACTGTAGCCATAACAGTTTAGACATTGCTTTCCCAACGAAAAACTGCGCATGTCTCTATTTAAAAGGGGAAAAGACTTCTCCTTTCTTACAAAGTTTCGGCTCCACCGGTAGTCATAAATCGTCTTTGACACAAAGTTTTCACCCCCACTTCTCCTCCGGAAGTCATAAACCGCCCTTCTCCTCCGGAAGTCATAAACCCCATCCCCCAACCCCTGGAAGTCATAAACCCCTCCCCCTCTTCCGGAAGTCCTAAATAATTCCAAGAGTCATAAATCAGGGTCATAAATACCACATTCTGCCACTATATCTCTCTCAGAACAAATGTTGCTATCAGATTTTTAAAATGTTGTTGAACTCTGATGCCAGATATAATATTGTAAAATGATTCCATCACCCAGTGTGTAATGAAACTGCAAATGAAAATACAAGCGTATAGCTTGGACATTTTTATTGGACAGGTACAGGTATAGAAAAAGTTCAGAAACAAAAGTCCAGTTGCACATATCTGTGGGTCATGGTTTAGTCTGCAGCATCCCAGGAAGGTTTGATTGAAGGCAGATTGAAGGCATCGTGTTATCTCCACCCTCCGTAAACCGGTTTCCTGCTTCTGCTCCATCAGAAGAAGGTGTTGATCCCGCGGCCACTGATCGCAGATACTTTTTGAATTATGATAGCCGTTCCTCTAGATTTACATGTAAAGGTGGAGTGGTACAACTGTCCAACCCAACTCCTCCTTAAATTATTGTGCTTAGAGGGCCTCAAGTGCGTTTCTTGCAGAAGATCAATGATTATGTTTAAACTACCCAAGGACAAAATAACATAAACACAAAACAGCAGCTCAAAAAAAGAGCTGCGTTCAAAAGCACCACTGTAGCTTCCAGAAACTCCTTGAAAAGAAGCATTTTCCAGCTGCTTCAAACAGGACCATGTGATATTAACGATAAACTTGACACAATAACACTTGAAACTGAAAAAGTCATTCAAACAATAGGCATTTTCACCAAAGGTGCAGCAAAAGGCTCACAACAAAATAGAATGAAATACAGGGGAGAATTGGGGGAGGCCAGATTATAGTAGATTGGACATAACACCAACATCCCCTATTCCCTTACACTTGTCTTAATACTCATAAAATTGGCTTAAAACTTGAGGAAAAACTACAACAGAACACATTAGAAATGTTCAATAACAAAGGCACATTCTAATATTCTCCCTTTTGGTTAATACCTTCACAGTAAACTTACCACCAGCATTGAAAATAAGATCTATGAAAGTAGTGCCACAGAGTGGGGTAATGTTACCTACAGTGGAGAGTCCGCGTCCACACAGTTTACCGGTGACGCACCATTACCGGGGGCAACAAAGTCATCTGAAGATCATTCTTCATTGCATTGGATTGCATACACCAGGTTGCTTTTGTGTGTGTGTGGTTTTCTGTCCTTGGGATGTACTAGTCTCTGTCTGAGTGTGTTGCTGGGTTTGAAATACACAGGGATACTGTGTTTGTTAAAAATCCTCCTGAGTTTTTCAGAAATCCCACACACATATGGAATGACTACATTGTTTCGTTTATTTTGTTTTTCCTATTTCAACCACTTTGTGGATCAAAACCAAAGAGGTGCAAGCTTTTACTGAACACACAAACTCAGTGGACAGAAACATCAAATTCACCAGAGAAGATGTCAAGGACAATAGTTTGCCCTTTTTAGATTTTGTCATCCAGAGGAGAAAGGACAGAAGTCTCCACATTGGGGTATACAAAAAACCCACACACAGACCAATACCTACTTTTTGACTCACACCACCCACTGGAACACAAGCTTAGTGTTATCAGGACCCTGCAACACAGAGCTGATAACACACCCACCAGCTCACAGGCCCAAGGGGAAGAACGCAAGCACTTGAGAGACACCCTCACAACTTGTGGTTACCCCAGCTGGACTTTTGTGAAAACAGCAGCTAGAAAGAAAACCAACAAAGTGGTTGAAAAAGAAAAACAAAACAAACAAAACAATGTAGTCATTCCATATATGTCTGGGATTTCTGAAAAACTCAGGAGGATTTTTAACAAACACAGTATCTCTGTGTATTTCAAACCCAACAATAAACTCAGACAGAAACTAGTACATCCCAAGGACAGAATACCACACGCACACAAAAGCAACCTGGTGTATGCAATCCAATGCAATGAAGAATGCTAGGACCTCTACATTGGGGAAACCAAACAACCACTGTACAAACGCATGGCCCAACAAGAGAGCTAACTCCTCAGGCATTGACTCTGCTGTTCATTTACATCTCAAGGATAAAACCCACTCCTTTGAGGACAGCAATGTCCAGATATTAGACAGAGAGGACAGTTGGTTTGAAAGAGGAGTAAAAGAAGCCATCTATGTAAAAGTAGAGAGGAGGGCTGAGACATCACCTAGCTCCAATTTACAATGCTGCCCTTTCATTCCTCCCCAGGAGACTCAACAACTTAGCCTCTGATAAGAAAAACAACTGTGAGGGAGCACGGTGGCGCAGCTGGAAGGTTCTGGGTTCGATTTCCGCCGGGGACACTGTGGGGGCTGAGGGTGTGTCTGTTCCTCCATATCATCAGCACCCACACCCTGGGTGGGGTTGGCAAAAGGGCCTTTCTGTGTGGAGTTTGAATGTTCTCCCTCTGTTCCCTTGAGTAGGTAATGTGAGCTACTCCCACAAAAACATGCTCTAGTACACTGTACACTTTCCCCTCCTGGCTGACCGGGGCGCCTGAGGGATTGGGAAAGATCTAGCTGGAGTAACGTGATCCTTCCACGCACTACGTCCAGCTGGGGAATCCCCACCCCCTGAGGTGAAGAGAAGGGTTCATCACTCCTCAAAGCATGATGGAGGCTTGAGCCCAGGGCCAACCCCAGGGCCCTCCTGGGGTTGGCGGAAGGAGAGCAATGACTAGACTTAGTTGGCGGAAAGAGAGCAATGACTAGACTTAGAGACGGACACTGTGTGATAATGGGAAAAAACCGTGGGATAAAAAATATATAATAAAAAAAGAAAAACAACTGTGACTCCAACGACTGTCGTTATAACACAATAGGGCACTAATCAAGCCGAAACCTAGGCTCCACCAATAACATGAGATCTCATGTTGACTTATGACAACTCTTGTGATTATCTGGTGTTGACTTATGACAGATCCTGTGACTGTCCTTCTCAGCGTTATACAAAGTGCTTATTCTGTTTATTCTATATGAGCCAGTCAGAGTTAAGAAATAAACTGATCAGCAACATATATGATAGGTTATGGTTAAACTAACCTATAAATACTTGTGACTTTGTAAAGGAAAAAGAGAGTTCTCGGTAGGAGGCCCTCCGTGCATATAAAAAATAAACTATGTACAAATATAGCTGACACTTTGTTTTATTGTCTCATCCGAGGCCTCTCAGACATCCAGATTTCTACCGCATTTTGGCATCACGAATATGGCCTCGAGCACGTCCATCGGACACTGACTGGGGGGATACCTGGGTGTTTTCTGTACCTATCTCCAGACCTCGCTTCAGCCTTCAAGAGAAGGGAGACTCAGTCCATTGTTCCGATCAACTGCGACGGGGACCGAACCTAAATTTATCTGAGGGACAAAGCCTGGTGAGCTAAATTAATTTTGTTAAAATATTGGACTATATTGAAGTTCTGCTTATAACTTTGAACAAAAACTAAATTCTAACCTGTAATTATAGTAAAAGAGGAAATTATATTTTCCTATTTGTGGTCAGCTGTTTTCATTTTAATTGGGAGAGCCTCTTTTTCTGTGTCTGTGCCGGCTGACACACTTACCTTAGACAAGACCAGGTTTGAATCCTGTGAAGTCGAAAAGATACGGTGAGCTAATTTATTTTTAGTTTTTCATTTAAAAATAAATGAGCAAGACCCGTTAATAAATTGAACTCCGAACTTTCTAGAGGCAAGACAAGTTAATGAAGAATTGTGAGCTTTTATGCAAGATCAATTTATGTAGTAATATTGTGAGCTTTTCTTAAGCAAAATAAATTAATGAATAATTGTGAGCTTTTATGCAAGCTCAATTAATGTAGTATTATTGTGAGCTTTTCTTAAGCAAGAGCAATTAATGAATAATTGTGAGCCTTTTTTAAAAGGCAAGTTCAATTAGTAACTGTGAGCTTTTCAGCAAGATCAGTTAGTGGAAGGAAGACCTAATGTTGATTTATATCGATACCACCTTATCACATAGGAATTGTTCATGAATAAATATGGGTAATGTTAAAGGAAAAGGAGGTTCTCCCAATTTCCCTGAATCTAGTCTTATGTGCCAAATGAAAAAGAAATATGGTGTTGATGTATGTGATTATTTGAAATATTGGAGTGAATATGGTTTCTCCCAACGGGCCCTGAATTTGTTTTATGAATCATATGAAAAACATAATGTACCATCATTTATAATGATATGATTTGTAATTATCTACCATGTGAATGTGAAACACATGTATTTGCTGAAGGTGGGTCTCGTAGTCAGACTCAATTGAAGAAACTTAGAAACAGTTTAAAAAAGAAAAAGCAAGTTTTATGGAAAGAAAACTCTGTTATATTAGAAATAATACAGCAAGTGATGTTGAAAAAAAAAAATTAAGTGCAAAGATATTCTAAATGGATAAGATGGATGGGTGCTTGAAATTGTGGGAAGCAGAAAGTGAGAAAGGCACTAATTGCTCAAAAAGCCAATGATGGAAAAAGAAGAAAAAAGACTTTGAAAGGACACAGATACTGATAAGTCTCCTGAAAAAAAAAAATGATGCTGCCTCTAGTTTGCAGAGCGCTAGGAGGGCTGCTGCTGACCTGACCCCTGGACTTCACCCCTCCAGTATATCAACCACACCATGGACAACATGGACCTCCAGCTTGAAAGCATCCTACTCTACAAGATCAACAACAACAGAAACCAGAGACTGAACCCCCCAAAGAGGAAAATGACTTGTCCCCCACCTCAGCAATTTATATTGATGATGGAAATCATCAGTTTGCTGGTGGTGTACCATTAATAAAATTGTATAACTACACTCTTGATGGTTTTGAAGCGGTTCATGAACAATTCCAGGCTTCTTCTCTTATGTCTTTCCAAAACAGAATTGCAGTAGACATGTTAGTAGCTGAAAAATTTGGTTTTTGTTCTATTTTTGATGATCGATGCTGTTCATTTATTTCAATCTGTTCTTATTATGTAGGGTTGTTGTTGTATACTTTGTATTAGAGCCCTTATTGTTCGCTTGATTGACACTGCACTCAGCAACAAAGTTCCTCAACTTCTGTATGGCAGGTTACCTACCACCTCACCTCCTGGAAAAGATGAGCAGAATCTATGTTTTATGTTCTGATGTCTCCATTTCGTCTGATTATGATAATGATGATGACAATACTGTCTGTTAAACTTTTTGTTTTTTATTTTTGCCTGATTAGAATGTAACACTTTATGAAAAGCTGTCTTAAACCAAAATATTGTGTGCCATCTTTGATGTTGTTTTGTTGCAAATGTACATGCATGTTACTCTAATACATTTTCTTGCTTATTTTTTGTGGTATTACTATGACCAAAAGGATGGAATGTGACAGAAATTTTTATTATTAATGCTGGGACATTTATAAAAGTTTAATTATCTTACTCATCTCTTAGATAGCTGTTCTGATTCTAAGGTACAAACAAGAACCAACTGTATGTTAACATCTCATGTTGACAACTCTTGTGATTATCTGGGGTCCGTTTCACAAAGCAGGTTAGTGAAAAACCTGAGTCAGTTAACCCTGCAATGAGGGAAATTCTGGTTTTTCAGTTTCATAAAAGCCAGGTCAGCATAACTCTGACTCAGTTACACAGGCAGCACAGTCTGAGAACCTAACCTGGTCGGTGGCAGGTTTACTTCAAATAACTCTGAGTTTATCCTGCTCTTAAGTTGAAGCCCACAGTCTGAAAGCAGTTATAGACATGGTGTGTCCGTTTCTATATGAGCCTGTTGATGTGGAAGTGCAGAGTTCTCCATCAGGAGAGGATTATCATATATTATATTATATCATACTATATTATATCATGATGTAAAACAACTCCTTGAAGAATGAATTAGTTATGAGCTACAACAAAAACTTCCCTCTGGGATCAATAACGTTTTTTTGAACTGAATTGAATATTCTACCCATTATAAAATCTGTGGAATATTAGTGCATCTACTTATAACAGAATGAAAGTCTGTTATATTAGAGGGCTCAACAAGAGAGAACCCCACCTGTTTTAGGGACCTCAGCTTTCTTTCTGTTGGTTATACCGGAGGTCAAATTTGACCATACCCAGTAAACACACATTTTGGGACATCCTGTCATAGCAGGTATTTGGGTGTGGCTTTCATATAGACAATATTAAATGATGGCAATGATGCTAAAGATTAAAATTTTTCTTTGTTTGGGCACACAAGTTTGGCCCTGAAACCATTTATCTTAGTCCATCAGGGGATGCCTTATATAAAAATGTAGAAAAACTTTGATTCAGTTTGCATAATAATTATTTGAGTACCAACAGCTTAATATTTACTGAATAGGCTAAATCTCTATATAGACTATTAGACTCATACTGTATACTTGTCACTCATGGTTTATCAATTATATTAGAAATATCGCAAATTATAGATGAAACTGAAATACAAGCAACTACAAGGGGCATATAGAGTATATTTGTGCACATATTCACATTTGCACACTTTATAGGACCACAGACAGTCATTTGATCAATTTATATAATTCCCCATGATTCTTTGATGTAATACAAGATTGGATTAAACTACCTACAAGCTTAAACAGCTGTTAACATGGAGTGGGATTGTCGGTGGCATAGAGACAAAATACATTTTTGAAAATCTTTTTCTTTTTTTACATTAATTTTACTTAGTCATTAATATATCCAAATCCACTGTGGAGAAGTAGGAAGATCTATTCTTTTTTTCACTCGTTGCCATGGTGAATCATGTTATCGGTTATCCATTGATGAGGGCTTTTTATGGCCTCATGTACAAGTGTAACTCAGGTTAACTTTGACTCAAAGTTGATTGAACTAATTCTTAACACCTGTTCTGAAACCGAAAACTTTGAGCTTGACAACTGAGAGGTCAACATTGAGTTTGTGTTTGCGATTTAGAGTTGTCAAACCTGCTTTCTGAAAAGCTGGTTTGACAACTGGTGTTCACTTATGACAGATCCTGTGACTGTCTTTCTCAGCATTGTGTAAAGTGCTCCTTCTTCTCTCTATATTCTAATTGTTCAGTGACATATCCTGTCTTTACCTATTCCATGTTGTTCTATGATTGGTCTTGTGGTTATCCTCTGATGCATAAAACAGTGTTAGTTATCTTACCATAACTGTATGATGTGTTTGTTCTCTATGAGCCATTCAGAGTTAAGAAATGAATTGATCAGCAATAGATATGATGGGGTGTGGTTAAATCAACCTATAAACACTTGTGACTTTGTTAAGGAAAAACAGAGTCATCAGTAGGAGGCTCTCCATGCACATACAATAAACTATGTATGAATATAGCTGACACTTTGTTTTATTCTCTCATCCGAGGCCTTTCAAACACTCAGATTTCTACCACACTTCTACTTTACTCTACCTCTAATCTCGAGTTCAAATCGCCACATATATGGCATTGGTGGCCAAAATTCAGGCAGTGGGCCTTACATTTGACATATGTGCCTTAGAACTACCTTGGGGGAACAAATAAATTACCTAAAGAGAGCTGGGACCACAGTGAAACATCAAGGCACCCGCATGTTGGCAATGAGCTTGGCATGCCCTCGTCGACCCCTGTCCACCACACCGGCCCAGCTGCTCCTGCCTTCTCTGCCCCTTCCACCGCAACCGGGTGTCCAGCCGGTCCCTGGTCCTATAAACTCAGCTCTGATTTTAAGAGTACCTCACATATCAGACTTGGACCTTTCACTGCACCATTCATTCTTGTAATACTGAATTAGGTCTGTATAATTATCCATATTATTTTTCTTTTTTTGGTCTGATTTGAATCAGATGCTGGCTAGATATTCTAACTTATGTGTAGAAAATCTGTCTTGAATGGTGATTTATGGGACCAGAGGCATCGTGGTGAGGGGCTTGTAAAATAATTTTTTACATTTTTACAGTATACCACATGTTTGGTCAAAGTAAAACATAACATCATAACAGCAACTTTTTTCAAGCAGCCAGCTTGACTGACATGTCAGCTACCAACAGTAGAAGGCCTGCATATGGATGAATCACTCTTAACTCTGCGAGTGTCTGACAGCGTGGCTGACAGCTACCTCTGATGTATTCAAGCAGCACTACCCTGTAACTAAAGCTGAAACACTTCCCTCAAAGCTTATTTCTGTGTTATGGGCCAAATTGATTAGTCATTCAAGTTTTCAGTTTTTCTTGTCCTCGAGGAGCAGCATGTATGGGAGTTAGCAGTGACACCTCAAAGGAACACACTTCCCGTTTGGAATATCGACTGGGAGTTCTTTGTATGTTCTCCTCAAGCCTGAAACCTTTTTTTAATGGCTATTGCTTTTTCCTTGTGCTGCCTACTGACATGCGTTTCACTAACAAATGATAATATGTGAACATTTAGAGGAAATAACGTTTTATTATTATAATATAACATATTATTCACTATTCTTTTATACGGACAACCCTGAGCATCCTCTTCAATCACTATCCTACAACAAAAGATTGTCTTCCAGATGACTTGAGTCACAAAACTTGGACTCAAGACAGACTTGATCAAAACTTACTTTCTGTCGTCCATTTCTCCTTGAGGAAGAAATACGTTCACAAGCCTAGAAAAAAAACACTGAAATGACGCTGCGATAGTAGGCAGAGATGCCATGAAAAGTTAGCACCCCCTGCTGTCCTGGGGGTGTTAACAAGTACATATTATATCCTACATTGTTCTCTCGTGTTACAGTGTGGATTTTAATAATTTTTCACACCCAAGAGCCTGTCAATCATAAATATTGCTGGGGACATGTCCCAGGCGTCCCCGGTTAAAATGATGCCTCTAGGTGTGGGGACTTCAGTGTCTGCAGATATATTCTTGGGCTGAGGTTGTCATCAATAGATCTTAAATAATTGGTGCCATAGCTTTTCAGTTACATTATTGTTGTATTTATGCACCCAAATTGAACTCTGAACTTTCTAGAGGCAAGACAAGTTAATGAAGAATTGTGAGCTTTCTAGAGGCAAGGTCAATTAATGAAGAATTGTGAGCTTTTATGCAAGATCAATTTATGTAGTAATATTGTGAGCTTTTCTTAAGCAAGATCAATTAATGAATAATTGTGAGCTTTTATGCAAGCTCAATTAATGAAGTAATATTGTGAGCTTTTATTAAGCAAGAGCAATTAATGAATAATTGTGAGCCTTTTTTAAAAGGCAAGTTCAATTAGTAACTGTGAGCTTTTCAGCAAGATCAGTTAGTTGCCAGTTAGTTGAAGGAAGACCTAATGTTGATTTATATCGATACCATCTTATCACATAGGAATTGTTCATGAATAAATATGGGTAATGTTAAAGGAAAATGAGGTTCTCCCAATTTCCCATTTTTGTGTGCTATTGATATGTAGTTCTTAGTTCATATTATTTGGTTTGTTAATGTTGCTCCGTTTTATTGGTTGTTGTTTTTGTTTTTTCACCTCTCTGCTGTCCTACGGATGTGGAGGCCTGTGATGTTTTCTTGTGTTCTTTTTGTTTCCCATCCTCTCTTTTACCTCTTAATTCACGCTTCTACCTCTCCTACCTCTCTTCTTCATCTTTTTTATTTCTTCTCTCTTGTTTTTTCATCTCTGTGTCCATAGATTCAGGAAATTAAACCCACAACAATCTCTAATAAAGATTTTTCACAAATATATATATCAAGTGGAGTACTATAACAAAAGCAGTAATGCTCTGCTTGAAACGTAAATCAGTTGGGCTTGTACTTGGAATTCAGACACCAATTCTGAGTGCCACTAAAGTCAATAAAGCCTATTTTAGTTTATAAAAAGCTTTAGACAGAGCCCAAACCAACATAGCTGAGTCCACTAAGCAAATCTATCCAGCCCAGTATATAAAAGCAGTGGGTGTTGTTTGCACCCGTTTACTAAACATTCTGAGATGCCACATACCAATTAATTAACCACACAAGGCTGTTATAAAATCACATAAGCAGCTTGATAAATGGCTAACCCACATTAGCAATAGCATGTAGCCACTTACTTCTCTGTCCATCAGGCATCTTTGTTCTTTCATCCAGCAGCTGTTCTTTAGGAATGTGGAATAAATTTTTTAATCCATGCAGCCAAACAGGCGTTTTCACAGAGAAAGTAAAAAATCCAACAAAAAAAGTCATTTAAACTGTCAAAAACCGAAGCGGCCATGAACTTCGAGAAGGAGGAGGGTGTGTTTGAACTCTATCACAGGTAAGCCACTCTGCCAGCAGGGGCGGTGCAGACACCTCAACACTCCCTTGTTTTCAATTAGTGATGTCACTAGTGGAACACTCAGTCGATTTCTAGGATAGGGGGTCAGCTGCTCAGAGAGCATAATTCAGGAGGATTACTCAGACATGCGTGAATAGAGCCAAAAACCACTCTGGTGGTGTTTTTTCTATGAGAAAATTGCATTACCAGATGGTTGAAAACTCCAAAAACTTGATTTTGTATGATATAGGCCCTTTTTTTATTATTTATTTATTTATTTATTTATTTATTTATTTGATAGGGACATTGCAATTAAACATAGTACTGTAACGAGTTAAAATGGGCACACACAAACTCTTACAAACAATTGGGGTAATAATCAATGATTCACAATTTAATCAATGTAACTCAAATTCAAACAAAATAAGATGTCTCTTATTAGTCTTTTTCCATCGGTCCTCTTTGTTAAACTGAAATGTTCATGTGCTTCCTTAGTCCATTTGTAATCCAACCAAAAAAAAAAGGAAAAATGTCAAAAGCAAATCCAGGAAACAAAAAAAGGAAAGGTCTCACCAGAAAAGAAAAACATCCTGCAGGTTCCAAGTTTCATCTTGTATCAAGAGGTCCTTTTGGGCTTTTGTTTTGGTGCTGAGGTCCCTTCACAGTCTCCCTCAGCATTTCTTCATTCCTTTGTTTGGCCACACCCGTCACAGTCTCTCTCAGCATTTCAAATTTTTTCTCCTTCCTTCTCTCCGCCCCCTTTCTGACCTCACTTCCTTCAGATAATCAGCCCTGTTGCACTCCTACATTCAAATACATACATACAACCATACCAAAGGCCTTTTCATTAATGTGGCAAAGATTTTCAAACCTTATGTGGAATAATTAACAATGTAAAAAACCACCATCCAGAACTACATTGTGTGGCAGTGCTACATATTCCCCCCTTCCTGCCAACGGCATCTAGGGACAATCACCATAATAGCTTTTTAGGATTACCACATGAACTGTATCTTCTTTGTTTGGTGGGTTGCCCCATGAAACTTTATAGTTAACAGGGCCTAACCTTTTTATTACTTTAGCTGGACCTTCCCACCTAGGCGCTAGTTTTGCTGAAAATTTATCAGTAGCTTTGGACAGAGGGTGTGACCTGACCCAGACTAAGTTGCCCGGCAGAAAGTGTGCATCTCTCCTGCGGGTATTATAATACTTAGCATGTCTAGCCTGGTGCAACCCCACTCTCCTCTGAACTTCCTCCGCCAGTTTTTGTTGCCTCTCGACTACAGCGTAAGCAGCTTGGTGTTGGGGGGAAGGAGGCCTGTAGATCAACCTCTGCAGCGGTCCAAACAGGCTCCTTCCCAGGGCAAGCTCAGCTGGTGTTTTTCCAGTGGTTTCTTGTTGAGCTGTGTTGAGAGCAAACCGAAACTCTGGGATCCATTGGTCCCAGGTTTCATGGTGTTGACCAACGAAAGATGCAATCATTGTCTTTACCGTTCTGTTAATACGTTCTGTCAGATTCGTCTGTGGGTGATAGCTTGTTGTCAGTTTCTGCACAACACCCCAGGTTTTACACAGTTCTGTCAGGAGGCTGCTGGTGAATTGAGGTCCTCTGTCTGACACCAGAAACTGTGGAACACCCCAGCGTGTGAAAATTTCCTCTCTGAGGATCTTAATGAGACGTGGCGTTTTGCTGTCTCTCAGTGGGTACATTTCGACCCATTTAGAGTAGTAGTCCACTACTACAAAGAGGAAGGTGTTGGACCTCTTACTTCTGGGAAACGGTCCCATGAGATCCACGCCCAGCATCTCTCCGGGTTTAGTGACCATGACGTTTTGGAGCAGGCCAGCGGGTTTTGAGTTGTCTGGTTTGTACTTCTGACAAGTCACACAGGCTTTGGTGTGCTCCCACACGTCTTTTCTGACTGTGGGCCACCAGGCCACTTCCAGGACCCTGAGGAGAGTTTTCAGACGTCCCAGATGTCCGCCAAGAGGGTTATTGTGGAAGTACTGGAGAAACTCAGGAACCAAGGTTTTTGGTACCACCAGCTGGTGTTTTTCTCCATCTTTGCCCAGAGGGACTTTACGGTAGAGCACTCCTTGGTGTTCAGAGAAGCTGATACGATCAGTGGATGGTGTTGCTTTAACCTTGTTTTTCCTCATCTCCAGCACTGTTGCATCCTGATCTTGTGCTTTAGCTATTTCAGCTAAAGTTGTTGGAAGGTCACAGGAAGCGTGTGTTGTCACAGCCAGGCAGGGAGACGGCTTAACAGTCAGTGGTTCATACGTTCGAGATAAGGCATCTGGAGCGGCATTGAGACAACCTTTGCGATAATGAACCTTGAAGTGGAACTGTTGCAGCCGTAAGATCCAGCGTGTCAGACGTGATGTTGTTTTTGGACAGTTGAAAGCCCAGGACAGTGCTGCATGGTCAGAGTAGACTTTAAACTCTCTGCCTTCCAGATAGTGCTTCCACTTCTCAACCGCCCAGACCACAGCCAAGCACTCTTTTTCGGAGGTAGAGTAATTCCTCTCCGGACCTCGGAGCGCTCTGGAAGCGTAAGCAATAACACGCTCCCCATCCTCCCTCTCCTGGGAGAGAACGGCTCCAAGACCCACGCCACTGGCATCCGTGTGGACTTGAAAGGGAAGTGATAGGTCGGGTTGAGCAAGCACTGGTGGAGCTTTTAAGGCTTGTTTTAAACTGTCCATACTAGCTTGACACTCATCAGTCCAGTTCCACTCTACTCCTTTTTTCTTGAGGTTATTCAGAGGAGCAGCAATGTCGGCGAAGCGGGGAATATATTTATGGTACCATCCCGCCAGGCCCAGAAACCGCTGAAGAGCTTTCACATCTGTCGGTGCTGGGAAGTCAGAGATAGCCTGTGTTTTGTCAGGGTCCACTTCAACTCCTCTTCCTGAGACGATGTGTCCCAGAAACTTAAGCTGTCTTCTGAAGAAGTTGCATTTCTTCATGTTCAGACGGAGGTTTGCTGCATGGAGGCGCTGGAACACCTTGGAAAGGTCTCTTAGGTGGTCTTCCCGAGTTTTAGAGTAAACAATGATGTCATCTATGTATACAAAACATATTTGTCCCCTTAGCTCCCTCAAGACCCTCTCCATGAGCCTTTGAAAGGTGGCAGCTGCATTTCTCAGTCCAAAAGGCATGCATTTAAACTGGAAGAGCCCGCTTGAGGTGATAAATGCGGTTTGTGACTTACTGCGGGCCGCCATGGCTACTTGCCAATACCCTGACTGCAAATCCAAAGAGCTGAACCAGGAGGCCCCGTCCATGGACTCCAAGATGTCATGAATGATGGGCATTGGATAAGAGTCGGGTAAGGTTTTGGCGTTCACTCGCCTGTAGTCCACACAGAACCTGTAGGATCCATCAGGTTTGTCAACGAGGACCACAGGAGAGGACCAGGATGACTGAGATGGTTCAATAATGTCATCCTGTAACATCTTGGCCACATGCTCTTCAATTATTTTCTTTTTCAGAGGAGAGACTCTGTATGCCCTGGATCTCACAGGGAGATCATCTTGTAGGAAGATGGTGTGCTTCTCGAGATTGGTCTTCCCCAGAACCCCAGAGGTGACTGTCGGCCAGTGATTTATGAGTTGTTGGAGCAGCTCGGGAGAATCAGTGTCGAAGGCGGAAACTGGATCACAGGTATCAGCAGCAACACTGGGAGGTAGCTCGCCGGGGCGCAAGGCGTAGTAAAGGTAAACAGGAGAAAGAAGAGCTGAAACTGATGCTTTCCTCCACCCCCTGGAAACATTGGCTGGATGGATGAATGAATGGTAGATATCTCCATGGCCTGTTTTGAATCCATAACGATTGTTGGCCAGATCGAGAATGGCACCGGACTTTGACAGGAAATCCAGACCCAGGACGAATGGAAAAACAAGATGGCTGTCTTCCATGACATGCACAGCCACAGGCCACTGCTTCTCGTGCCATCCCAGATCAAGTATTTTCTTGCCCAGAGCTTGGTGAATGGTTCCATCAGCCATCACAAAACGTTGTTTTTCCGCTGGTAGAAAGTTTTCCTCTGCTCTGGTAATTTGTTTCCACAGGTTTTGCTTCATAAGACTGAAGGTGCTGCCTGTGTCCACCACGGCTTCACATTGAACCCCTCTGATGGTAATGGGAACAATCAGAAGGTCTGCCCCTTCATTTTCTGAAGGTCTTTCCTGTACAACAGTGACACCTACTGTCCCTTTTTGGAATGATTTCCTGTCTGGAGTTTTCTTTGCAGGTGTGTCTGTGCGGGCATTAACCCTTTTCCAGTAGTCCCGGGCCCCCATGCAGTCCTTTTCCACCATGACTCCCACCTTAACAAGTTGTGCCACAGTAGTGATAGTCCCTCTAAGACAACCAGCCACTTTTGGGTTAATGTTATTGAGAATACGTCGCACAATTTCTTCTTCTGCCATATCTTTCTTCCATTTCAAACACAAAGCTCTGTAATCATATGCAAAGTCTCTCAAACATTGATCTGGTTGTTGAACTGTGGTTCTTAATTTTTCTTCAACCTCATTCAGATAATCAGTGGGCAGAAAAGCAGCCATGAATGCCTTTCTGAATGATATCCAGTCGTGCACCTGAGCTTTTGCAGCCTTCCACCAGCTGAGAGCAGGTCCCTTCAAAACAGCAGACAGGGCCCCCAGCAGCTCCTGGTTGGACAGTGGTCGAAGGTCCAGGTAATTTTCACACTGTTCAATGAAACTGAGAACCTCAGAGGAATCACTAGAAGTACCAAAAGAAGGAAAATCTATCCTAACAGGCGGTTTTGGATAGTAAGGGGCTGCACCAGACTGACTGAAAAGGGAAGGTTGGGGCACATTAGAGGGAAATGAGGGAGTAACATTTGCAGAATTTCCCATGGTTCTGGGTGGATGGGGTGTGCTAGTAGTTTTTAACTTCTTATATTGTTTTTTCCATTTTTCGTCTCTACGCAGCAAACAGTTAACCACATCCTTTTCTAGTTTTTCTAAACCAGCAGTGAAACTACGTTCAAGTGCGGCGAAACTATCATTAACATAATCCCTAAAAATGCTTTCTCTATTTAGCGAACTTGTGTATGAATCTCTCATGTGGCCTTCTAACTTATCCAGTTGTTCTTTCAGAAGGGAGACCTCATGAGCTAAGTCTCCTGAGACTCCATGGGTGGTTTGTTCAGTCTCATGACCTGTTTCAATCGCTTCTGTTTCCCCATTAGCATCATGAACCCCAACAGTTTCCTTGTCATTCCCATCCCCATTAATAGGAACCCTTAAAACTAGATTTTGGTCACTTTCAGAATCGTCTTCGTCATCATCACCCAAATACAAAGTGTCCAGCATAGAGGTTAACTCACTAGCCGACATCTGTCTCCGCGTCACACACGGTCCTGCAGTAAAATCTGGGTCAAGAGAATAGTTTTCTAAATCCTCAGGTAAATTTGTTTCACTGTGTTCTGACTGTGAGGAATGTGACATTTTCCTCCTTTTAATATTCTTCAAAGAACAGAATTACATTGATTTAAATCAAAATTCCCCATACAGGCCACCATATGTAACGAGTTAAAATGGGCACACACAAACTCTTACAAACAATTTGGGTAATAATCAATGATTCACAATTTAATCAATGTAACTCAAATTCAAACAAAATAAGATGTCTCTTATTAGTCTTTTTTCATCGGTCCTCTTTGCTAAACTGAAATGTTCATGTGCTTCCTTAGTCCATTTGTCATCCAACCAAAAAAAAGGAAAAATGTCAAAAGCAAATCCAGGAAACAAAAAAAGGAAAGGTCTCACCAGAAAAGAAAAAACATCCTGCAGGTTCCAGGTTTCATCTTGTATCAAGAGGTCCTTTTGGGCTTTTGTTTTGGTGCTGAGGTCCCTTCACAGTCTCCCTCAGCATTTCTTCATTCCTTTTTTTGGCCACCCCCGTCACAGTCTCTCTCAGCATTTCAAATTTTTTCTCCTTCCTTCTCTCCGCCCCCTTTCTGACCTCACTTCCTTCAGATAATCAGCCCTGTTGCACTCCTACATTCAAATACATACATACAACCATACCAAAGGCCTTTTCATTAATGTGGCAAAGATTTTCAAACCTTATGTGGAATAATTTTCTCCAACTGTCATTTCCACCAAACTACATTGTGTGGCAGTGCTACAGTACAAATCAAGCTTGTAACTGATGCTGTGCATAATAGATTATAGCTAAAGCTAATTTTCAACTCCAGTCCCTGGTTGGGCCTTCTATACTAGATTAAACTAAATTTGACCCTAAAAACTACCTATATACAGAATATAAATCATTACATACACAAACAAAGTGCTATTTACAAATAGGTACATTTTTGTTTGGATTTCAGCCAAGACTTAACTTGGGAAGTGAACATTTTAAACTCAATTGTGGTTTTAAGCTCGGTGGGTAAAGAATTCCACAACGCAGTCTTGCCGTGTGGAACTGTACAGTTGTTATTGATGGAGCCTCTGGTGACTCCTTTGCTGTTTTGTCTTTGCACAAATGAACTGAGAGGCTCAACTGCTAGATTATTAAGACATTTGAAAATTAGTTTGAGAAAACATAAATCGGTAAAGCTTTCAAAGCTTAACAATTTATACTTCTGGAGAATATTGCAGTGATGGTAACGGATTGGTTTCTTGTCCATGATCTTAATAGTTTTATTATATAATGACCTGATGTATTTCGTGGCTGAGGGAGTGGCCTGGGAGAAATCACTGTATGCTGTCATGCAGTATGACATATGGGAGAATATCATAGCATGCATGTACAGGAGGGTGGCCTGTTTTGGAATGTAATGTCTAATTAGTTTGAAAAAAATTAGGTTTCTTTTTATGGTTTTTAAAATTTTCTTTAGATGCTGGTCAAATTTTAATTGGGTGTCTAGAACCAATCCGAGATATTTAAATTTTGTTACCGACTTAATTGCAATGTCTTGCAAATTAATTTGAAAATGTTTTCCTACATTTTGCCTTTTTATGGAAAAACACATGGATACAGTTTTCGTTAAATTTAGCACCAACTGATTTTGAATGAGCCATTGACTGACCTCAGCCATACATTTGGACTAAACCTCCGCTGACTGTTCTGGTGACTTGGCAGGTGCATAAAAAACAGCATTGTCCGCATAAAGTTGGCAATTTACACCGGGGTACAGATTATTGGCAAGTACTTTATAAAAAGAATAAACAGCAAAGGTCCCAGTTTAGAGCCCTGTGGTATGCCCCTTTGAATGTTTAAGAGTGCTGACTTATCCAGACCAACTTTAGCACAGTGACTTCTGTCTTGAAAATAGGATGTAATCCAGCCCACAGCCTCAGGAGAAATGTTAAAGGTTGTCAACTTGGATAGTAGTAGGCTATGACTGACCGTTTCAAAGGCCTTTTTTAGATCTAAAAATACTGCTCCTACCACCGAATCTAACATACTTATAGATCCGTTGCAGTATCATTTTCAGGCACATTATTTCACAGACATTGCTGCTAAACACTTTAATGGTCAGAGGCGGTGTGGTCGGTGCTATTTTAATTTAATTTACAAAAAGACTTTGATACCGTTAATCATAAAAGTCTCCAGTCTAAACTTGATACATCCAAAACAGTGGCTATTTTGTTTCATAACATAACTCTGCTCCACCCCCCTGTGAATGATAAGAATTTAGATCAGCTACAATGAGTGCTATGCAGGGAGCTGCTAGAGGGGATTCTATACTTCTGTATAGGAAATGTGTGTTTGGGCAATCTGTTTTTCTCCTTTAGGGCATCTGGTAAGTGGAACACTATTTCACAGACCATAAGAGATACTACACCATACTTCTCATTCAAAATACAATTGAAGACATGGTTATCAGATTATCTGTAGACATTAGTATATACTAACCAACTGAGCAGTTTCTTGGTGTCGATGGTAATAAAAAGCGTGAATATAATGGGCAGGGAATACGTTTTTTCTTTTAAGATAAACAAATGCATTTAAATGATGTTGGTGTTTTTATGTTTTTTATATGCTTTAGGGGGACTACCGATGGAAACTACCTTTCAGGCTACAATCGGGTATATCTACATTTGTTATGCAAGTTATGCAAGTTGTACAATGAATGTACATTGTCCCTCTATAGCAAATAAGGGTAGTTATTATTATTATTATTATTATTATTATTATTATTATTATTAAGGCATCCATACTATCTCTTCAGTTCCTAGATTCATTCTTTGACAAACCTGTTAACTTTTTTCTGTGCTCCAAAGGCTTTTCCTTGTCACAACCCCTTCATGACCTGTTCTCCACCTTCTCAGTAAGCCTAGGTTATGCCTCCATGTCTGGCTGCCTTCAAGCGCCAAGACCTCTGTGATCTATGCTCCTCCACTATGCTCTGTCTGCCCGCTCTGTGTGCACTCCTCGCTCCCAGTCTCTACCATCTCCTCATCTTCAAGAGCTCAGCAGGAATCTTCCAAAGACATCCTGGACCCTTAGCTCCCTCTCTGTGGTGTACATTAAACAATATACCAGCTAAGCCTTATCAACAAGTACATTAACTTCTTGGCTTATTCTCACCTCTGGACCTTTCCTGTGCTGTACTTCTCACCTCATTACCTTCTCCAGTTTTTACACCTTCCTTATTCTTCTTCATTATCATAATCATATTCATCATCATCATCTATTATTTTTTTTCTCAAAGGTTTACAGAATTTTTACAACTGATCTCTTTATTGGTATTTTGTATATCAGAAAAGCTAATATGAACATGACAGCTTTTTTAAATTGTTGAATCATCTAACTGAGACCTACCTCAGAAGCATTCTTTTTTGAGCTCCTAGATGGGGTGGGGTAATTTTCCCATTCCTGAGAAAGTTTGTCACTGTTCCATGTATCCTCATATTGTATGGGTATTTAATCTCACTGCAATGCACTGGAGGCAAAAGACTTTTAAGTCTCATTTTTTGGTGGTTTCTTGTTTCTGGATGTCAGGCGTGAATATAAACGGCAAAAATAAGGTCAGTCACAAGTAATGTACTATCTATCAATGAAAGGTTTGCTTAGCTGCTTTCCCCTGAAAAAAATGAAAACACAATTATTCAGATTTTTTGTAGAGTATGTAGCAAAAGAACAAAACTAGAATAGGTCTGAAAGGGGGAAAATACTTTATAACAGCACTTTAGCTGGTCAACACACTGAGTTTAGAAACTAGCTACAAAGTTGATTATTTTGTTCTCATTCCCCTTTTGAAGCTCAAATTATCTGTTTGTCATAACAGTTCTTAGAAAATATTAATCTGTGATGAGATCAAAATAAGGAAAGAAATATGAAATATTTGGAATATTTAAATGAATGAAAATCATTCTAACTTAGATAAGCAGTGGACTCTGCTTTTAGCGGATTTCCTCTTATTCTTTTGGTCACAGAGAAATTTCCTGCAATACCAGAAAGTCATACACTCTTACCTTTCAAATATTAAACATAAAAAAATGTTTTGCTTAAAATATTTTTTTTTTTTGTAATTGTTTTCCAAATCATACCCTGATGAAAACCATCTATCGCTTTATTCAAAATATTATGTCATTTTTTCAGTTCATCCAAAGCTGCAGTGATTTATCCACAATGAAACATGAAGCCCCATATTTAATTTCCCCCCGTGTTGTGTCTGAGCGGCCCAGTATGTTTGCAGATTTCATGCTCGTGTCTGTGGCCATGGAAGGATGTATATTCATTCGTGCATTGAAGAATCTGGCAGGCGAAAGGAGGAAAAGGGAGATGGAGAGACAGAATTAGGCCAGTTACTGGCAGAGCTCCCCGCAGCCTCAGTCAAAAAGACTGGGTGCTCAAGGAGGGACTGGAGGCCCCGAGGCAAATCCTGACATCATCAGCTCCCATTGCTCATGTCTGGTGAGACACAGTCATGCAGATACTAAATTTATGCTGCCGCCAATACACACGCACAAACTGCAGTTGAGCTCATGAACTGTGTTGTCTGTCTGCAGCTTTTAAGTGTAACGCAAGGTAGAATGAACTTTCACCTTCAATAACTCATCATGAAAGGAAAAGATTATCTGGTGTGAAATGGAAAGATAGGATATCATACTGGCAGAAACAGCTGCAGCAGCTGCAGTACATTTACATAGACATGAGCTTGTCGCTGTTTTAAAGGGGAAGCTTTTCATTTTATTTTGCTGGTCATATCAGCTATGAGGCTTCTATGAGAGAACATCAAAGAGATATTTTCACTAATACAAAAAAGCTAAAATATAACCAACAGCTGTGAGAAAAAAGAAAGTACACTTGCTTTATGATTTCATTCATCAAGACCTGTTAAAAGTTACCTAACCTTTACAAAATGTCAAAAATAATTAATAGTCACGTGAAACAAGTAGGACACCAGGTTACAGTGAACCCCTGGTATATGCTTATAGTAGAAATTGGACTTTAACATCTTGTTGTCCATTATTTTGGCCTACAGAGTCAATAAAATCCGGTCATAATGAATTTTTACCCATCTTGTTTTTTTTTCATTATAACAACATTTTAGTAGTATTTAATTATCATTCACTTAATGATTTTTCAATCCGAGCAAACTGAGCAGAGGATTCACATCTTGCCATCGCACATCAGATAAATTGGCTACATGTCTTATTTATGAACATTTCATCTGCTGTGGCCTGAATGCTCCACATGGAGCCAAACTGCTCTTCTACTTCTGTGGAACTAGAGGGTGAACCCGCGCTGTTGCCACACTGGAAAGCCCCACCTCAGCCAATATTTTTCAGTTAGGGAACAGGGAGCTTTCTGTTTAACTATTTAGTACACTGTAAGAAATTACTGTGAAATACACTGTAATTTACCGTCTTTCTATAATTGACTTACTGAGAACGTTTGTAAAGTAAAACAATGTATATTTAGCAGTAATGGGCTAACTATCATAGAATCTCACTAATAAACACTAAACTGTATAAATTCACAGAAGACCAAGTTATACTGTGGTAAGTCATAGTAATTTCATCACTACAATAAAAAACAAATAGTAGGTACAGTAACATGTGTACTGTAGAAAATCACAGCAACCATAACAGTATTGTAGAAATCACAATAATTAATATAAATTTGCAGTAACATATTTTGTATGGTAGGTAATGGTGGTAGTACTGTATAAATTCACTGTAATATATTGGAATTTACTGTAACCTATGTTGTGTTTAGTAGGGGATGGCAGTACAGATAAATACCCTACAACACTTTTTTTGCAGGGGTGTTTGTGGCAAAGGGGGTTTAGGAGTCCATCTTGTGACCAGCAGATTAGTGGATTGATTCCTAGCTCCAGCTATCTTGGTCGTTTTGTCCCTGGGCTAGACACTTCACTGTGCCAACTGGTTGTGCCAGTGTCCAGCAACCTGCCTCTATCAATGTGCCCCAGGGCAGCTGTGGCTACATTGTAGCTTGACATCACCAGTAATTTAACAATACATAAAATATACTGTGATATTTTACAGTTGCAAAATACTACTCTAATAACAGTGTTATACAATAATAATTAAGGTGCTCAGTTCTACAGCTACAACACTAATTGTTTTACAATAACTGGTCAATTATTGCCAGTTAAGCACTGAAAATTTGACTCAACTACATACAATATATACAACCTGTAATGGCATTTAAGACTCTTAATAAATATGAGAGAGATTCCTTTAAGCGTTTGGACGTTTTAATAAAAGTTGAATTGATCATACAGGAGAACAGCACAGATCACAGTGAATGCTGAATGCTGCCCCCCTCCTAACTCACTCACAAGCTCATATGAAAATATGTATTTATAAAGCTCAGCAACCTTGCCTCTATCACTTTGAAGAAAAAACTATTAGTCTCAGGGTGGGGATATCTCCGGATGAAGACATCTGGCTCTTTAGCTGTGAATAAGTGACTTTTGACATATACAAAACAATGGCAATAGCTTGGGTTATATGTAACACAATAAGAGAAACTCTCAAAACTAAGTTTGTAAGAAGAATCAATATTTTCTCAGGCAGTGATGTCTTCTCTAACCTCGAACTCAACACCTGTTGTCTGGCTCCTCTGCTCTCAGTGTTAATAATACTAGAGATTAATCATAATAATACATTTTTCGATCACACAACCCATAGAATACCTTAATAGAACAAAAAAACTAATGAGCGACTTTAGGTTTCAAAGTATTTTGTGCTGTTGATAATGTCTCATATTTTGGTATAGATTCTGTCATCTCGGCCATGACAATCCAAAGTGCTTAAGTAGAAGGCGTCTGGTCTTCTCCCTCCTTTTTTCTTGAAGACCTTCCATCTCTTATCAAAAGGGCTTGTTCAGTTCAGAACATCATTGGAAGTAAGTGGCATATATGTTGTAGTCAAAACACTGATACTAATTGGGCACTACTATTCAGTTCAATGTTTGGGTTGTTGTTGCTTGATGTTCCAAGCATGTCCCTACCCATGCTGTGGGAGTTGTTTTGGTCACATGGCATGTAGGGCCAGCCGCAATTAACTCATTTGTAGGAAACAAAGTCCACTTGCCTTCTAGAAGACAACGACTGAAGGGTATGTTACAAACACAATTTTCACTCTGAGAGATTTAACCCGAGACCAAATCGCTCAAATACAAGTTCAGCATATGCAGTTCAGCAATGGAGGGAATGTCCTGACCTGTATGCTGGAGGAACAACCAGCAGCTGAGTGACATGTTCAGCAGAACAGGAAAACTTGAACCTTTTATTGCAAAGTGGCTCTATTTAGTCCTTATCCAAGCTCTGTCATGAAACATGCAAGATTCTGAATGGTTGAGAACCTCTTTGCAAGGCAACTTTATTTGTATAGCACACTTTAAACACACAGCAATTCAAGGTGCTTTACATGATAAAACAATTAAACATCATAAAACAATTAAAAGAAGGCTTTAACAAACATTTATAATCAACTAGCAATATTAAAATACAAGAAAGCATAGACAATAAAACAATGCATTTATTTGATCAAAAATAATTAGTATGAAAATTAAAAATAGGCAGACAAGAAATCATTAGCAAGTGAAAGCAATAATAGGATCAAACAGGATCAGCTACTCATAAGCAAGTCTAAATAGGTATGTTTTTATTTTAGATTTTAAATAGTTCAGTGTATCATGCAGTTTTGCAATCGTCCAGCAGTTTGTTGAAGATATGGGGAGCATAGAAACTGAAAGAGTGATCTGGAAGGTTTGTCCCTTGATAGCAGATCGTTAATGTACTCTGGTGCTAACCAAATCTCAGCGTAAGGATCTTTGTTCTGTAAGCAATTTTGTCATTCTAGCCAGGTAAGCGAATTTATATTACTAAAAACCGTACACTTCATAATAATGTAATCTTTGTTTGAAAATAATAGTATAGCCCTGTTTGACAGTGAGTCCTCTGTGATGTGATCTCTGCAACAAATGTATACATTTAATTCCCATTCAAAATTGAGTTTCTGTGTTGAAATCTTTTTTTTTTAACAAGAACTCAGTGGTCAGAATAACCTAAAACTTTAGAAATGCAGGCAGTTTGGCAGGTTAGAATGTATACAGACATATACACAAACACCTGAGTGTCAGCTTTTAACTTAATCAACTAGGAATGTCATGAAACTGATGTATATACCAGCACTGGCCTTGCAGAAAGATTGTTCTTTTATCATCTAACCAAAAAGTACAGGGCATAGCTCTCTCCTTCCTACATCATTGTTCTCTCTGTCTCCTCGACTGGCTTGTTCTGTTACACATGGCCACATATCTAATTTCACATTACAAGTAGCAGCATAGAAAATTCAATTTGTTTTTGTTTCCCTGCCATTTAGTGCTATTTCCATAAAATGAGAGTGGCTGACATCCAAAATCAATGCCTGTTTCCAAACCTCCAAGACTAATGGGGTAGATAGCTAAAACCGCAAGTTAATTGTTCAGCAATGCCCTTGAAAATTGTGTTACTCTCTCTTCCTTTCTCTCTCACTTTCTCTCCTTGTCCTTTACCATCTCTCTTCTATTTACACTGCACTCTTGACTGCCACTTGAGGAATAATTTCATGCAAAATTTATAATGACATAAACCTGGAATCTTAGCAGTCATGCTTAAATGAGCCCAAACTTGGACCCAAGTATTCCAATATCCATAATTCACTGATACTGGCAAGCAGGTTCTGTGATGCTTTAGCCAAATAGAAGCAATGTGAGTCTGTGGACCTGCTATGTGTTCTAACCATGCCTCGGGTTAGTTTCAAGAGAACTGCTCTCAAACTGTGGTAACTTAGCAGTCATTTCCCTTCTGCATCATACATTGACTTTCAAATGAGTTATTTCATGGCAGGGGTTGAACTGATACAGGTTTTAATATGTTAGCAGAATAGAGATAGCACAGATAATAAGGATATTAGCATAGCTACAGTTTTTAAATTATGGTACAGTATTTTATGGTAAAGTATATATGTTAATATTAGATAAAATGTCTGTTGCATGTTGGCAATTACCAATATATTAATTACAATTAACTTACTTTAATCAGTATGCAAACTTGAGCTTTTATGCCAAAACCCATTGACATGCAGGTATTACAAGGATTGCTTATCGACCTCTGCCAAGGAGTTGTATCTTCATGACTACCAATATGTCGGTGCTGGTCGCAGTTTGTGTTATTTTGCTGCTTGACATGATAAAACTGAAACATAATTATCTAATGGTGCGTTCACACCACCTCAAATGGCAGCGTCAGATTACATGTTAAATCTACGTTTGAGGCCATCAGACAGCGTCGCAATCTCTGCTGTTCTTTGTTTGTACCGGCTCCATCAACTTTTCAAGCTTTTCCTGCATTTCAAGCTTCGAACACCAGCAACGCTCTTGATGCAGCACGACAACCAATCAGAGCGTCTCACTGTAGTGATGTTGCCCGACATCAATGTTTGCGTAGCCAATCACAATCCACTAGTGTCCATCAGAGAAAGGCCCACCCACGAGCTTTGTGAGCTTCATCTTAAAAATGTGTCTGCTGTGTATATGCGTTGAATTAGTCGATTTATGAGCATTACTTGACACTGACAAGGCGTGAGGTGTGAAAGCACCATAAGTTTGATAAATTCAAAATTGTGTCCAGCAAATTATATTGCATAAAGTTCAATGTTATAGAACATACTGGATTTTAATCAGCGGCACCAGTTGTACATAAATTTGTTAAATTGTTTTTTTTTCTATTTTTTATTTATGGAAAATATAGGCTGTAATGAAAGACTTTTGATGTATTATTCACAAGAATGTTTTTATTATTTGCATTTGTAAAATCTGCTGTGTGAACTGAACATACACAGGAATGCTGGGAGATGGCTGTTTTTCAGGAGAAACAAATAAGGACAAAAGCAATTTCTCGATTATTTAAAATTTAGAGGAATGGGTTTTGTTCTTTAATTCTTAACCAACATTTTATAAGGTTTAAGTTGGCTTTTTTATGATTTGCTGAAAACACAAAGTGAATAAATTGTTGGAATATTATGTCTGAAAATACACACACAGTTATCAGTAAACACTGTTTTACAACCGATATTGCATCTCTCCAACAGCTAACCCTTTGACTGTAATTACACACGTATACAACAATAAATTATTCAGTGTTTATAGGTATCAATAGCTATATGATTTAGTAATAGGATTTCGATGTGCCCATCAAAACTTATGAATGACAGTTTTGAAACCAAGAAACATAGACTGCATTTATAAATAATATTATGTATGAATTCAGGATGAATTTTCTGCCCGCAACCCGCCCATATTAATTAATCTTCAGGCCGAGCATGTAAAATTTAATGTAAGTATTTTGGGGGCATGCGGCTGATCCGGCGAGTTGTATGAAATTTATTTTCCAGTATATAATTAGTATAGTGAGCATAGTTCTTTGTGGTATGATATGGATTTTGATGATTCTTTCTTGCCAGCAGCCTAATCATGGTATTAAGAGGTGCTTGAAACAAACATTTTGGTCTATGGCTTTCAACTTTTATAGACTGAAGGAAGATGTGATTTTCAACATCTATTAATACATTGCAATGCATGTTGTGAAACATCAGTCGGATTACTACATACAGTAACAGATATATTAATATATATTGTCCACAGCAATGTTCAAACAATTTTCAACTTTCAGTTGAAAATATATTTTTTGGAAAAGCAGCTGGAACAATTTTTTTCCTTCTTGTCTTAAAATTCACCACATAGCAATTAATTGTGGGTGATACTCTTCACTGAAACCCACACCAATGCAAGTTTTGGTGAAGTGTGGAGCGAAGGTCCCGGAGAGGTGGGGCAAAGGTCCTGATTCTCCATTCTGTGGAATCAGGACATCATACGAACTCATGCCCATGAACAGGATTGTGCAATTGAAAGCCACAAGGGTGGAAGTGTGAGTATTGGGACAGGGCCAATGCATTCCCTATACACTGCTACTACCTGTGTACAAGCTATGATGCATGTTACCATAGCGATCATAGAGAGTTAGGGGCAAAGAGGATGTTACTCATATTATCTTGTTGGTGCGAATAATACAGGACACTGCTAAAAAGTTACAGGTAGACATTGGATTTACATTTATTATGTTCAAAAATTAACCAGTTTTTATGGAGGTCGTTTCATTTTCTTTTATTGCATTTATATGCTGGTTCATGTGAATATTTTCTGATATTTCACAGCGTAGCAAAAACATTTTTTTAGAGCCACTGGTTTAAAGCACTGATCTGCTATGATCCATGAGAAATATGAAGGCATTTATTTTGAAGAGCACGTTGGAATATTTGATATAGAAATTTCAAGGTAATGTGAAGTAATTTATTCGATGCATGCAAGTAAATGCATCTTGGAAATATGTCATGAATATAGAGTGACTTGAATAACTATATTAGGAATAGGAGGGTTCGGGGAAGTTTGAGTGTGGCTTCATTCTGGGTAGAGGGTTTGTCTTGTACCCTCGCCAATCTACTCATAAAATATCTAAAACGCCTAACAGACTACAGTCTCATCTTTGTTTAAAGGGACAAGCTATTTTTTTTTCACACAACAGAGACTTACCTTGAAAGTCCAGCAATGATTACATTTAAGGCTGGCTGAATCTCAATAGTTACAGGTGAACCTCAGAAAACTAGAATATTGTGCAAAAGTTCCTTTATTTCAGTGATTTAACCTAAAAGGCTAAAGGCTGAGGAGGAGATGAGCTGCTGAGTTCTCGCAAGAGCTGTGTGTAAGGAAATATGGAGGTATACTGGTAAAATAAAGAAAGAATGTCAGGTAAAACAAGGCAATAATTTTGAGCCAAACGCAGCGAATGTTTCTGTCCCTTTAAACTAACCATCAAATTATATCTTTCTTCTAAACAACCTGGACGAGGAAACATTGGATTCGCTGGAGTGCTACCTAGACGAGTGCTTTGATAACATCGTTATGGGTAAGTCACGGAAACCTGCTTAGGACGCACCAACAAGCACTCCATCCCAGAAATGCACTTGTTCTGAGGCCAGCACTTTCACCAACTCGCCAGATAGAAGCTACGGCGACATCCTGGACTCAATAGATAAGAATTTCCAAATTTGAACATTTTAAACAGAAAGAACACGCTAAATATCTAATCTGTTCTAAGAAATTCTCTAAACTAGTATTTGATCTGTTTTAAGGAACTCTGTGAATCAGTATTTGATTTCTTGTATTAAAATCTAAAGAAATTTAAATTACTCTCGTCTACTCTCTGATAAAAATGAACATGCATGGAATTTATAGAGTTAAGATTTAAATTGAATATAGATTAAAACCCTTCAAGCCTTGGCGATAGTAAATGTCTAATGTTTAGCTCTATGAATCCTTTCAAATTTCTAACATGGAATATTCACGGATCTGGCTCCAGAGATAAAAGGATTACGATTTTCAACGATTCAAAGATTGAAGGCAGATGTCGTCTTACTACAGGAAACTCATAAATCAAGTTCAACTGCTAATGAATTAAAAACACAGGAGTATCCTAATATATATTTTTTTTTCATGCTATAACTCTAGACGAGGAGTAGCAATATTAATAAATAAAAATACTAATTTTAAAGTAAAAGGCACAGTTACAGACCCAGAGGTTAGATTTATAATATTAAAACTATTTATACATAACCAAAAGTTATGTATACTTAGTGTATATGGTCCAAATGTTGACAAGCCCTCATTCTTTCACACCTTTTTCTCGGTTTTGGCGAATCACATGGATTGCTCACTTGTTCTTGGGGGCGATTTCAACTTTGGTTTAAATTAACAAATAGAAAAGCTCAGTACAGCAGGGACTCAGTACAGCTGGCAATCCATAGATATAGTTAAACAGTACATGAGCGATTATGGACTTTGCGATGCATGGCGATCGCTTCATCCCAACGACAGAAAATACACTTTTTACTCAAATGTACATCATTCTTATTCTAGATTGGACTATTTCTTAGTCAGCAGCTCACTGTTGAATGACATTTCAGACACTGAGATACATCCTATAGTTATCAGTGATCACGCTCCTGTTTCTCTAAATTTAGCAAATAGAATAGCAACTCTTCAATACAAAAATTGGAGATTTAATACATCATTACTTAAGGATAGATAATTTATTAAATATATTGAAAAAGAATGGGCTTCATACTTGGAATTTAATGACCTCCCTGGTATGTCGCCATCCACTCTCTGGGAGGCAGGGAAAGCTGTGATTAGAGGTAAAATAATTTCATTCTCATCAAATAAAAAGAGAACAGAAAATAAACATGTTCAGGAATTAGAATAAACTATCAAATCATTAGAAGCTTCCCTGGATAAGGAGAGCTTAAGCGAAATACGGAAAGCAACATTAGAATTAAATGAAATTATTCATAAATGGACACAGTTCTTAATCAAAAGACTTCGAATAGAAAACTTTGAACATAATAATAAATCAGGTAGCTTCTTAGCTAATCAGTTAAAAATAAATAAATAAAAAACAACTATATATCTGCAATCAAAAACCAAATTAGGAATATAGTATATGATCCTGAAAGAATAAACAACACTTTCAAAGAATTTTATGAGACTTAATACACACCGTAGATAAACCAATCAAATAATGAAATTGAACAATTTCTGGATAAAATAACTCAATTGTAATTCCTAAACTTTCAGACAGTCAAGCAAAGGCCCTGGATCACAGCTAACAGTGTCAGAACTCCAGGAGGCCCTCCAAACCATGCCTAATATTAAAATTCCAGACCCAGATGGATTTCCAATAGAGTTCTATAAAGAATTCTGGAATATTCTGGCACCAACATTTTACAAAATGTTACAGTAAACAAAGGAAAATGGTCTACTACCACCAAACATGAACTCTGCCTAAATCAATATTTTATTAAAACCAGGAAAAGACCCCATGTCTCCTACCAGTTACCGTCCCATTTCTCTTGTCAATGTTGATCTTAAAATAATCTGCAAAGCTCTTGCAAGAAGGTTTGAGAAAATAACACCTTTTATAATCCATCCTGATCAAACAGGTTTTATAAAAGTTAGGCTCTCTTCCACAAATTCACGTAGATTAATAGATTTAATAGATTATTCCTACTGTAAAAACATCCAAACCAATATATTATCTTTAGAAGTAGAAAAAGCATTTGATAGAGTTAACTGTAAATTTTTATTTGCAACCTTACATAAATTCAGGTTCAGTAATTCTTTTGTAAACTGGTTAAAAATATTATACAGTTCACCAACAGCATGTATTAGGACATCAAACATCATCAATGTTTTTTTTCAGAGAGGTACCAGGCAGGAATGTCCACTTTCTCCCTCCCTCTTTGCTATTTTTATTGAACCATTAGCAGCAGCAATCAGGCAAAATAATATTAAAGGTATACTGTACAATGCAACAAAATAGAACATAAAATTAGTCTGTATGCAGATGATGTACTACGTTTTCTACAGCATTCACAAACGTCTTTCTCTCAGGTAACCGAGTTGATAAAATCTTATTCAAGAGTTTCAGACTATTCCATAAATTGGTTAAAATCTACAGTCATTCCAATCAACTGTTCTTTCCAGGGTCCCGTTGCTCTGCAACTCATGTCAGGAAATATTACAAATCTAGGTATCCATATCTCACCAAGACTGGCAGACTTATCATCATTATTTCTTAGCCAACAGGCTCCAATACACATGAAGATGGTTAAAACACAGTTCTCTCGATGAGTCATGGGTAGATGTTGAACAGAAACTATGCAGTAAGCTAAACTTTCAGATCTACCATTTATTACCTCAAATATAAAACAAAATGAATATTTTAAAGTATTGGTATCAGCTCCTCTCTGACAGCTTGGTGGGAATTTCTAAAAATGACAGAGACCTTACTAGTCCCATGCAGACGTACACCGATCTGGAATAACCCGGACATCTTACAAAAAAAATGCATGATCAATTTTCGAAACTGGAGTTGTAAAGGAATTGAATACCTGGAGCACATATTTGATCGAACAGACTTTATCCCATTTAATACATTGGTTACACAATACAGAATCAACAAGAATAAATTCTTAGAATATGAACAATTTAAATCAATTATAAAAAATAAATTTAGGCTCAATACAGTTGATTTACAAATTCCCGGAAAAGTTTTAGACTTTCTTAATCTTAACCCTCCCAAACTGCTATCTAAAATATACAAAACATTAAATAGAATAGATTAATTAATAGCCCTTCCTATTTCAAAATGGGAGATGGACTTGTCCATCTCAATTGACGGAAACCTCTGGTCTCAGATTTCTTTAAGAACCTTAAAATTTCTTAAAAATCCTAATCTACGATTAATACAATATAAAATCTTTCATAGAGTACATTATACAGGCCAACGGATGTTCAAGATGGGTTGGGATAGGGGCGGGCGGATGGCCTGGCTCCCCATGTGCCTTCGTGGTGCCGCTGCCGTGGGCCCCGACTTGACGTGCTGGGGCCTTCCACTCCTGGTGGATCGGGCTGAACGGGGGTGCCAATTGGAGTCAGCAGGGGAGCTGGCTCCCTGTTGATGGCATTGTGTCACCCCAGTTATTTCTTCCCCATCCCCAAATGCCTCTGTCCACCTACTCCTTCATTCTACCGTTCACAAAGGCCTTGGGACGTGGGCACGTCACTGGGGTGCGGGATGGAGTTTCCGTCTTCGGTCCCTGTGGCGGCCTGGGTCCCAATTTTACTGTACAACTTAGACACTTACACTTGCAACATTTAAATGACACACGCACATGTAGGGACCTGGCGGTGGATGCGGCTCGGCGCTGGAGGCGGGGCCCCTAATAAGGGGCCTCGCCTGTGGTGCCGGTTTCCACTGTTTAACTGCATCTAGACACTGAGGGCCCGGGGTGGGATATGGGGGTGCCAGGCAGTATACCCATGTCCCACCCCTCTGTTTTAAGAGCAAATTAGAACAACACCCAACTCCTCAAACAGCTCATTATTGTTTAAATGCTCACAAATCTGGTGTGCCACTATTTTCTCAAGAATTTTAGATAAGAAGGGACCTGACGCACATGTAGGGACCTGGCGGTGGGGCTCATTGGCGCTGGGGGCGGGACCCCTCATGGGGGGCCCCTTATAGGGGCCCGTTGTGGGGGGCCTCGCCTGTGGTGCCGGCACCCACTGTTTAAACGCATCTAGACACTGAGGGCCCGGGGGGGGAGATGGGGGTACCCGGCAGTATTCCCATGTCCCACCCCTCTGTTTTAAGTGCACATTAGAACAACACGCAACAACACCACAATTTAGCAGGGGGAGAAAGGCTGGGGGTCTTTTCCACACCCCTGTCCGTTGAGCCATCACAGTGGAATATCAGGCCGTCTGGTCGGGGACCTGGGCTGGTGGGCTACTCTTGCCGGGATGGGGGCCTTGGCGGCCTGCTTGTCCCCGTCCTGGTGGGCAAGGGGTTCGTCTCCCGGGTGCAGGGGCAGGGTGCTCTATTGGGGCGTCTGTCCCTGGGCCTGGGAGTATAGAGTATGTATGGGGTGTATGAATGAGTGTACGGCGTCCTTTCTTTCGGGTGTCCAGTATTTGTGAGAATGTGTACGCCTCCTTCATGTCTGCATCAATTCCTGTAGGACGGATTGACGGTTCCTTACACCAGCTATCAATCACTTCCATGGGGAAACCTTATTCATACCTGCATGCTCACACACACTCATAGGTGTGGGGACATTGGTGAGTACGGACATATCTTGAGCTGAGGTTATCGTCATTAGTTAGTTGTTACCAGGAGCTTAACAGAAACATTTTTGAGCATATTCATAGGCATAGGAAACTTGTAGGGGGCAGTAGTACCCCCAAATCCTATCCGCTTAGGTTAACTTTCTACTCTCCAACTTAAACATTCAGCATTAATAGAGCTTTTAAAACCAAGCGAGCAAAAAACACTTTTACAATCGATAATGCCAGCACAGCTTTGAGGGCATAAATGCTGTATCTGAATGTAAACACATGTCGCATGAGGGATGCTGCAGCAGTTCTGTCACAGACAGTAACATTGCGACACCTAAAACTCAGGTTTCATCCGTCCACAGGCAAGATGGTTAAAACGGATAAAATGTAGATCTCCACTTTGGCCGGAGTTTTCAGGGAGAATCATTTTTCAGCATATTTTCTTGTAGATGACCGGCCAAACCATGGAAAAATACCCGGCTACGTGTGACAAAGCATGAGTTAGTGCGTCAAGAGCCACCACACCTAAGTTTTTAGCATGTGCAAAAAATTGTTGCAATAAATGATACTGCATCTCAACTTTCTAATTCTGATCACCTCAAAGCAGACAAAAAGCACTGGATTACACTTACTGTGCTTTAATGAAGCAAAACAGCACTGTTGATCAACAATAATAACCATCAACAATATTACACACAGCCAGCTGCAGATTGAAGTCACCTTAGTTCACTGGAATACAGCTTACATCCATTAAGAGCATAAAGCAAGAAGGCTACTAAGTTCCAGCTCATAATAAAAACAAACTGGAGGGCATCTTATTGTCTTATATGATCCTGGAATCTGCTGTTTTTCCTGCTTTATTTTCTTACCCTGATTCCTTCTCTTATTTTTTTTGTGAGAAATTTCTGATTATCTTATATCTCTTTTAAAGATTTATCAATTACATTAATTGCATGAAGGCAAAAAAACATAAAATAGCTCTTATAAAATAACGTTTTATTGAAAATAACTAAGCCTCAAAAAAACCTTTGTTGGCGTATAAACTGTATAAATGGGTCTTTACCAATGCAATCTTTCAGTTTCAGGGCATTTTAAAATAATTTTCGTGTAAACGTATTAAATTCCAAATTTTTTGGTCTAAAAACATCTTGGGGCTTCCACTCATGGTCAATGTGTGGCTACTGCATTTGAATTTTGTGGTTGGGTGAGAGCGGTATATCTTTTCTATCGTCTACGTCTCCGTGACGAGTTGAAATTGCTTATCTTGTGTGCTACGTACACACCAACGCTGAGAGAAACAGAGAAAGTGGTGTAGGAAGTATTTATCAATTAAAAATAATTAATTAATGATTTGATAATTGTTATGATCTATCTGGTTATGTTAAGAATATCAACTAATAATTGTAAAGTAGTAGTTAATTATTCTTTACATAATTTAATCGGGGCACCATTCTAGCCTATGGGCTAGAAAGAAAATATTATATATAATCAATAGAGGACAACATATAAACTCATTTATAATGATTAATTATTAGTGATTACACCAGAAATATCCTATCTGAAGGAAATGAATTCTTTGCAATAATTCACACACACACTCGGAATAAAAGAAACCAGAGATTTGATTCAATTTAACTAATTTATTCTAAAAACACAACTAAAATAAAACACTTCTTACACCAATCGGTTCTGTCAAGCCTACCGGCATACCTGAGTAATATGGCGACCGGTGATTACATCACTTAGGCGCGTCACGGGCGCTTCGTAGGTATGTACGTCGGATCACGCACGCATGCGTAGATGCGAGATACGTCTACAAGCAAGCAGACACCGAAAGTAGGGGGATGTTTTATGGCTGATCTTTTATGATCTGCAAGACGCCTGGTGGTTTCTTCGGACAAAGAGACCACGTGGCGCTTATCTACCAGATTAGCCTTCGGCTACAAAGAAACTTGAAATAGGTGGAGTAAAAAGAGGAAGAAAACGACTCTCGGTGTCTACCTGCCACTCAGGAGGAACGTCGTTAAAACCCCCGGTCGCGTGACAGTAACATGCAATCAACCCACACACTGCTTATTTATTAAACAATAACTATTCTAACACAATTGTACAAAAAGCTCACAGTTTACCCGTAAATAGAAATACAAACACAGCACAGAAACTCCACCACGGAGCGCTCAAGTGACACAGACTCACTTGAAAGTTAAGAATCATGCATGCATAAAATTACAAACAGAATTTTCTATTTCATTCCACCCAGGTTGGCAAATACAAATAAATGAGAACAGTCTTACTTTAAAGAGGACGCTTTCAGGTGTAGAAGAAAAAGATACTTCTGATTGCAACGGAAAAAACGCGAAGGGGAAATGGAGCGCAAAAAGGGGATGGAAAAAAAATAAAAAGAGGGAGAGAGGTTCAGCGGACTGCGCAAATAGTTTGGGGGCCAGCCAAACTATTGAAAGGACTTGGTTGCAGAAAGGGGAAAAATCCAAAAACACGTGTAATGAAAAGAGGTCTCTCCTTTGAAGTTTGTAAGAACTTCCCCACTTGTAGAAACGAGCTGGAAAAAGAAGAAAAATGGCTTTTTTCGAACTTTTATGCTGAGAATTCGCCCCCCTTTCCCCGTATCTTACTCCAATCAGGCTGCGGGCAGCAGCAGCGGTTTTGAAGAATTGCTATCGAAGCCAACTGGCGCAGCAAATTCATCCAGCGCTCAGCAGATTTGAAACGGGGAAGGAGCGGATAGCTCCGCCATTGGTCAGAATGGCGTGGCCGGGGGGGGAGGGGCTTGCCGCCGAGGGGGAAAAGGAATTTGTCTGACCTTAACAATCAGACTGTCTTGGTTCCAACATTCATGGGTCAGACCCAACAGTGGAAATCTGTATATCGCACGTTGGAGGATCACAACGTTGAAGTGGTTTAAAGGCATAAGTTATAGTACATCTGGAAAATATTCATTGCGCTTCACTTTTTCCACTTTTTTTAAGTTCCAGCCTCATTCCAAAATGGATTAAATTCATTTTTCCAATAAAATGAACACCCTATAATCATGACGTGAAAAAAGTGTATTTTAAATTGTTGCAAATTTATTAAAAATAAAAAACTTGGGAAATCATATGTACATAAGTATTCACAGCCTTTGACGTGCAGCTCAGAATTGAGCTGAGGTGCATTCTGTTTCCGCTGATCATTCTTTAGCTGTTTCAGCAGATTAATTGGAGTCCACCTATGGTAAATTCAGTTTATTGGACATGATTTGGAAAGCCACACACCTGTCTATATAAGGCCCCTGGGTTGACAGTGCATGTCAAAGCACAAACCAAGCATGAAGACAATGGAATTGAGTGCAGACCTCTGAGACAGAATTGTCTTGAGGCACAAGGCTGGGGAAGGTTACAGAAAACATCCTGCTGCTTTGAAGGTTCCAATGAGCACAGTGGCCTCCATCATCTGTGAGCGGAAGAAGTTTGTAACCACCAAGACTCTTCCTGGAGCTGGCCGGCCTTCTAAGCTGAGTGAACAGAGGACAAGGGCCTTGGTCAGGGAGGTGACCAATAATCCGATGGTCACTTTGTGAGAGCTCCAGCATTCCTCTGTGGAGAGAGGAGAACCTTCCAGAAGGACAACCATCTCTGCAGCAATCCAACAATCAGGCCTGTATGGTAGAGTGGCCAGACGTAAGCCACTCCTTAGGAAAAGGCACATGGCAGCCCGCCTGGGGTTTGCCAAAAGGCACTTTAGGGACTCTGAGACAATGAGAAACAAAATCCTCTGGTCTGATGAGACAAAAATTGAACTCGTTGGAGTGAATGCCAGGAGAAAATCAGGCACCGCTCATCACCAGGCCAGTACCATCACTACAGTGAAGCATGCTGGTGGCAGCATAATGCATGTGGGGATGTTTTTCAGCGGCAGGAACTGGAAGACTAGTCAGGATAGAGGGAAAGATAAATGCGTCCTCCTCGCGCTCATGGCCATGTCCCTCCATGCCTCCTGGCCCTGCCCACTTTGGTAGAATTTTTCAAATGTTGCCTTGGGGCGGGATCATGCTTTTTCATGGGGTTCAGTTAACTAAAACCTAAAACACCTTTTTTTGGCTTATAAACTGTATAAATGTGTCATGGTCTCAACAAGCGGATTCTGGAGCGAACCGGGAGGACTCAGGGAATTTTCACCAGGCTTCTCTTTTATGACGGGGAGAAAGAGCACAGAGGGATACAGCACTGGAGATGGAGAGGCAGAGGTAAATCAGGGAATACAGTCAGAAAGATCAATGGTGATGGTGGGCTGGGTAATCTTATTTGGGAGGTCATAGAGCCTGTCTTTGAGGAGAGTTGAATACTCTGTGTCTGGATGATTACCCTCATGAGCTGGACGCTGGAGAAGTTGTTCCTTCCTTGTATTCCTTTCAACTGAGGAGGGTACTTGAGGGTGTACCGGCAGCTGAGAGCAATGTTCAGCCAGTGAGGAGTGCACTGGAGGAGCAATTGTGGGAGGAGATCTCCAGGAAGGAGCAGCCGCTCGGGATCGGAGGCTGTGGTTCTGCGGGCAGGGAGAAGACACACTAATGGGTAAATCTTTGTCTATCTATTTGTGAGAAAAAGTGCGTTAGTGACGTTGTCTGAGTAGGGGCATGTTACTACACTGGAGTGTAGAATCATCTGGTGTCAGCTCCAGGTCACCGTTCCACATTTAAAGCACGCCACGCAATCAGGCTGAATGGAAGCAGCCACACAACACCTGCCAGATGCATCCTTAGGACATGAAGGTAAGAAAACAACAACACACACACACACATACACAGGATTTAACTAAATGGCTCTTTACCATTACGATCTTTCAGTTTCAGAGCATTTTTTGACATTCTTGTGTAAACTTGTTAAATTGTTAAATTTTTCAGTCTAAAACCGTCTTAGTGTTACCGTTCATGGTCATTGTGTGTTACTGCATTTTAATTTAGTCATTGGCTGATAGTGGTACATCTTTTCCATTTGCATACATCACAGGCATGGTCTCACAGACGCCCTCCCTCTCTCAGACACACTTGCCCCGCCCTGTGACGAGCTGGAAAGTGTATCTTGTGTGCAATGCACACACCGCTAAGAGAAACAGGAAATCAATTTATCGCTCTATAAAGGACCACAACGGCGATGTGGTTTAAACCGAACGTGGAAGTAGTTAGAGCAAACAGATTGGATTTACAGCAGTCTACAGCTGGAGAGCTATGGGGGTTGTTTTGAAAGTTGGCCTGTGTTAGCATTACCACTCAGAGGCTCGACTGATCCTGTCTCCCTCCGCAGCAGCTGCGGCCTCAGGCAGCAAACGGCTCGAACTGGTACAGTGTTTGGCCGATGAGCTCCATAAAGCCTCCCTTTACCTCTGGTGGACGGCAGAGCAGAGAAATCATGATTTCTCCCTTTACTGGCGGTAAAGAGAACCTTTATGGAGCTCAGCGGCCCCTTGCCATATTAGTTCGAGTTGGCTCAGCCATGACTGCGACACCCCCCGCACCCCAACTCTTACCCCCTCCCTGCTCATGGTCCACACTTGGCCATTCCCCCTCTGTCCCTGCTTGCCCTGCCCACTTTTGTAGAATTTTTCAAATGTTGCCTGGGTGCAGGATAATGCTTTTTCATGGGGTTTAGTTACACTTTAAGAACTTACACTTCGAATCATGTCAATGAAAACAATCTGAAGGAACAATATTCCCACAAGAATTTATGTGCATCTTTTAAGGCTCTGGGGAACATCTTTGGCCACTTTGCCTAATCACAGACATGCTCCAAAGAGCCCGGTGCAGGGCCAGCCACCTGTACAGACGCATTTGGTGAATGATTTTTCGTTTCCTGGTCTTCGATTGGTCAGCAGCACACAGATTAAGGCTCCAGAACAACATTAGGACACCCATGATAAGTTATCTGTATGGGCAAAAGTCCAGGGCCCACATTTATCAAATGTTTGCAGAAACAATCCTATATTCTATCCTACAAATTAAATTTAGAATGTTCGTACAAACAGGCAAAAGTCGAATTTATAAAATATTTGGTGGTCACTAATACATATGTTCCTTTGCAATAATCAGTTAAAAGTCTTCTATGTTAGGAATCCCAGCAGACTGCGATGAGTCATCAACGTGAAGTTGTGCCCGGATCATGCAGACTCCAACCAGAGCAATTCCTCAGCAATCCCTCATACTGAGCAAGCATATAGCGCTAGTGGAGAAGAAAAACTCCCCTTTAACAGGAAGAAAACTTCTGCAGAACCTGGCTCAGTTCAAACGGTCATCATTGGTGCTATATAAATAAAAGTGAATTGAAAATTTTATTGAAGTTAATCATTAAAATGTAAATTGAAGTCTTTAGTTTTATTGTGAGTAAATATCAAAAAAGGGTCAAGTTATATGAATACTTTTGCAAAGCACTGTGAAAAAACATTTCTCATTTATTCATCCTCAATCAATCAAAACATTTTGCATTTTTCTTGTCTTCTCTTGAAAATCAATCATTCTAATACACAGGAATATGTGTATTTTCAAACACTATTCCTGAGCTCATATATCTTCCACTGGATCAGGCACATGTGATTTTCATCAGTATTTCAAATAAAAAAAAAACTCAGCTGAGATGTCTTCGAAAATTCAGCTCCTGCCATCCACATCCCTTCTCAGAGATACTTCCAGCTTCAGTGTCTGAAAACAAAAACAGAATCAAAAGCTGTGTCACAGAGCAGAAAGTTATGTTATTGATTTAATTCTGTCATACTACAGTGAAGCTGTTTGGAATGGTCTACATTCTCACACAAATAAACAAAATTGAATGATATGGTTTAATCCTCTTCATTTTTTTTCCTCCATCTTATATTAAATAGTGTTAAATGGTGAGGATATAATAAGAGTTTACTGGCATTAAATGAAATAACAAACTGACTACGCATATACGGGAACATACATTTTTAAGCAGTTATAAGGCTAATAGTTCAGACCTGACCTCTTTATAGAGCAGAGCTCAGACATATAAAACAACTCAAACAGTGAGATAACAGAATATTTATTTTAAATTCTTTTTTTTTCATGGTCATTGTTGATATATCATGAAACCAGGCAAAAATATGTTTCTCCTGACAATTTACTATTCATTCCATACACCCTTTACTTTTAAGGTTACATTCAGTTTGTATTTAAAATGTAATGTGCATTGGCAATAATCTGGTGAAACGATATGTAGCAGAATATCACAATTATATATGATGTATTGGGATACTATGAGTAAGTCAATTTTTTAAAGCTGAATTTAACTCTAGAAAAACTATCCCATTTTTCTAAACACTTCTACCTGTTACTTAACACATCCAATTTTATTATTTGATCTCTCTGATCCACTGGAACAAAGAAATTGAACATAGCCACTAAGTAACAATCATACTTTTAATTTTATCGCAGAGATTACGGTCATCATTAATGGTTCCATTCAAATTCTAAAAAACAGAATAAAAATCAATACATTGCTGTCGAATATAATACAATATCATGGCAAAAAATATTGCAATATGTCAGCATATTTTCTTACGTCCCCAGTATTTAGTTTACCCGTCCCAGGTCTTGACAGACCTCACGCTGGCCTTGTAAAGTTTATAATGACCACCATGTGCCCTAGTGCTCTGCCCTAATGTGCCCTGACAGGATGCTGAGATAGCCTATAAAAAAAAAAAAAACAAGACAAGATCATAGATGAACCATGTACTGAACACCTTTAGTCAAAAAAGCAAATCATTATCATAATACCAAGCAATTACAATAAAATGCCATAATGACTGACAAAAACACTCACACATATTTCAGGGATTTATTTCTGTGAATTTTGATGACCTAGATTTACAGTTATGGGGAAAAAAAATCATAATTTTAGAATATTTATTGTAATATATCTCACGGGAAAACTCATTTGATAATATATATATATATATATATATATATATATATATATATATATATAATTTCCAATGAGATATATTCTGATTCCCATTTTAAAAGCAGTTGTTCAAATTCGGTTTCTGCTGTCAAAGTTCTGCCTGTAGGAGTATTTTTATGATTCATGAAATAGGTATTCAAACGTAAGAAATAGTCTATACTTTTAAAGATAAAATTGGAAGAAGTTGTTGGTTTGGACAAAGGTGTATCTATCTTTAGTTGATCTTAGTTTCTACAACACAACAAGGCTAAACGTGGATGCTGTGTGATCTGGGCGTCTGCATGTTTAAACATTAGCAGAGCTCAAATAAAGTATGTACGTCTGTAAATTTATGTTACTCTAACAGAGGTTTACTGGATTGAGTGTGCCTAAACATTGCTTCATACAGGCCAACGGATGTTCAGGATGGGTTTTACTTCGTCTAATAGCTGTGTACAAGCAATGTAATAGACAATTATATTCATGCTCTTTGGTTCTGCCCACCTGTTAATAAAATTTTGGCACCAGATTTGTGAAGACCTATCAAAGTGTCTGAAATGTAATATCAGACCTTGTCCCACAGTTTGCTTTCCGGGATATTTAGATGAGGTTACCATAGATACAAAGTCGATGCAATTATTTCACATTGCCTTATGCATCGCTAAGAAAAATATCCTCTTGAACTGGAAAAATAAAAATGCTTACAATAAAAATGAAAATAAAATAAATGAAAATGGGGAATGCTAAATAAAATGAAAATAAAAATGAGAGAGGCTTTGGATGAGAGAATAAAACAAAGTGTCAGCTATATTCGTACATAGTTTATTTTACATGCACGGATAGCTTTCTGCTGGGAACCCTAAGGTTTCAGCACAGATGCATGGGTATATATAGTAATCAGCCACACCCTATTGAATCAGCTTCTGACCGATCATTGCATCATACAGTTATGGTAAGATAACTAACACTCTGTTCTATGTATCAGAGGATACTCACAAGACCAATCACAGAACAACATGGAATAGGTAAACACAGGATGTCATGAGGCAACAATGGATATGTCGCTGGATAATAAGAATATAGATAACAATAACAAACACTTCGTATAATGCTGAGAAAGACAGTCACAGGATATGTCATAAGTCAACACCAGACAATAACATAAGTCAAGATAAGATGTTTACATACAATTGGTTCTTGTTTGTACTTTAGAATCAGAACAGCTATCTAAGAGCTGAGTAAGATAATTAAACCTTTATAAATGTCCCAGCATTAATAATAACATTTTCTGTCACATGCTCTTATAATTAATTAGTATAGAGATCTCCTTCTAGATTACATTAGTCTAGAAACGGCTTCTGCGACCACATCTGATCAATGTTTCTGGTCTCCCTTAATCAGCTCCATCCCCTAGTGGGGACGGGGATCTCTATTTTGTTCCGTGGGACCATGTGGAGCTTTAAAATCGGGGGCGTCTACAGGGGTCCTTGAGGGTGGGCCCGCTTGCAGTTGGGGAGCTAAGTGCCATGGCTCTCACCTTAGTGGGGTTGCGCTAATTGACATGGGTTACCGGCCTGGTGCTGCTCTGCGTTGGGTCTGGGCTAGCTGGGGTCCTTGCCGGGGCTTAGTCCGTGTGGGGGACTCTGCCGCCGGTGCCAGCTGGGGGGGGGCTATGGTCGGCCGGTGGTGCTGCTGCCCTTTCCATCTCCCTGGGCTGGTTCTTCTCGACGGCCCTCCGATGGCCGCTTGCCGTACCTACGCCTCAGAGTTTTCGCGAGTGGCTGTGGCGGGTGGCCGTGGCGGGTTGGCGGCGTCTCTGGACCCGGTCAGCTATATTTGCACTGGACGTGGCTTCTGGGTCTTGGACCAAGGGTGCTGAGGTCGGGCCCATTGGCCGGTGTCAGTCGGCCTCTGCGGTGGGCTGGCCGGGTTGGTGGGGTGTGGGCGGTTGCTCTGGGTTCGGTTGCTTCGGCCATCGGACGGCAATAGCAAGGGTATGGATGTTGGGCTGGTGGGTCGGCCACCTGGGGCCTCGGACTGCTCACGGGCAAGGCGCGGTGTGGCCGGGGTATCTGAGTCGGTGGTCGGTAGGTGGGTTCCTACCTCAGCGCTTGGTTCGCTGGCGGTGATGGGGGCCACTCTTGTTGGCGGGGAGGAATTATGTTACACTTTTTGCTGTCGCAAGCATTATAGCAATATAATTTTACCTTTTTGTTTTAATTAAGTTACCGAATGAGCGACGCTGAATTTTAAAATGAAAAGCAGTTTGGATGATTTCTTTTTTATTTAATTGATAAGTCAGGAATGGCATTTGTATTCAGAAAATGAAAAAAGAATTCTTAAAATGCATTTTAATTTTAAAATTTGACATTTGAAAATGAAATTTGTTACAGTTTTGCTTGGTTCTATTTGAAAATGTAATCTTAAAATGCAGTTTTCTTTTTAATTTTAATTAAGTTACAGAACGAGCAACGCTGATTTTGAAAATGAAAAAGCAGTTTGGATGATTTCTTTTTTATTTTATTTACGAGTCAGTTGTGGCATTTGAATCCGTGTATCATTTCCTTTCTGTTTTCAATTGATAAACTGATTGTTTTTTTTGTTATTTGATTTTGAATAAGGAACGAAAAATGAAAATTGTCTTGTTTTTCATATTTTTAAATGTTGTTTTGCATCAAAGATACAAAACCAAAAAAGGGTCTGCATAACAGAATCTGTTTTTAATATTTAATTCCTGGGTTTTGCGTGAAACCGGAAATTTTTCTGCGAGCAAATGTGGGCTTATGGCAGTTTTTCGGTTATTTTAGTACACTATAATTTCCACTATAGTTGTTAATAAATCTTTTTAAAAAAAGAAAATTAATTATGGAAACAATGGCCAAATCCATTTTATTCTTTATTAGAATTTATCTGCTATGGCCAAAACTACGGCATACAGAGCCCGGCAGAGGTCAGTTACCCTCGGGTTATTGCGTACGCAGTGATTCATAAAACGTTCCCTCTGTTTATTAAACCGTGGGCAAGGATTCATAAATCATATGTGACAGTGTTGGGAATTGTGTCCAATTGATAATGGGCCCTGGCGAGATAGTATATGTTGCTCCTTGGGCAGAGTGGTTAACACCCACGTTTGGCACTCGAAAAAAATCGAAAATACTTTATTGGTTGCAGAGGAAACGTGTGTATATTTTTTTGGGTTTCTTTGGGAAAGTAAGCTATAAACGTACGTGTCATATTTATAAATAGTGGAAATGTCCCCGGTTTAACCAACGCTTATGTTAGAATATTATCAAGCAGACAGGCCCCTCCAAGAGGGTCACACGCTTTGATAAACCGATGGAAATGATTACGAATCCGTGCGCACAGTTTAATAAACCGAGGGTACCGATTCTTACCCCTCAAAAAAAATTTTTGCACCGGACCCTTGCCGAGCTCTGACAGTACCTAGCAAAAAAATACGAATTTCCGTGTCACGCACAACCCAGCAATTAAATATTTAAACAGATTCTATTATGTGGACCCTTTTTCAGTTTTCTATTTTGATCCCAAAAATGTTTAAAATATGAAAAACAAGACCATTTTCATTTTTTGTTTCTGATTCAAAATCAAATAAATAAATAAAACTAATTTCTGCAAATGCATTTTAATTTTCAAATTTGATATTTTCAATTAAATTCAATTCAGTTTATTTATATAGCTCCGTTTCACAAAAGATGTCATCTCAAGAAACTTTACAAGAAGAGTTATTACAATACAATGTTTAATGTAGAAATTAGAGAACCACACAAGATTGCGTCGTGTAATTCTCAGCAATCCCTCACACTGAGCAAGCATGAAGCGACAGTGGAAAGGAAAAATTCCCTTTTAACAGGAATAAACCTCCGGCAGAACCAGGCCCAGCACAAGCGGTCATCTGCCGAGACCGTCTGTGGTTTGGAGAACACAGAACAGAGATGCAGAACAGAGACACAGAAAGAACAACAGAACTGATGCAGAAGTTTGTTGCAGGACGTGGAGAACTTTCCATCACTGCAATGCCATCTTAGTCAGGGTCGTCAAGCAGGGCGGGTCAGGATCACCTACTGTAGGAAGAGACTAAGAGAAAGCAGGTTAGCGCTTGAACCGACAGCACATCATGCAGTTGGGGAGAAGTAGGAGAGAAAGTAGGAACAGACCCTAATAATGTCCTCCAACAGCCTAGCCTAAAGCAGCATAGCTACTAACATTAACCTGTCTCCTAGCTACTAGGAGACCTAGCTACTAACACTTTCTACCTGGCTTACATTAACCTATCTCTACCTAGCTACTCTTCCGCTTCCTATCTATTCCTAGCTTTTGACACTCTACCTGACTACTAACATTAACCTGTCTCCTAGCTACTAGGAGACCTAGCTACTAACACTCTGCACTGCTGTATATACTTACTGTATATACTTACTGTACAATAACCCTGGTTTGGTGTATATATTATCCTTTATTTTTATTTTTATTTATTTTATTTGTATTATTTTTTTTTCCGTTTTTTAATTTCACTTATTTAAGTTCTGTACTGGAAAGAAAAGTTGCCGGAGTCAAATTCCTTGTATGTGTCATACTTGGCCATTAAAGCTGATTCTGATTCTGATTCTACCTTGCTTACATTAATCTATCTCTACCTAGCTACTCTACCTCTTCATATCCCTTCCTAGCTTTTGACACTCTACCTGACTATTAACATTAACCTGTCTCTTCCTAGCTACCTGTCTAACCTGTCTCTAACTGCCTATTAACATATCTCTAACTGTAAACTTTGTCAAATAGGAAAGTTTTAAGCCTAGTTTTAAAGATATACAAATTGTCTGCTTCACAAAACAACCCTGTGAGCTGGTTCCATAGGAGGGGAGCCTGATAGCTGAAATATCTGCCACCCATTCTACTTTTATAAATCCAAGGAACTACCAGTAAACCTGCAGTCTGAGAGCGAAGGGCCCTGTTAGGAACATATGGAACAATCAGCTCTCTTATGTATGATGGAGCTAGATTATTAAGAGCTTTATATGTCAGAAGGAGGATCTTGAATTCTATTCTAGATTTTAGTGGGAGCCAGTGAAGAGAAGCTAAAACAGGGGAAATGTGATCTCTTCTTTTAATATTCATCAGAATCCTAGCAGCAACATTTTGGACTAACTGAAGACTTTTAATTGTTTTCTGTGGACTACCTGATAATAAAGAGTTACAGTAATCCAGCCTTGAAGTAACAAAGGCACGGACTAGTTTTTCAGCCTCATTCCTGGACAGGATGGTTCTAATTTCTTGCAATATTCCTAAGGTGAAAAAAGGAAATCCTAGAGAATTCTTTAATGTGAGATCTAAATGACGTATCTTGGTCAAAAATAACACCGAGGTTCTTTGCCTTAATACTGGAGGCTAATTTAATGCCGTCTAGGTGAAGGGGTTAACTAAGTAGTTTCTTTTTCAGAGCTTATGGTCCAAAGACGACAACTTCTTTTTTATCAGAATTCAGAAGCAAGAAGTTTAGAGTCATCCAAGTTTTTATGTCTTCCAGACATGCCTGTAGTCTACCTAACTGACTTGATTCATCAGGATTTATGGATAGATATAGCTGTGTATCATCTGCGTAACTATGGAAATTTATCCCATGCTGCCTAGTTATTTTACCAATAGGAAGCATGTATATAGTAAAAAGAATCGGCCCAAGCACTGAACCCTGTCCGCAAGTAACTATTGAGGTTGAGGAAGATTTATAATTTACCTGAAAGAAACTGAAATCTGTTAGACAAATAAGATTTAAACAAACCTAGTGCTGTTCCTTTTATACCGACACTTTGAAGCCTTTCTATGAGAATAATTGTGATCAACAGTGTAAAAGGCAGCACTGAGATCTAACAGGACCAGAATGGTCACCAGTCCATTGTCTGAGGCTATGAGAATATCCTTAGTAACCTTCAACAAAGCTGTTTCAGTGCTCTGATGTGCTCTACAGCCTGACTGAAACTTCTCAAACAGCTCATTATTGTTTAAATGCTCACAAATCTGGTGTGCCACTATTTTCTCAAGAATTTTAGATAAGAAGGGCCCTGACGCACATGTAGGGACCTGGCGGTGGGGCTCATTGGCGCTGGGGGCGGGACCCCTCATGGGGGGCCCCTTATAGGGGCCCGTTGTGGGGGGCCTCGCCTGTGGTGCCGGCACCCACTGTTTAAACGCATCTAGACACTGAGGGCCCGGGGGGGGAGATGGGGGTACCCGGCAGTATTCCCATGTCCCACCCCTCTGTTTTAAGTGCACATTAGAACAACACGCAACAACACCACATTGAGCGGGGGGAGAGAGGCTGGGGGGTCTTTCCACACCCCTGTTCGTTGGACCATCAGGGGTCGGAGCCCGGGTAGAACATCAGGCCGTCTGGTCGGGGTCCTGGGCTGGTGGGCTGCTCTTGCCGGTGTGGGGGCCTTGGCGGTCTGCTTGTCCCCATCCTGGTGGGCAAAGGGGTCTGTCTCCTGGGTGCAGGGGCAGGGTGCTCTATTGGGGCGTCTGTCCCTGGGCCTGGCAGTATGGAGTATAGTGTACGTATGGGGGGTATGAATGAGTGTATAGCGTCCTTTTTTCGTATGTCCTGTATTTGTAAGAATGTGTACGCATGAGAGGGAGGGTACGTATGAGTGTCTCTGTCTGTCTATGTCTACCTGTCAGGTTGGGTGTTTTGCTGCTCTCTGGCCTGATGCATCTTCTTCCCTCCCCGTCACTCCCCGTCGGTGATGGATGCCCCTGCCCGCTGGTTGATGATGGCTCTCGATGCCTGGGGCCGGGGGTCCCGGTTGCGGCCCGGCTCGGTCCTGGTGCATGTCTGGCGGGTCCTGGGTGGTCCGGTGTGTCAGGCGGCCGCTGTTTCGGGCCGACGTCCTCCTTGGATTGACTGGGGCACCTCTTATGGGGGTGCCGGGGTTGTAGAGTAGGTTGGTGCCGTCCGGTGGATCGGTGGGGACCGTGCCTGGCGCCCAGGCCTCCTGCCGGTTCCAGGACTTCTGCTGGCTGGTCTGTTCACCTGGGGGGGGCTGTCCGTTATTGGCTGGGCCCCTGATCTTGGCGCCCTGCGTGGGGCGGGATCTGGACCCAGGAGCTGGAAGATCTGGATGTCCAGGTGCCGGCTGGGCGCGGCCTGGGGAAGGCGTACATCCGCTGTGGCTCTTGCTGTGATTCCCTGGCGTGTGGGTGTGGGTGGACGGGCTGGGTTGTTGGCGATGGGTATTGGTCCGGGGTTGCAACGGCGTGTGTTGTCCGTCGGTTGGCTGCGGATCCCCCTTGGCTGCGGCGGCGGGGGGGGCCCTTGTCGGTTGGTCCCTGGTTGGGGCCCCGCTGGGGGGCGGGGTGCCCCTGGTCCCCGTGGCCTCCGGGTCCTGATCCGGGCCCGCCCTGGCGTAGCCGGTTTCCGGCAGAGCCCGTTGGCTTGTCACTGCGATCTCTCGGGCCCCAGCATTGCGGCTGCTTGGTGTTCCCCTGGGGCTTCCATCTGTTCCTCTCTTGGTGGGTGATCGACCCTGCGCTGATCCACCTGTGGCCTCTGTACTCTGTGGGACCCTGGATGCATACATCTCTTGCCTCCCCCATGTCTGTGTCGATTCCTGTAGGACGGATTGACGGTTCCTTACACCAGCTATCAATCACTTGCATGGGGAAACCTTATTCCGACCTGCATACTCGCACACACACACATAGGTGTGGGAACATTGGTGTGGACGGGCATATCTTAAGCTGAGGTTATCATCATTAGTTAGTTGTTCACAGGAGCTTACCAGAAACATTTGTATTATGTTCATTAATCCATGCTTGTGTGTAGTGAATGTGTAATTCTTAGTTTATTCTACTAGATCCGAACTATTGGTTTGGTTCTGTACAGTTTGTTGTTTTTGTTTTGTATTACTGTTTCTCTGCCGTCCGGCAGAGGTGGAGGACTGGGATGTTTTCTTGTGTTCTTTGTTTGCCTCCCTGTCTTGTGTCGTCGGTTCGCGCCTCTGTTGGTCCGGTTTCTTTTCTTCACCTTCTTCCTTTCTCCCTTCTTGTCTCGGTTTAGTGTCCATGACGTCAGGAAATTGAACCCACAGTAATCACTAATAAAGATTTTTCATACATATACATCAAGTGGCGTACTACAGCGAAGCTGTAATACTCTGCTTGGGAAAGTAAAAATGTTGGGCTTGTACTTGGTACTCAATTCTGAGTAGCATACTGCTAGACAGGACACGTTAGAAAGAGAAAAAAAAATAAAAAAAATAAAAAGGAAAAATAAAAATTTGATAAGAAGGGAAGATTAGATATCGGTCTATAGTTAATTAAGTCGTTTTGATCAAGAGATGGTTTCTTAAGTAGATGTTTAATTACAGCAATCTTAAACTCATGTGGCACATATCCATTGACTAAGGATAGATTCATTATATCTAAAATTGGAGCAGCGATCAGAGGGAAAACTTCGTTTAAGAGTTTAGTTGGGACTGGGTCTAACATGCAAGTTGAAGGTTTGATGAAGCTAATAATTTTAGTACATCAGAAAGTTCGGCTGCATTAAAGCAGTTTAAGCAAATATTAGGTTCAACCATTTTTTATTCTGCCTCATTAACTAGGGAGGAAGCAAGCATATTGGCAAGGTTCCCAATTATCTTATTTTTTATTAGAGTCTATTTTATTTATAAAGAATTGCATGAAGTCGTCACTACTAAGAGCTTGGGGAATGGTTGGCTTGATAGAGCTATGATCCTGTGTGAGTTTGGCAACTGTATTAAAAAGAAACCTAGGATTATTTTTATTCTCCTCGATTAAAGATGAATAATTTGCCATTCTAGCTGAACTAGAATTTTGTAACAATGTTTTGGTTTGCTATTTGAAAACAAAGTCTTAAATTCCTAATTGTTTTTCATTTTAAGTAAAATAACAGAATGGGCAATGCTGAATATGAAAATGAGAAAGCAGTTTAGATATTTTATTTCAAATTTTATTTATGAGTCAAAAATAGCAGCAGGATTTTAAAAATTAATAAGCATTTCTGCTAATCCATTTTAATTTGATTTATGTTACACATATGCTTCCATATATTACAGCCTGCACAATGTAAAACTCTGGACTTTCTGATTAAAAAGAAGTCTGTGTGAATGCACACTGCACCAGCTAAAAACAGCAACAAAGTTGCAATTTTGGTCCCCAATCAAACCGAGAGTACCGGACTATCAGGTGTGAATGCAGCCTAGGATTGGAATGAAAGCAAAAAAAACAAAATTACTAGGGGTATCACCATCTCGATCGTGTATCGAAATCGATCGGAATTACCTTACAACCTTGCGCATCGAAATCCAAAAGAGGATCGAGATCACCTTCTCCTCCTGTTTACTGTGCGTTCCACTCGGGACTCCATTTCAACAGTTAGCAGGGAACCGTCTATTTACTTGGGACGCAACGGGACAGGGTAAAGTACCGGACCGTTCGGTACGCCCTGCACGGGACAATCCGTCCTCCTGTACCGCGGGACTTCGGTACTGCCATTGATTTTGTGTTGGTAATTAGTTACCGTCGGACCGATGTTACCAAACTGCGCCGCGCTCCCAGACATAGGTGCAACAACCAGCTCACTGTTCCCTGCTCCAGCAGCTGGTTGGCATAGAGACACAACGTCCTCTCCACAATGCGCGTATCACTGAGCACCGTGAGGAGCAAAAAAATGTACATGGGTCGGTTGCGCTTTTTTCGGAAATCAGCCCTGGTGTTAAGTGATGCTAAAATTTCTCCCTGACTTGAGCGTTTTTTACCCGGACGGGCTTCAGCATTCAGGGGCGCCGGGTTGCGCTGTGTTCATCTCCTCTTTGCAGCGCGCCGGAGCACGAAGCAACGAGGAGATGTGCTGCGCTCCATTCATTGATGCACACACAAATGCCCTTTGAGCAGCGGGCACACAAAGAATATTTATCTGACCACCTGTGTTAGTGTGGTCAGATGCGCTCTCGTTTAAAGAACCGGTAAAATACAAAAAACATTCTTTTACTGCGGCCCTGTGTGTGAACGATAATCCCAGAGAGACGTAGAACTTGTTTTTGTTGTATTCTTACGGCTTTCACCCACCCACACCTGTAACTGTGGGCGGGTTAAGTTAACTCTGACCTTCTGCTTTTTTTCCCCAAAAAATTTTATATATGTTTTGGGATTAAAAAAAACAGTCTCTTTCTGCACAAAACATGTACTGAACTGTACCATGGACCGTTGCCCAAGTATCAAGGTACAGACCGTACCGTGGGCTTACTGTACTGTTGCAACCCTACTATTTACTCAGATTTCCTCATCACAAGGAACCTTACATTGAATTTTCCCTAATACGTAACTCTCACTAGTTCTTCTACAACTCACAACACCCCCTGGTAACATTTTAACTGCCTGTATCACATTCTCCGTGATCAGAACACACATCTGCAAATCATTTTAGCTGACGCTAACAAGTAGCTAAAGCTAAGCTATGGCTTGACCCCGGCTACGATAGATGAAGCAGTGGGACCGGCGCTAAAGCCAGTCCTTCTACTCTCAAATCCACAGTGAGAAAATTTTAAATTCACGACGAGTTAAGTCTACGTTCACATTGTAAAACAACAGGATCACTGTTAGCTGCATTTTGCTCGGTTGGTCCTAATGAGTATCCAGTTGTTCTGCAGTAACTATAAAAAGTCTCTAGATGGCAGCCACTCTCTGTTTCCAAAAATGCGCTATTAAACCAGACAGTTACACTTTTATGGTATGCCTAATGTGACATATTACACAAGAACATTAAAAAATGCATCAATTTTGTATTTTAAAATAAGATTTACTGTTATTCATAACACCTAAAAAGGACATGCTGCTCTGTACTGTAAAAATATTAAGTACAATTTAAAAAAATCGAGAATCGAATTGTGACCCTAAAATCCAAAATCACATCAAATCGAGGATTTGGTGAATCGTGACACCCCTAAAAATTACCATGAAAAATAATGTAAACTGCTCACAAAAATTAAAGGGACACTTTTTTTTATTGGGCCTGGCATGAAATCAATTAAACCTGTGTGATAATATTCTGGTTGGTTAAGCAGCTGAGGGCATCGTTATTAACTTTCAGCTGTATTGGTGTTCATGGACTTAACAACAGGTGCACTACAGTGGCAACAATTAGAAAACCCTCAAAACAGGACTGGTTTTACATGTGGAGGTCATTTCAAGTTTTTCCCTCCTGGTCTTTTTTTGATGGTTTTGGCTTGAGTAATTATCTATACTGGCAATATGAGGTGATTCCTTAACCCTACAGAAGTTGCACAGGTTGTCCAACTTCTCCAGGATGGCACATCCACACGTGCTGCAGCAAGAAGGCTTAATGTGTCTCCCAGCACAATCTCCAGAACATGGAGGAGATTTCATGAGACTGGTGGTTATTCTCGGAGAGCTGGACAAGACCGTAGAAGGTCCTCAACCCATCAGCAGGGCAGATACCATCTCCTTTGTACAAAGTGGAACAGGCTCGTGCCCTACAGAATGACCTCCAGAGGGCCACTGGTGTGAATGTCTCTACCCAAACAATCAGGAACAGACTTCATGGCACATCCACACGTGCTGCAGCAAGAAGGTTTAATGTGTCTCCCAGCACAATCTCCAGAACATGGAGGAGATTTCAGGAGACTGGTTGTTATTCTCGTAGAGCTGGACAGGGCCGTAGAAGGTCCTCAAACCATCAGCAGGACCGATACCTGCTCCTTTGTGCAAGGCAGAACAGGCTGAGCACTGTGAATGTCTCTACCCTAACGATTAGGAACAGACTTCATAAAGATGGCCTGAGGGCCCGACGTCCTGTTTTGGGCCCTGTGCTCACTGCCCAGCACTGTGGAGCTCGACTGGCATTTGCTGAAGAACACCATAATTGGCAAGTCCACCACTGGCGCCCTGTACTTTTTACAGACGAGAGCAGGTTCACACTGAGCACCTGTGATAGATGTGAAAGAGTCTGGAAAAGACACGGAAAACGTTATGCTGCCTGCAACGTCGTTCAACATGACAGGTTTGTTGGTGGGTTAGTGATGGTCTGGGGAGGCATATCCATGGAGGGATGAACAGATCTCTACTGCCTAGGAAATGGTGCTCTGACTGCAATAAGGTATCGACATGAAATCCTTGAACCCATTGTCAGACCCTACGCTGGTGTAGTAGGTCCTGGCTTCCTCCTAATCCACGACAATGCCCGGCCTCATGTGGCAAGAGTATGCAGGCATTACCTGGATGATGAAGGAATCGGAACAATTAAATGATATTCACGATCCCCTGACTTAAACCCAATAGAACATCTGTGGGACATTATGTTTCGGTCCATTAGGCGCCGCCAGGTTGCTCCTCAGACTGTACAACAGCTCAGGGATGCCCTCACACAGATCTAGGAGGAAAAACCACAAGACATCATCCGTTGTCTCATTGGGAGCATGCCCAAGCATGCATACAAGCTCGTGGGGGCCACACAAGATACTGAAAAGCATTTTGAGTTGCAGAAATTAAGTTTTTGAAAAAATGGACTAGCGATCCACATCTTCATTTCACTCTGATTTTAGGGTGTCTACACAATTGAGCCCTCTGTAGGCTGAAAAAAGAATGTACTTAAGTTTAACAGGGATCAAGTGTGCCTACGCGTTGCTATGGTGACGTTTCTCTTGCCTCGTTGCTTAGCTTAAATACAAGCAAAGTTATCAAGCTCAAAACTGATACTACAGTGAACAAAAGTCGGTTATACTTTCTGGACATGCTTATATTTATGTTTATGAGTGAAAGATTAACTACATTTCAGGTGGCTTGAGTAGCCTACAGCATCTGCTAGCTGAATTTGCAGCCTTCGGAACTGATATGTTAGCAAGCCTAAAATAACTTTATTATAGTGTATTAGCACTTCCAAAAGTATACAACAAAATACATAAGGAAACACGCTTAACTTACCATCATTCCAGGGGTTGGGGCCGAGGGAGAAATCTCTGAAGAGCTGCCGTGAGTGATTTCTCCTGCCTGGAGACACACGGCTTGCGGCGGCCATGTTGTTTCAGTTGAGCTTTATTCGCCTGGGGACGTGTTTTGTAGGGGCTATGCCTGCAGCTAGACCTTACTCTCTCAGTCTACCAGATTTCTTCAGCAAACACAACCAGACCACCACCTAGTGGTCGGTTTTGGTTGTGTTTTTTTTTTTACCCATGTTATTTATACGTCTCAGAAAAGGATAATATTTAAAAAAAATTTTTTAGTTTTAAAATAGTAAATTTCGAGTGATGCACATTCATTTTTTCTTTCTTTTACAAGTATTTGTCACTTCAGTAACAGCTATAGAAGGAATAACGTTGGAGGAAAATGGTGGAGAGAAAACTCATATAACCCAGCATTTGATCAGCATTCAAACGCATCATCTATGCACAAATCTCCAGACGTGAAAAGAGTCTCAACCCCCGTGTTGCAGTTGTAACTATGATCTGTAGTCTTGTCTGTGTGTATCAGGCGATTGGTGCATACATATTTGAGGATTGTATGTGTAGGAGCCATTTTGAATTCATAGTTAGTTTTAAGCTGGTGTAATTTCAAGTTGTGCGTGCATAAATTGTATTTCATACTTGTACGTTTTTGATATTTGTGTGTATATATGATTACACAACTGTAAGTACACAACGTTACGCACAAAATGTTTTTATGGGTTACAAATCAAGTATTATGCACACACAAATCCAAAGTTACACACAAAGATGCTGACACAAGTTACAAATCAAGTATTACGCACGCACAAATCCAAAGTTACACACAAAGAGGCTGACACAAGTTACAAATCAAGTATTACGCATACACAAATGATGTGAGTCTATTTTCTCTCCATATATTCACATATAAAAAACTTTTTTAGATATAATAAATTATATAAGTGACCATCTGCCTATATTTGCTATATTTGACTTTAAGTTGCCTAAAAAAACAGTATACCGTGTTGAATTAAATAATTATCAAAATTAATTCAATGCATGTTCAAGCAGAGACAAAATGGAGCCAATTTCCAGTTCTTAACATTTATTTTGAACAGATTAACAATTTTTGTTACTTATTATGACGGACCACCCGGCTTCGACCATGGACATGGATAAAGACAACGCTAAGAAGACAAAGGACAACGAGGAGATTACTGACAAGATAAGTATTACCAAAATCAAGAAAGAATTAACGGTTAGAATAGATTTGGAGGGACAGGAAAAGGTGACGCCGATTGGCCTCATCAGGGCGATAAGGCTGCTGTGCGGCGGTATTTTAGGGTGCACGCCAACTGGGCCGCGTTCTTTTGAAATAACCCTATCTAATGAAAAAGCAAAAGAACGCCTTATGGAGGGTTTCAAGATGGGCGACACAAAAGTTATTGCCTCACCGTTGAAAAATAATGAATTAGTAGTTTCATTTCTGCACCTGCCAAATTATATAGAAGACAAAGAAATCATAGAAAAACTAGAAGGCTGGGGAGTAACCATCATTTCTCCAATCAAACGCAGAGTTTGGCCTGGTACGTCCGTTTTTGACGGCACTCGTTTTATGAAGGTTAAATTCCCTGACCAAATTACATCTTTGCCTTACTCTACCAAATTCCAAACTGAGTCCGGAACGCGGTTTTTCCGTGTAATTCATGATCGTCAGGCCAGCGTGTGTAGATTGTGCTTGCAGGCCGGCCACATCCTCAGGGAGTGTCCCGAATTTACCTGCAATAAATGTAAAGGACAGGGACACTATGCAAGGGAGTGTGATGTGGTTTTAGAAAAATGCAGAGTCTGTTATAATGGAATGGATAAATGTATTTGTGATAAGGAAACGACTTCTGGAGATGAGAGTGAGAATCTGGCTGAATTAGAGTCTGCTTCCTCCAATGACGAGCCGCTGAATATGGAAAAAAATGTGCGTGTTGTGGAGGAATCATCTGCCGTGGCTAGTGTGTGTGCTCCTGTAAAAGGAAGCGGCATGCCGAAAATTTTCGGCTCTCCTCAGGGCCTAGCGAAGGGGAGTATATCCGATGTGGCTGCTACCCCGGAGCTAGAGGGGAGAGGGAAAGTGGTTACCTCTACTCCTGGGGAATCTGGCCACTCACACACACACGTGGAAGGAGGGCCTGCCCTGCTTGGACAGAAGCCCAAGTTGCAAAACACTGAGCAGGTTGTGATTGTTTTGGGAAAAGGCAGTTTGGGAATGGGGGAAAACTCTGTTTCTCTATCCCCAAATTCTGCCGCACCTGCCTCAGAAAATTGCCTTTTTGCAACACCTTCCGTGCCTGATTCCCACCCTGAGTCTATATCCACTGTCTCCACAGACTCTGAAATGGATTTTATTAATCCATCTATTCCAAAACGGCCTAGTGAGAGCAGAATCTCTAGAAAAACGAGAAAAAAACACAAATGAGAGGTTTAACAAATTTACTTCTTCTCTGCTCCTGCATTGTGCTGTGGTTGTGCGGGTGTTGGGGTCAAACTCCTGGAGGATGTGTCAGGCGGAGTGGCCTTATCGCCTTGATGCGATATGAAGGCGTCTTTCTTGCCCTGTGTCTCCAAATCGTTCTTTTTCTTTGTGTTGTTGTATTTTGTGTTTCTATCCTTTTTGTTTACTTAATACCTACTGGTTTCTGGCTTTTCTTTTGCAGCTCGCTAAAATATCTCCTTACTGGTCTGGAGCCTTACCTGGTTTTTCTTCATGGATCCTATGATGAAGATTTTTGCTGCAGATTGGAACTCTGGGACTTAGTCTGGGATCTGGATGTGCTGAGGATTGCGTGGCTTCTGGACTCCTCTTCCTCGCTGGACTCCTTGCATCCTGTTCTTGCTATTTGTGGATCCTTGCTGATTCTGTCTTCCGGGAGCACTTGTGAGTTGATTCCTGGCCTTCTTCAAAGTCCTGCCTCTTGGAACTTTTGGCTTCATCTGACCAGTGTGTGCTGGCGCTGGGGAATGGAGTCTTCTCGAGGTACTGTAACTCCTTTCCCTGTCCTTTTTTAATGGGAAGTCTCCTGAGAGTTGCCTCCCTGAACGTAAATGGGTTGAGAAACATGGACAAATTTAGAGCTTTAATAAAAACTTTCAAATATGACATTTGGTGTCTCCAGGAGACACATTGGACAGATGAGCTTCTTCATGATGCTAGGAAAATATGGACAGGTATGATGTTTGTTTCAAATTTTTCTGCTAAATCTTGTGGTGTTGCCTTTTTGATTAGGGAGAATGTGTTAAATAACTTAAAGCTAGCACATGCTGCTAATGATGGGAGGTCACTGGTAATTGATTTTACTTACAACAATACTCAGATTCGCCTTGTTAATATTTATGCACCCAATGACGCTACACAGAGGGCTCTCTTCTTCCAAAAGACTCGTGCTCTATGCACTAACAGCACTATTCTCGTTGGGGATTTCAACACTAAAATGTCCATTTTGGATATTGGTGTCTATGATAATCTTAAAACGGACTCTTCAAGACTTATTCTCCAGAATCTTATGTACGACTATCACCTAGTAGACTTATGGAGATTTGAAAATCCCTCTGGAAGGGGCTTTTCAAGGAGGCAAGTGGTACTGAACTCTTTAAAACAGTCAAGAATAGATTTAATCTTGGTCAGTGCATCCCTTTCAAATCTAACATACAACGCTGATCATCATTTTTTATCTTTGGGTGATCACGCTCTAGTTTCCTTCTCAGTAGGGAGTAAAGTGAGCTCTAAAAATGGAGGCTCATGGTGCTTCAACAACAGTTTATTAAAGGATAAAAAATATTCAAAAATGCTTAAAGAACTAATCTTATACTGGACTGAAATCAAAAGTGACTATAAATGTATTCAAAACTGGTGGGTAGATCTAAAAAAGAGTATCAAAATTAAAAGTATAAAATTTTCAAAAATTAAGCACTTTTACAAAAATAAGAAACTGTTTAACCTAAAGAAAGAACTTGAAAATGAAATAAGGAAAATAGAGTTAAACCCCTTGAGGGATAAAACAACTTTTCTTAGACTTGAAAGTGAAATTGGAGAATTTAATAAAGCTAAGTGGGAAGGGGAAAAAATTAGGAGTAAAGCTAAGCTTATAGTAAATGGAGAAAAAATATCCCGTTTCTTTTTCAACCTTGAAAAAAATGTCCAACAAAGAAACCATATAACTGAACTAATGAACACTGATGGTCTGATAACAAATAAACAGGACGAGTTGACCAAAATTGCCTATAACTATTATCAGAAGTTTTTTATGAAGGAAGATGTAAATAACGAATGTGCTGCTACAGTCCTATCTAAAATAGGGAAAACTATTTCTGTCATTGATAGGCAGATATGCGATACCAAAATTAGTCTGGATGAAATTATTTTTGCTATTAAAAGCTTGAATAAGAATAAAAGCCCTGGCATGGACGGATTGACCACTGAATTTTACATTGAAAATATCGATCTTCTGGCCCCGCTTTTGTTGGAACTCTACCATGATATTGAAGAAAGGTGTTTTATGAACGAGAACATCTCTTTAGGTATGATCATTTTACTTTATAAGAAAGGTGATAAAAAAAAGCTGGAGAATTATAGACCTCTGACAATGCTTAATACAGAGTATAAGGTCTTGACTAAGATCCTTGCAAATAGACTAAAATATATAATGCCCGATATCATCGCCCCTACGCAGGCTTATGCAATCCCTGGTAGGGATATTGCTGACATTTTGTTATCCCTGAGAGATGTTGTAAACCATATGAGCATGAACCTGAAAAGTGGAATAGTCTTAAATTTGGATCTTCAAAAGGCTTTCGATCGAGTGGATCACTCCTTTTTAAAAGATGTTTTAGTAAAGTTTGGCTTTGGCAAGGTTTTTCTAAAATGGTTACATATTATATATGCAAATGCTAATAGTTGCATAAAGCTCAATGGGTCTATCTCAGCTTCCTTTAGACTTGAGAGATCAGTAAGGCAGGGTTGCCCACTCTCTGCTCTACTGTATTCAGTGGTTGCTGAGCCTTTGGCTATTTTAATTAAGGAAAATAGTCGAATCAAAGGAATTCTTTTAAAAAATAATATATATAGCAAAGTTTTTCAGTTTGCCGATGACATAACCCTAACTCTTCAAGATATGACAAGCCTAGATATTGTTATGGAGTGTATCGATATTTATGGGAAGGCTTCTGGTGCTAAATTAAATATTGACAAATCATGTATAATGCTTATTGGCAGCTCCAAAAACTGTCAGTATGTTTGGAATTTTGAGAGGAATGACGATTTCATTAAGATCTTAGGTACTTTTATTGGGCCTTGTTTGAATAGAGTTAGAGATTTAAATTGGACTACAGCCATCAGTCAAATCAAAAAGACTTGCTCAAATTGGTTCGGTCGTAAAGCAACTCTCCATGGAAGAGTGGCTTTATTAAATTCTTTAGTCATCTCAAAACTTGTCTACATTCTTCGTATTTTTGAATTGCCATCCTGGGCTTTCAGAGAAATTAAACTTCTCCTACAAAAGTTTATCTGGACTAACAAGAAGGTTCAAATTAGGTACATGACCCTGATTAACAGTTTCAATAATGGTGGTTTAAATCTAGTTGACATCGAATCCAAAAGGCAGGCTTTTCAAATTGGGCAAATTAGAAAGTATCTATATGACAAGGAAAAACACCCCTGGCATCTCTTTTTTAGAGAAGCTCTAGACAAAGCTGCCTGCTGTGGCGATGAGGGTCTTTTTATGGACCTAAGTAGAAGGAGCTCTTTGTTAGAGGAGATTCCAGCTCACTATAAAAGTTTGTTTCTTACATGGTCCAAATTCTTACTATCTACAATACGAGTGTAATTCGCTCAATCAAATATTTAGACAACCCCTTTTTCTTAATGGGAACTTAAGCCTCTCCGGTAACGTTTTGTTTAACAAGCTCTTTATAAAAGCTGGTATAGTCCAGATTAAGGACATATCAAAGGAATATATGCCCGGTTTTTTAAGGTTAGGAGTAATCTTTGACCAACTAAGAGATATTGATGATTCTATAACCCGCAAACAAGTTCATAATGTTCTGAATTCCATTATAAATTCCATCAAGCCAACATGGTTAAAAAAAATTAATACTCGTGTTAAAGACTCCAGTTTAGCTAGTCTGCCTGCGCTGTTTATTAATTTGAAAAGGAAAAATGTTAGTTTTGAAACTATTAAAACTAAAGAGATATACGATTTACTAATTAGCAAAAAAGCCTTGCCACCCACTTCAAATTTGTTCTGGCATGATGAATTTAAGACGAAACAACAGATAAGCATTTGGGATATTCCTAGAATTAAATTAAATGATTGTGGAAATGATAATTTAGATTTCAAAATAAAACATAATATACTCTACACGAAGAATATTATCAGTAAATTCAGCCCAGAACTGACTAGTCGTTGTGATGTGTGTAAAAGAGAAACTGAAAATTTATTTCATTTGTTTTTCGACTGCTGCCAAGTTGTTGATTTTGTTGATTTATGTTGGTCTATTATACACAGAAGATGGAATATTAAGGTGATATTGAGAGACTGGAAATGGTTTTTTTTCATTGGTTTTAAACCCACACCTAATGTAAACATAAATCTGTTGAATCTCTTTTTGAGCTTTGCAAGAAAAAGTATATGGGTTCGGAGGAACAATTGCACTTTTGATAAAAGAAAAGTTCCCATTTTTCCTATTTTCAAGAATTTATTATTGAAACATATGGGTGCTTTATTTGACTTTTTGGACAAAGATTATTTTGAGAAGATTTTTGTCAATGGTAGCACTTTTGTTAAAATGGAAAACGACAATTTTGTTTTGAATTTTTGAACTACTTTTTTGTAAATGTTTTCTTTTTGTCGTTTTTGTTCATGTAAATAGTGTGAATGTGATGTAAATATTTTGTACTTTTTTATAATAAAAAAGATATGTACGCCTGATCTCGTTTGATCTCAGAAGCTAAGCAGGGTTGGGCCTGGTTAGTACTTGGATGGGAGACTGCCTGGGAATACCAGGTGCTGTACACTTTTTCCACCAAGAAGGAGAATGCAGGGTATCTGGCCAACTTTATTTTCACAGATAAAAGCTAAAAATATTTTTTTGAGCCCTGAGTACTTGTGATGAAAACAATGCAGAAGAAATAGTTGGAACATCTTACCACGCTTTAAACCCAGCTTTGTGACAGATTAAAGAAGATTTTTGTTGCAGGCTTCCGGCTTACAGCCACACCACCCTTGTACACCTGATCTCATTTGATCTCAGAAGCTAAGCAGGGTTGGGTCTCGTTAGTAATTGGATGGGAGACTGCCTGGGAATACCAGGTGCTGTAAGCTTTTTCCACCAGAAAGGAGAATGCAGGGTATCTTGCCAACTTTATTTTCACACCTAGAAGCTAAAGATTTTTTTTTTAGCCCTGGGTACTTGTGATGAAAACAATGCAGAAGAAATAGTTGGAAATCTTACCACGCTTTAAACCCAGCTTTGTGACTGTTTAAAGAAGTACTTTGTTGCAGGCTTTCAGCTTACGGCCACACCACCCTTGTACGCCTGATCTCGTTTGATCTCACAAGCTAAGCAGGGTCGGGCCTGGTTAGTAATTGGATGGGAGACTGCCTGGGAATACCAGGTGCTGTATGCTTTTTCCACCAGAAAGGAGAATGCAGAGTAGCTTGCCAACTTTATTTTCACACCTAAAAGCTAAAAATATTTTTTTGAGCCCTGAGTACTCGTGATGAAAACAATGCAGAAGAAAGAGTTGTAACATTGCAGCCACGCTTCAAACCCAGCTGTTTTAGAGATTAAAGAAGAAGCTTGTAAGAAACTTTTGGCTTAACGGCCACACCACCCTTGTAACGCCTTGATCCCCGTTGTTGATCTCATGAGCAAAGCAGGTTGGCCTGGAATACTTACCAGGTGCTGTATGCTTTTTCCACCAGAAAGGAGAATGCAGAGTAGCTTGCCAACTTTATTTTCACACCTAAAAGCTAAAAATATTTTTTTGAGCCCTGAGTACTCGTGATGAAAACAATGCAGAAGAAAGAGTTGTAACATTGCACCACGCTTCAAACCCAGCTTTGTGACAGATTAAAGAAGTACTTTCTTGTAGGCTTTTGGCTTACAGCCACACCACCCTTGACACGCCCACTTCCTGTGTGTGAGTGAATTGTTTGGTGTGGCAGCACGGATCGGAGCAGCGTGCTCACGGAGCTTTTTTTTGATTTTTGGTTTATTCTTAGCTTTTTCTTTGATTTATTTCTTTTTGTTTACCTAGTTTTTCACTATCCCTCCCCTACAGAGTCTTCTGTAGGGGCAGGCGCCTTTTGTTTCTTAATATGACGGACCACCCGGCTTCGACCACGGAAATCAATAAAGACAACGCAAGAATGACAATGGACAACGAGGAGATCGCCGAAAAGATAAGTATCACTGAAATTAAGAAAGATTTGACTGTCAGATTTGATTTGGAGGGACAGGAAAAGGTTACGCCGATTAGTCTCATCAGGGCGATAAGGCTGCTGTGCGGCGGCATTTTAGGGTGCACGCCAACGGGGCCGCGCTCTTTTGAAATAACACTTTCCAATGAAAGAGCTAAAGAACGCCTTATGGAGGGTTTCAAAATGGGTGACACAAAAGTTATTGCCTCTCCGCTAAAAAACAATGAGATGGTAGTCTCTTTTTTACACCTGCCGAATTATATTGAGGATAAAGAAATCATAGAAAAGCTTGAAGGCTGGGGAGTTTCTATCATCTCTCCAATTAAACGTAGAGTTTGGCCCGGTACGAGTGTATTTGACGGCACTCGATTTGTGAAAGTCAAATTTCCGGATCAAATTACCTCTCTTCCTTACTCCACCAAATTCCTAACTGAGTCAGGAACGCGGTTTTTCCGCGTGATTCATGACCGTCAGGCCCGGGTGTGCAGATTGTGCCTGCAGGCCGGCCACATCCTTCGGGAGTGTCCAGAATTTACCTGTAATAAATGAAAAGGACAGGGACATTATGCAAGGGAATGCGATGTGGTTTTAGAAAAATGCAGTGTCTGTTATAATACTATGGAAAAATGTATCTGTAATAAAGAAACGACCTCTGGTAATGAGAGTGAGAACCTGGCCGAGATAGAGTCCGCTTCCTCCAGTGAGGAGCCTCTGAATATGGCGCAAAATGTGCGCACTGTGGAGGAATCTTCTGGTGCGGCTAGTGTGTGTGCTCCAGTGAAAGAAAGCCGCATGCTGAGAATCTTCGGCTCTCTTCACGGCCCAGCGAAGGGGGGTATATCCAATGAGGCTGCTACCCCGGAGCTGGAGGGGAGAGGGAAGGTGGTTACCTCTACCCCTGGGGAATCGGGCCATTCACACACACGTATGGAAGGAGGGCCTGCCCTGCTTGGTCAGAAGCCTAAGTTGCAAAGCACAGAGCAGGCTGCGATTATTGTGAGAAAGGCAGTTTGGGAATGGAGGAAAACTCAGTTTCTCCCTCCCCAAGTCCTGCTTCACTCGCCTCAGACAAACGCCTATTTGCAACACCTTCCGTGCCTGATTCCCACCCTTAATCTATCTCCACCGTTTCCTCCGACTCTGAAATGGATTTTGTCAATCCATCCATACCCAAGCGGCCTAGTGAGAGTAGAATCCCTAGGAAATCAAGAAAGAAACACAAATGAGGGGTTTCACAAATTTACTTTTTCTCTGCTCCTGTATTGTGCTCCCTTGTAGAGTGTGCTGGTTTTTGGGTCATACTCCCGGAGGAGGTGTCAGGTTGAGAGGCCTTTTCGCCTTGATGAGATATGAAGGCGTCATTCTTGCCCTGTGTCTCCAAATCTTTCTTTTCCTTTCTGTTTTTATATTATGTGTTTCTATTCTATTTGTTTACTTAATGCCTGCTGTGTTCTGGCTTTTCTTTCGTAGCCCTCTAAAATGTCTCCTCGTCGGATGGGAGCCTTGCCTGGGTGATCTTTGTGGATCCTATGATGAAGGGCCTGGCTGTGTTTTGGAGCTTTGTCTGGACTCTCGATGTGCTGTGGGTTGGGCGGCTTCTGGACTCCTCCTCCCCGCTGGGCTCCTTGCATCCTGTTTTTGGTGCCCTTGGATCCTTGCTGGACCTGGCTTCCCGGAGCATCTGTGTGCTGTTTCCTGGCCTTCTTCAGGCCCCTGCCTTTTGGGACTCGTGGTTTCGTCCGACCTGTACGTGCTGGAGCTGGGGAGTCTTTTCTCCTCGAGGTACTGCAATTCCTCACCCTGTTTTTTTTTTTTTCCAATGGAAAGTCCCTTGAAAATTGCCTCCCTAAATATATGTGGGTTGAGAAACTTGGATAAGCTCAGAGCTTTAACTAAAACATTCGAATATGACATTTGGTGTCTACAAGAGACACACTGGACAGATGAACTTCTTAATGAAGCCAGGAAAATATGGCTGGGTACGATTTTTGTTTCCAATTTCTCTGCCAAATCTTGTGGTGTTGCGATTCTGACTAGAGAAAATGTATTAAATAACATAAAATTGGTGCATACAAATACAGATGGGAGGCTACTGGCTATTGACTTTATCTACAGTGGCACTCAGTTTCGCCTTCTAAATATTTATGCACCGAATGATTCCTCTCAGAGAGCTCTTTTTTTTCATAAGATTCGTGCTCTGTGCACTAATAGCACCATTATTGCCAGTGACTTCAACACCAAAATGTCTAGCTTAGACATTGGTATTTATGATAAGCTCAAAACAGACGCCTCAAGGCCTGTTCTACAAAATCTATTATATGACTATCATTTAGTAGACCTATGGAGGTTTGAAAATCCTGCCAAAAGAGGATTTTCAAGGAGGCAAATGGTCCAAAACTCTTTAAAGCAGTCTAGAATAGACCTAGTTTTGGTCAGTGCCTCTCTTTCAAGCCTAGCTTATAATATAGACCACCTTTTTTTATCCTTTACTGATCATGCCCTAATCTCCTTCCTAGTAGGGGGAAAAGTTAGTTCTAAAAACGGTGGGTCGTGGTGTTTCAATAATAGCCTATTGAAAGATAAAAATTATTTACAAATGCTCAAAAAACTGATTTTATATTGGATTGAAATTAAAAGTGAGTATGAATGTATTCAAGACTGGTGGGTAGACCTTAAAAAGTACATCAAAACTAAAAGTATAAGGTTTTCAAAGGTCAAATATTTTCATAGAAATAAAAAACTGTTTAACCTAAAGAAAGATTTGGAAAATGAATTAAGGAAAATAGAGTTAAACCCTTTGAGAGATAAAACAACTTTTCTTAAGCTTGAGAGTGCAATTAAAGAACTTGAGAAAGCTAAGTGGGAAGGAGAAAAAGTTAGGAGCAGGGCTAAACATATTGTCAACGGTGAAAAAATATCCCGCTTCTTTCTTAATCTCGAGAAAAACACCCAACAGAGAAATCATATTACCGAACTAATCAACTGTGACGGCACGATAATAAATAATCATGAAGTTTTGATTAGAACGGCTCATGACTATTTCCAAAGACTGTATAGGAAGGAGGATGTCGATATGGATTGCTCTGCCATGCTGCTTTCTAAAATAGATAAAACCATTTCTACCATTGACAGACAAATTTGTGATACTAAAATTAGTCTTGATGAAATTATTTTTGTGATCAAAAACTTAAACAAAAATAAAAGTCCTGGTATAGATGGATTGACAACAGAATTTTATATCGATAACATTGATCTATTAGCTCCGCTTTTGCTGGAGTTGTACAATGACATCGAAGAAAAGTGTTTTTTAAATGAGAATATCTCCATGGGCATGATTATTTTACTGTATAATAAAGGTGATAAAAGACAGCTTGAAAACTATAGACCTCTGACTATGATCAACACTGAATAGAAAATTCTACCTAAAATCCTTGCAAATAGGTTGAAATATATAATGCCTGATATCATTGCCCCTACGCAGGCTTATGCAATCCCCGGTAGGGACATTGCCGACACATTGTTATCCTTAAGAGATATAGTAGATCATATGAACATAAACCTTAAAAAAGGCATAATCTTAAATCTGGACCTGCAAAAGGCCTTTGATCGAGTAGATCACTCCTTTTTGAAAGCTGTACTTGCTAAGTTCGGCTTCGGTAAGATCTTTCTAAAATGGATACATATTATTTATGCAAATGCCAACAGCTGTATTAAACTAAATGGATCTATCTCTGCTCCCTTTAGGCTTGAGAGATCCGTGAGACAGGGTTGTCCTCTCTCTGCTCTCCTGTATTCGGTGGTTGCAGAGCCATTAGCCATGTTAATTAAGAGTGATAATCAAATTAAAGGAATTCCTTTAAAAGATAATATATATAGTGTAATCTATCAATTTGCTGATGACATTACTTTAACTCTCCTAGACATATCAAGTGTAGGAAAAGTAATGAAATGCATAGACATCTATGGGAAAGCTTCTGGTGCCAAACTTAACATTAACAAATCATGTATTATGTGTATTGGTAGCTCTCAAAGTCTTCAGTGTGTTTGGAACTTTGTAAGGAATGATGATTTTATTAAGACTTTGGGTACTTTTATTGGGCCTTGTTCCAATAGAGTGCGAGACCTTAATTGGTCTACAGCCATAAGCCTAATAAGAAAGATCATCTCGAAGTGGTCTGGTCGTAAAGCTACTCTTCATGCAAGAGTGGCTCTATTAAATTATTTAATTCTCTCGAAGCTTATTTACATATTACGTTTTTCTGAATTGCCACCATGGGCTTCTAGAGAAATCAAACTCCTCTCTCAAAAATTTTTATGGGACAACAAAAAGGTGCAAATCAGGTACATGACTCTAATAAATAGTTTTAATAACGGAGGTCTTGGTCTAGTAGATATTGAATCAAAAAGACGAGCCTTTCAAATTGTCCAAGTAAAAAAATTTCTCTATGATAAAGAAAAGCACCCATGGCATCTCTTCTTTAAAGAATATCTCGACAAAGCCACCTGTTGTGGTGTGGAGGGTCTTTTCATGGACCTCACCAGAAGGTGCGCGTTGCTGAATGGAGTTCCGGTTTGCTATAAAAGCTTATTCCTGTCGTGGTCTAAATTTTTGCCCTATTTACACTATGAATGTAGCTCTCTCAATCAAATATTCAAACAGCCCCTGTTCCTAAATAGGAATTTAAGCCTCTCTGGCAGTATATTTTTCAATAAACCTTTCATGCAAGCTGGCATAGTCCAGATCAAGGACATCACAAAAGAATATGTGCCAGGTTTCTTAAGGGAGGGTGTGATCTTTGATCAAGTTAATGAGATAGATGTTTCCATAACCCGAAAGCAAACTCACAATATTCTGTCTTTCATCATTGCATCCATTAAGCCAAAATGGTTATTTAAAATTAATACTGGAGTTAAAGATTCTAGTTCTTTCGATTTCCCTGCACTTTCTATAAATCTGAAAGGGAAAAACATTAAGGTTGAAACCATCAAAACCAAAGCTATATATGATCTCTTAATTAGCAAAACAGCCTTGCTGCCCACGGCCAATTCCTTTTGGCTAAAAGAATTCAAAATGAAGCAAATAAATATCTGGAATATTCCTAAAATCAAATTTAATGATAGCGGAAATGATAATTTGGATTTTAAAATAAAACACAATATAATTTACACGAAAAACATCATCTGTAAATTTAGCCCAGGCTTGTCAAACCGCTGTGACGTATGCAAAAGAGAAACGGAAACGTTGCCTAATCTGTTTTTTCACTGTTGTCAGGTGTCTGAATTTATTGATTTCTGTTGGTCCCTGTTTCATAGAAGGTGGAATATCAAAGTACTGTTAAGAGACTGGAAATGGTTCTTCTTCATCGGTTTTAAACCAAAACCTATTGTTAACATCAACTTGTTGAACCTCCTTCTGAGTTTCGCAAGAAAAAGTATTTGGATCCGAAGAAACATTTGCACTTTTGACAAAAGAAAAGTCCCCATTTTCAAAAACTTAGTCGCAAGTCATATCGATGCTTTATTTGATTATTTAGATAGAGATTTCTTTGTGCAATGTTTTGTTAATGGTAGTACTTTTGTTAAGATTGAAAATGATAATTTTGTTTAGAATTTTTGAACCTTTTTTTTCTGGAAATACACTACCGTTCAAAAGTTTGGGGTCACATTGAAATGTCCTTATTTTTGAAGGAAAAGCACTGTACTTTTCAATGAAGATAACTTTAAACTAGTCTTAACTTTAAAGAAACACTCGCTATACGTTGCTAATGTGGTAAATGACTATTCTAGCTGCAAATGTCTGGTTTTTGGTGCAATATCTACATAGGTGTATGAGGCCCATTTCCAGCAACTATCACTCCAGTGTTCTAATGGTACAATGTGTTGCTCATTGGCTCAGAAGGCTAATTGATGATTAGAAAACCCTTGTGCAATCATGTTCACACATCTGAAAACAGTTTAGCTCGGTACAGAAGCTACAAAACTGACCTTCCTTTGAGCAGATTGAGTTTCTGGAGCATCACATTTGTGGGGTCAATTAAACGCTCAAAATGGCCAGAAAAAGAGAACTTTCATCTGAAACTCGACAGTCTATTCTTGTTCTTAGAAATGAAGGCTATTCCATGCGAGAAATTGCTAAGAAATTGAAGATTTCCTACAACGGTGTGTACTACTCCCTTCAGAGGACAGCACAAACAGGCTCTAACCAGAGTAGAAAAAGAAGTGGGAGGCCGCGTTGCACAACTGAGCAAGAAGATAAGTACATTAGAGTCTCTAGTTTGAGAAACAGACGCCTCACAGGTCCCCAACTGGCATCTTCATTAAATAGTACCCGCAAAACACCAGTGTCAACATCTACAGTGAAGAGGCGGCTGCGGGATTCTGGGCTTCAGGGCAGAGTGGCAAAGAAAAAGCCAAATCTGAGACTGGCCAATAAAAGAAAAAGATTAAGATGGGCAAAAGAACACAGACATTGGACAGAGGAAGACTGGAAAAAAGTGCTGTGGACGGATGAATCCAAGTTTGAGGTGTTTGGATCACAAAGAAGAACGTTTGTGAGACGCAGAACAACTGAAAAGATGCTGGAAGAATGCCTGACGCCATCTGTTAAGCATGGTGGAGGTAATGTGATGGTCTTGCTTTGGTGCTGGTAAGGTGGGAGATTTGTACAGGGAAAAGGGTCTGAATAAGGAAGGCTATCACTCCATTTTGCAACGCCATGCCATACCCAGTGGACAGCGCTTGATTGGAGCCAATTTCATCCTACAACAGGACAATGACCCAAAACACACCTCGAAATTGTGCAAGAACTATTTAGAGAAGAAGCAGGCAGCTGGTATTCTATCGGTAATGGAGTGGCCAGCGCAGTCACCAGATTTGAACCCCGTTGAGCTGTTGTGGGAGCAGCTTGACCGTATGGTACGCAAGAAGTGCCCATCCAACCAATCCAAATTGTGGCAGCTGCTTCTAGAAGCGTGGGGTGCAATTTCTCCAGATTACCTCAACAAATTAACAGCTAGAATGCCAAAGGTCTGCAATGCTGTAATTGCTGCAAATGGAGGATTCTTTGATGAAAGCAAAGTTTGATGTAAAAACAATTTTATTTCAAATAAAAATCATTATTTCTAACCTTGTCAATGTCTTGACTCTATTTTTTATTCATTTCACAACGTATGGTGGTGAATAAGTGTGACTTTTCATGGAAAACACAAAATTGTTTGGGTGACCCCAAACTTTTGAACGGTAGTGTATGTTTTCCTTTTTCTGTTGTTCTTGTTATTGTAAAATAATGGAAATTTGTTGTAAATATTTTTTTGTACTTTTCATTATAAAAAAGATGTGTACGCCTGATCTCGTTTGATCTCAGAAGCTAAGCAGGGTTGGGCCTGGTTAGTACTTGGATGGGAGACTGCCTGGGAATACCAGGTGCTGTACGCTTTTTCCACCAGAAAGGAGAATGCAGGGTATCTTGCCAACTTTATTTTCACACCTAGAAGCTAAAAATATTTTTTTTAGCCCTGAGTACTTGTGATGAAAACAATGCAGAAGAAATAGTTGGAAATCTTACCACGCTTTAAACCCAGCTTTGTGACAGTTTAAAGAAGTACTTTGTTGCAGGCTTTCGGAATATGGCCACACCACCCTTGTACGCCTGATCTCGTTTGATCTCAGAAGCTAAGCAGGGTTGGGCCTGGTTAGTACTTGGATGGGAGACTGCCTGGGAAAACCAGGTGCTGTACACTTTTTCCACCAGAAAGGAGAATGCAGGGTATCTTGCCAACTTTATTTTCACACCTAAAAGCTAAAAATATTTTTTTTTAGCCCTTAGTACTTGTGATGAAAACAATGCAGAAGAAATAGTTGTAACATTGCACCACGCTTCAAACCCAGCTTTGTGACAGATTAAAGAAGTACTTTGTTGCAGGCTTTTGGCTTACGGCCACACCACCCTTGTACGGCAGTAGAGAGCAGGAAGTGGTGTGGAGATAGCAGCAGCAGCTGCAGCATTGTTTGGAGCCAGAGTGGCAGTTTTTTTTTTGTTTTTTTCTTATTATTTGATTTTTCTAAAGCCCTGGAATTTTTTTTTTTGGTTACTTTATCTTTAGTTTGGTGGACTTTTTCCCTCCCCTACAGATTAGTTCTGTAGGGGCAGGTGATTTTTTGTTAACTGGATGGACAACATGGAAAACGACCCTGGCAATCAACCCAAGGACAATAAAACTGGAGAGACAATTGAAAAGGAAAACGGTAAGAAAAAGTATGCGAGGGATTAAACTGCTTGCGTGGAAATGGATGGGGAAGACACTGTGTCTGCCCTAGAGTTTATCAGGGATATAAGACTGTTGTGTGGGGGAATCCTTGGCTGCAGGCCTGCAGGGACCAAGAAATTTGAAGTCACTTTGTCCAACTCAGTGGCTTATAAGAGGCTAATGGATGGCTTTAAGATAGGAGAAACCAGGGTGATGGCTTCTCCCTTAAGATCAAACGAAATGATCGTTTCATTTTTGCATCTGCCCACATACATAGAGGACGAGGAAATTATAAATAAACTTAAAACTTGGGGAGTGGAGCCTGCTTCAGAGATTAAGAGGAGGGTGTGGCCTGGTACCAATGTGGTTGATGGTACCAGATATCTGAGAGTAAGGTTCACAGACAGAATTCAGTCACTACCTTACTCAGCTAAATTTAACACTGAGTCAGGAGCCGAGTTCTTTAGAGTCATTCATGATAGACAGGTCAAAGTCTGTATAATATGTTTGCAGCCAGGGCACGTCCTGAGGGAGTGCCCTGATTTCCTTTGCAATAGGTGCAACCAACAGGGTCACTATGCCCGGGAGTGCACGGAGGGTGTCAGGAAATGTGCAGTGTGCTACAATAGAGCAGTTGACTGCATATGCAATGTCAGTGAGGAGGAGGCTTCTGATGGGCTTGGGCACCCTGAGGAGGGGGAAGAGGCTGCGTCACACGAAGAGTGTGATGGGGAGTCCAGTGGGTTAGAGGTGGCAGTGGAGGAGGATAAAAATGAGGACAGCGGAGCTGTGGGAGTCACTCCTGTAGTGGGAGAAGACTCAAAAGCCAAGCCGTCTGAAAACGGCATCCCTCTAGGCCCGACAAAGGAGGGTGAATCAAGTATGGACGCTACTCCGGAGTCGCCGGGGGGGACTGTGGTGGCAGTCCCTACCCAGGCAAGGACTAGCCTCAAGGTAATGGAAGGAGAGCCTGGGCCGTTGGCACAGAAGCTCAGCATGCAAACACCTCAGAGAGGGCGAGCAAGAGGGAGACAAGTGAGCTCAGGGTTTGGGAGCAACACCCTGGGGGCACGAAGTCAGGGACCCGGAACTGTAAGACCACCTGAGGTACCTTCCGCGCTGGCCTTGCACCCAGAGAAGCCACCAAAAGAGCTGTCCTCAGACTCAGAAATGGACCTGGAGGTCAAGGATCAAGGATCAAGGAGTCTTTATTGTCCCCGAGGGGCAATTTGTTCTGCAGCCAGCAGTAACAGACACAGTCGACAGTCGATATCATTAACAATACAAAAACAGAGAGACAAAAAAAAAAAAAACAACAACAAACATGAAGTACAAAAGACAGGATAAAAAGTCACTTGTTAAGAAAAGCTATGGCAGCAGGGATAAAAGATTTCTTGAGTCTGTTTGTCCTACACCTTGGCATGATATACCTGCGGCCCGACGGGAGCAGTACAAACTCACCAACCAGGGGATGGCTTAAGTCGGTGAGGAGTGAGCGGGCCTTACTTAAGGTCCTGTACCTATACAGGTCAGAAAGGTCATTAAGACTAATGCATGCGATTTTGCTGCACACTTTAACTATGCCCTGAAATCAGTTCCTGTTCTTGAGGGAAAGTGAACCATACCAACAGATAAAAGAAAAGGTAAGAATGGACACAATAAAAAAAGAATAAAAAAAATTCATAAAAGTGCTGTCAATATTAAAAATCCTCAATTTCCTTAAAAATACATGCGTCGATGGGCCTTGCTACAAATAACATCAACATGGTTATTAAAAGTCATTTTATCGTCAATATTTGTTCCCAGGTATTTAGAATTATGGACCCTCTCGACAGCTTGATCCTCAATGACCAGAGAAGGTGTACCTGACACACTTTCCCTAAAATCTATGATAATTTCTTTGGTTTTGGCCACATTGATGCACATAAAGGATGAGGAACACCAGTCAGTAAATTCCCTCACTACAGGGCCATGGTCAGGGTCGTTACTGGTCAGCAAGGACACAATTACGGAGACGTCCCGCATGCTGACTACGGCATTCGTTTGTGTACAGAACAAACAGCAAGGGGGAAAGGACGCAGCCCTGAGGTGATCCCGTGAAGGAGACAAGGGTGTCTGACAGAACACCGTTGAAACTCACACGTTGTGGTCTTTCTGTTAAAAAGTCCATTAGCCAGGCTATTAGACCAGGGTCTACGTTGTGGAAGTCCCTTAATCTTCCTGCTAAAATATGTGGCTGGATGCAGTTAAAAGCAGATGAAAAGTCAATGAATAAGAGATGGGCAAAAGACTTGGCTCCCTCAAGATGATTCAAAACTAGATTTAAAAGGGTGGCTAAAGCATCATCAACACCTCTGCCTGACCTGTAAGCAAACTGTAGTGGGTCCAGGTTATCTTCAACACAGGTCAGTAGTGTTTCCTTGACAATTCTCTCAAAGGACTTCATAACTAGGGAAGTTAATGCCACGGGTCTAAAATCATTTAATAGTTTAGGGGAAGCAAACTTGGGAATTGGAACAATAATGGAATCCTTCCAGAGTGCGGGGACCTTGTGAAACTGGAGGGACATTGAAAAGATGAAAGTAAAAATGTCTGCCAACTGGTCAGCACAGTTCTTGAGAACACGCCCTCCAATGCCATCCGGACCAGGGCTTTTCCTTTCATTGACTCCACGGAAAAGTTTACACACCTGAACTCAGGTGGCCTCCTCTAAGAGGTCCCTGAGTTCAGAAAGGGGGTCCGAGCCCAGAAAAACAAGAAGCTCAAAGGGCAAAACATGAAAACAATCCTGGCAAACCTCCTGTTGTGTTCCTGGGCAGAGTTGATTTGGAGGGGAGCCTGCTGTGGGGGACTCGAGGCACTCCCTCTAGTTGCATGGGGGGGAAGTAAACGCCTTTCTAGCGTCCCTTTGGCTCTGGGGCAGACACATGTCTGCGCGAATGAATGTGTGTGTGAATGGGCTATTGTAAATAAATGTAAATATTTGCACATATTGCTAATTTACTCTTGTCTTGTTTGGTTGCACTGCGGGAGAGCTGCACTGAAGAAGTGTTTGAAGATGGTGGATCGAGAGCTGGAGCTGAGCGCAAAACCCAGGAGAAAGTTTGGTGGAGGGAGGACCACTGGGATGGGCTGGAGAGAATCCTCTTCTCATCAAAAGAAAAGCAGGAAGGCACTATATTTGGCCAAAGCTCTGAATTCATGGGACGCTTAAAGATGACCTCCATAAACTGTAATGGGCTGAGAGAACTGGAAAGGGCAAAATTTATATTAAAAGACGTTGAAAGCGACATAGTATGCCTACAAGAGACGCACTGGACGCCCGAAAAGGAAAAGGAGGTAGGGGAACTATGGGATGGGTTTGTCATTTCTAGCTGTGGAACACAAAAGGTAGGGGGTGTAGCAATATTATTTAAAAAAGACACAGTAGATAATTTAAGTTTAATATTTAATGGAAATGATGGTAGAATTTTAGTTGTGGATTTTTCTTTTCAGGAGATAACGTTTCGTTTGATTAATATTTATGCACCAGTTTGTTATGTTAATAGAAAACTTTTCTTTATTCAAATTGAAAAATGGTTGACAAACAATACTATTATGATTGGGGACTTTAACACAAAGCTAACAAGGATGGACATAATGGAGGGAAAGAAACTAAGATGGGACTCTTCTAGAGATGTTTTGAAACAAATAATAAACAAAAATAATCTAATAGACATATGGAGGGCTGAAAATCCTTTTACTCGAGCATTCTCAAGAAGAGTTTTATTTAAGCAGGAGCTAAGGTAAAGTCGTATTGACTTATGCCTGGTGGGAAGTAAGCATTTTGGAAAAAAAACTAGAGACAGAAATAGAAATCGAGAAAAATAAAGAAAGGAACAAAACAAGATACTTTGCTTTAAAAGAGGAATTATCTAGATTGGGAAAAGATGAATGGAGGGGTCAGCAAATAAGGAGCAAAGCACAATATAATATTGAGGGTGAAAAACCCACAGCTTTCTTCCTCAACTTGGAAAAAGCAAAACAAAATAAGATGAATATAAGAGAACTTGAAAATAATCAGGGTTCAAAAGTAAAAGATTTTGTAGGAATAATAGAAATAATTGATCAATTTTACAAAGATTTATTCAAAAAAGAAGAAATAGATAAAACTTGCCTTAAAATAACACTAGATAGCGTTAAAACTAAAATAACTGATGAAGATAAAAGGATGTGTGACATGGAGATTACAGTAGATGAAATAATATATGCAATAGATGGGATGAAGAATAACAAAAGCCCTGGAATAGACGGTCTCACCCATGAATATTACAAGGAATTCAAACATATACTAGCCCCAGTCTTATGCAAACTTTTTCATTATATGCAAAAAGAAAAAAACAATAGGTAAAGATATGGCCTTAGGACTAATTATATTATTATATAAGAATAAAGGAAGCAAACTACAACTACAAAATTACAGACCATTGACACTATTAAACACAGATTAAAAAATCCTGACAAAAGTATTAGCAAATAGGCTAAAACGCACCATAGGATCAATAGTCTCAACAACACAGTCGTATGCAATTCCAGGCAGAAACATTGCATTCAGTACCGCCTCAATAAGGGATATAATACACTTTCTTAGTGTTACAAAAGGTGGTGGGGTGGTGTTGAATTTAGATATGAATAAGGCCTTTGATAGAGTGGACCATGATTTTATGTTTTCACTATTAGGAAAAGTAGGATTCGGAAATACTTTTGTAGAATGGATTAAACTTTTATATAAGCATGCGTCAAGTTGCGTAAAAGTAAACGGGTTTCTGACAGATAAGTTTTCTTTAGCCAGATCAGTAAGACAAGGATGCCCACTCTCAGCATTACTATACTCATTAGTGGCAGAACCATTTGCCTGCTTGATAAAATCCAGAAACCAAATAGTGCCAATAATAACACCAGGAGGAGCTATAAGTCAGATTCACCAATTTGCAGACGACACAATAATAACGGTAAGAAACCTACAAAGCATAGATGAAGTAATGAAGGCATTTGAAATATACGGCAGAGCATCAGGGGCAAAAATAAACATAAACAAGTCGTGTATTATGCAGTTTGGGGACCAAAAGATTGAAAGATGTAAATGGGAATTTGAGAAAAAAGATCAAAATATAAGAATAATGGGAATAATTTTTGGGGAGGATGCAAGTGAAGCAAGAAACCAGGCTTGGGTAGGAGTGCTAAACAAAATAAAACAAAAGTTAGCAGCATGGAAGAGTAGAAAGCTAAACATAAAAGGTAAAGTAGTGATTCTAAAAGCATTAATATTATCTAAACTTAATTACATAATGAATGTATTAGACTTACCAGAATGGGCTGGAAAAGAATTAAAGGAAATGGTTGAACATTTTTTGTGGACTGGAAAAGTAGAAATAGCTTATAACACATTGATTGCAGATTATGAGGATGGAGGGCAAAGATTAGTAGACATAAAATCAAGACTGAAAGCAATGAGGATAAAATATGTACAAAAATATTTATTTAATAACGAAAACTTTGTATGCGATTATTTTTTTAGGTTAATTTTGATGAGAGTAACGGGGTGTGGAAATGAAGGTTTATTTATGGACTTGAAAAGTAAGGAAGGAATGTTAACGGGGGTGCCACAATACTACATAGAATGCTTTGAAGCGTGGTCAGACATTTTAAAAAAATTAAAATATGAGTGTAAAGACTTAAAACAAATTTATAATCAACCACTATTTTTGAATAAGAACATAACAAATAACGGAAAAGTTTGCTTTAACAAATCATTCATGCTGGCTGGAATTAAACAAATAAAAGATTTAGTCAAAGAATACATGCCCGGTTTCATAAATGAAGGTTTTCTAATTGAACAGTTGAGAGAACAAGATGTAAAATTAAGCATAAATACTGTTAAAAATTACCTGAATATGCTTAAAAACTCAATTCCAAAGGATTGGTATAGTAAAATAATAATGAAACAGAATGATTCAACAAAAGACTACAAAATGCCATAACTAAGTGTACAAATTGGAGAACAAGTAAAACAATTACAACTTTTAAAACTAAAAGATATCTACAAATTATTAGTAGCAGACAAAAAGCAGAAACCAGCAGCAGAAGCATTTTGGGATAAGTATTTTGAAAACAGGCAAGTTAAACAAATCTGGAAAACTTTATGAGATGTGAAAATCTGGACTACAAACTTAGAAGTAACATTTTATATAGTAATAGTCAAATTAGTAGATTTGATAAAACAGTTAATTCAAGGTGCAAAGTGTGTATGAGGGATTGTGAGAGCATTACGCATGTATTCTATGATTGTGAGCAATTGAGAGAGGTGTTGGAGAGAATGTGGGTGACAGTGTCGAGAAAATGGAATGTGAAAGTCAGGTATAACGATTGGAATTGGGTTTATTTTAAAGGGTGGGGAGTGAAAGTAAAAAGAGTAAATGTAAACATGTTGAATTTATTTTTCAGTTTTCTAAGGAGAGCAGTATGGGTGAGGAGAAATATGGCTAATCACGGGGAAGGGAAAGTACCACTCTTTCCCTTATTTTTGTGCATGATAAAAGCTCACCTTACGGCTATGTATATTTATTTCGGAAAAAATTTGTTTGAATTTTATTTTGTAAAAGGGAATAGTTTTGTTAAGTTGCAGGGTAATTCCTTTGTATTGACATTTTGATTTTGTGTGTTGTAAATTTTGTAGTTACATATTTTTGAATTGTGTGTAAATACTTTGTAAAAAATGTAAATACTGTGTTTTATGCTAAATTGTGGTGTTTGGAATGTAGTGTTTTTTTACAAAACTAAATAAATGAAAGAAATGTACGCCTGATCTCGTTTGATCTCAGAAGCTAAGCAGGGTCGGGCCTGGTTAGTACTTGGATGAGAGACTGCCTGGGAATACTAGGAGCTGCAAGCTTTTTCCACCAGAAGGGAGAATGAAGGATATCTTGCCAACTGTATTTTCATACCTAAAAGCTAAGAATATTTTTTTTAGCCCTGAGTACTTATGATGAAAAACCATGACGAATAAATACTTATAACTGTACCACGCTTCAAACCCAGCTTTGTGACAGATTAAATAAGTCCTTTGTTGCAGACTTCTAGCTTACAGCCACACCACTCTTGTACGCCTGATCTTGTTTGATCTCAGAAGTTAAGCAGGGTTGGGCCTGGTTAGTACTTGAATGGGAGACTGTCTGGGAATACCAGGTGCTGTAAGGTTTTTCCACCAGAATGGAAAATGAAGGATATCTTGCCAAATGCATTTTCACACCTAAAAGCTAAAAATATATTTTTTAGCCCTGAGTACTTATGATGAAAAACAATGACGAATAAATAGTTACTTGTACCAAGCTTCAATCACTGTTTTGTTAAAGATTAAAGATGTGCTTCGTAGCATCCTTATTGCTTACGGTCAACACCACCCATGTACGCCTGATCTCGTTTGATCTCAGAAGCTAAGCAGCGTTGGGCCTGGTTAGTACTTGCATGGCAGACTGCCTCCTGCGCGGGCAGCGTGGATTGTTTAGCTAAACACCCTAAACGGAATCCCATTCATTCTCTATGGTAAACCACTACGGATGTAATATACTTTTGACCACTACGCCTCTGTGTCGCTGTTTTGCCCAAAATTACCACCCTGACGCGCAGGCGCTTTAATCTCCAATACTTCGGCTGATTTCATCAGGAGAAGACGTATTGTTGAGAGCAGTTTCACTGTTTACTACAGATTTCTTAGAGGTAAGGTGGTTTCTTATGCAAAAACATCTATTAATGAAACTATTAATACCGCTATCGCTGTGTTGTGGCTTTATTTGCAACTGGCAAACTTTTTGCCGCCTCTTCCCAGTTTAGACTGTGATTATAATGACCGTTCCTTCTCTTTTATATCAATTTACTTTGTTGTATTTGCTAAATAATGAATGAACATGGGTCTAATCATGAATAACAAACAGATTCCTGGTGTTTTTTAACAATAATATTTAAACGGGACATCAAAGACACTTTGTTTTCTGTGCGCGGTGACCGGGTGTGTCGGTCGGTTCCGAGACAACGGGATGCTCATAACGCAGCTTGATTAATGAATGAACCCGGTTGTTTAAGATAACCTTTTACATATATTCCATGGTATAAATGGAAATAGTGTTTTTAGGACGCCACATACAGCCATGTGTTGGCGCGTATCAGCACATCCAAAAGCACGAGCCAGATAGGAATAAAAAGATAAAGATAAGGAATGATATACGAGATGAAGTATGAATTACTTTCTAAAAGTAACAAAAAGTAAGCATCATTTTTTAAAATCATCTGTTAACTTGCGGGACGTCTGTTGTGTTACATATTACAGTATCAGGTCGTCTTAGATCCTTATATTCGCTTCGTTTCCTTGATAACCAAGGTGCACAGAACGCAGCCTGCCTATGAAGTTTCATGTACAAAAAAAGAGAGAGCTGAACAATGATAATATTGTTTAATAGGACGGTATTACTTGGTTTATGTTCAAAGTTTGTATGATTCTGACTTCTGTACAACTATTTCCGGTGTGTGTGTGTGTGACTTGAACAGTTACATGGATGTATATAAATACATGTTTTCATACACTTTCTTCCTCTCCTGTATATAGTCTGGTTTATCTCATCTTCATATTCATTGTTTTATTTTCTATTCTGTTGTTTACATAACTTTTTTTATATCACTTTTATTACACAGCACATATTCTTTGTCATTTTATGCTGCTGAGTCCCCAAATTATCTATAAAGTATTCATCCATATACCCCCCCACATCTCTCCCTGTCTCTGACCTTTTCTATCTTCATCTGCATCTGAATAGATGAAAGACAGAGCACCTTCCCTGCCTCTCTCAACGACTCCCTTCCTCTCAAAACTTCTGCTCCCCCCTTCCCCTTTGAACACACACACCTTGATAGACATCAATTGGCCTGTTTCTGACCCTCAGTGTTTCTCACAAACTGTCAGGGATTTTCCACTCTTTTGACACCCCCAACTCACACACACCCAGACCATCCTTCACTTCAGCATTTTAACTAGAAAAGTAAAAAAAAAAAATAACCGAGCTCTAATAAACTAATGGATATCTTTTTTTAACTGTAGCTTTTCAGAGGTGAAGATGCAGAAAAATATGTTTTTCCCCGGGAAAATCCAAGTTGCGTTCCGCAGGGGGCCACTTGGGTTCCTTCTGCAGAACCCGACTGAGGAGGCCCGTCGAATTAAAGATGACCCTGCTATGCAGGACAGGTCTGCTTCCATGAGGGCCGACTTGGTGTGGCAGAACGCCCTGGCAGTGTTCCGGCTGAGAGGATGGGATGCGTCGGACAAGATGGAGGTGTTTGGAGACTGCATCCTGCAGTTTGGGAAATATAAGGAGAAATGTTTCCGTTGGCTGCTGGAGAATGATGTGGGTTACATTAATGTACCTAATCAAGAGCCAGCAGAAGGAGGAGTCATCCGGCGTCTTCATGGCTGAGGGGTCCAGCAAGGACAGTTTACTGTCTCTGCTGGATTATGCCTGTAGGTTCCCTGAGATCCAGGCTCTGCTGGAGTACGAGGGCAGTGCGGTGCCTCATGCTCCACCCACAACGGAGGACGAGCAGCTGGTCGGCTTCGGCGCTCGTACAAAGAGCACATGGAGGGAGATCTGCGAGAGCCGAGGATGTGGATATGCAGACTTCATTCTACGCAAGAACTGTGCACCAGGGACAAGAATGTTCAGGCTACAGCAGTATCTACAGAAGAAGAAGAAGCAGTCTACCGCTCCTCCCACCTCAGCTGATCGGAGCAGCTAGCCTCAAGCTCGACCCCTGGGTGTGTGTTACTTCCTGTTGACGTGCATGTCCATCCAGTTTTCCCTCTAAATTATCTCATGTCAGCTGCAGTGATGGATGAGGACGCAGAGCTGGAGAAGGCAATGCTGAGCTTCTCGCCCTCAGAGCCTCAGGAGGAGAGCAGTTAGTAATCTCAATGTTATGTAATATCTATATTATCTGATGTTTTCTACTCTCATGTATTGATATGTTACTCATTCTGTGTGTTTTCTGGACAGCTGCTGTGCCGGCAGATGCAGCACGAGTGTCCCCAGGAGCAAAGACAGGTTTCTCTATGACAGGGTTCAGGACAAGAGCTGATGAATTGAACTGTTCTCATAACGGAGCTGTTTATATTTTATAATCATCTGTGTTCTGTCCATGTTCCGGCCTTGTTTTGGCATGTTTCTCCGTCTTTTATGATTCTATGAATTGACCCGTGTCATGATGAACTGATTCCAACTGAAACAAGGGTAAGAATGTGTTTTTTTCTCGCCTTGCATGTTGGGTTGGGGTGCTAACACTTAAACGCCTGCATGTTTAATGTGTAGCGCTTCTCCAGCTTTAACTACTAAAACAGTAGAATTAATAAAACAGTTCTGTGTGTGTGTGACAGAGTGTAAATGGAAGGATGAAACTGGATTTGTAGGGCTGTGAGAAGCAGAAGAAGAAGAAGCACAAGAGTTCTGAGTTCATACTAACACTTACATGCTTAGTGTATTTATTAGTAACTGACACCAATATTTATGTTGCAGCTCCATCTGCGGCCCTGTCCAAGGCTCCTCCGGTGACCACACACACGGCTTCTACAGCTGATGGTTAGCCAGACTTGTTGCTCTAATGAGGTTAAAACATACATCTATCAGTTGTCACACTGAAGATGAAAATGACGTGTTTCATTGCAGAGTACGTTTCCCTCTCTGGTCCACAGACATGCAGTCTGATGATCAATCCTGCAGAGCTGCATTTATGCACAGCGTCACAAGCATATTATACCAGTTTCCTGACTGTAAAAGAAGCCTGAACACTTAGTCTCTGTTCTGTTTCAGGACCTTGTGGACCCAGTGCTAGTGTGGCTCATCCCACAGTTACCAAAGATGACCTTGGCACAGCTGGTAAGTTTATATATGCATGCCTGATGTGGAAATAAAATACACACCTGTGTACATACTGATCTGCACCTGTGTCCCAGCACTGCCAGCTGCTCCTGTGTCCCAGCCTGACCAGGACATAGCCAACTGGAGCTGTTCACCGCAGCAGAAGCGGTTGATGAAGATGGAGCTCCAGGACCTCGGGTTTTGGCCTGGGTCCTGCCCTGTGCGGAACCCAGCCAACACCATCTCTCTGTAGTGTCTCCCTCCACAACCGGAGCTCATCCAGACGGTGGCTGACCTACCCTCACCCAGCTTTTTCCAGTTACACCCCTTTTTCATTTGGAAGCCGGAGTGTGCCATCATGTCAAGGCTGCGCAACAATTACTCATTACCCTGCCTCCATGAGTGTGCACATCCCCAGGTGGTGTCGTCGGGTGTGGGGAGACCGCGGGCGATCGTGGGCACCAACGGCCAATATTATGTCCTGGCTTCACAGCTGTGTTGCAGAGCGTGTCAGAGCCGCTGGTTTGCAGACAGCCCGCGCTGGCTGGAGAAGCTGCCCAGCCGCTTCACCGACATCCTGCCAGCCTTCTTCACATATAAAAAGGCTATCTGTAAGAGTGTGATGGATGAGCTGCGGCGGACTGGGAAGTCGCCCACAGATATGGCGAACCAGGTGAATGAGCTCATGCATCTGAGGTACGAGCAAGCTCACCTTTCTTACCTGCGCACCGTAGAGACGCAATGGGCAGCAAAGGACCATCAGCCAATTTATCAGAAAGGAGCAGGCACCGAGGGACTTCGGGTCCTTTGATGACCCCAACGCAGGGCTCCAGACTAACTTTTTGCCTTGGTTGCACTGGTGCGCCTAACTTTTTTATTTAGGTGCACCAGCAAAAAATTTAGGTGCACCCAAATTTTTCCCTTGGCTTGCATCGCCTTTAAGGCCACAATTTTAAGGTCACCTTTTTAATCACACTCCGTATACATTCGTATTATGTAAATTATTTTAAACAAGGATAAGGTGTAGGTAAATACTTTTTATTTGAACTACAATTATGCTCAATATAAAATAAAATAAAGTTAAATATGTTTTTTAAAGTGCTTAACTGAGCTTCAAAAACTAAAACATTTTAAGCAAAATAAAACATTGCAACACTTCCCTGAACTGAGACCTAACATTTCATGGCTCAAATTCATAACAGGTCCCCCCTTGCTGTCGCTTGCCCCTCAGATGGCCAACACCTGTAATTTTGCCTTCTTGCCCTTTGGCTTTGGCTAACCCAGCTTGCCACACTCTCCCTAGCATCAAATTCTTCCAAACTGGGCCCCTCCTCACTGATTCTTATCAGATCTTCCACTGTGTCTGTGTGAAGAGATGATCTGGTATCTGATTTGATTCTCTTCTGTGAAGAGAAGCCTCTCTCACAAACAGCAGATGACACAGGGAGGACCAGCATAATGTGGACAAGGTGCAGTATGTTCTGAAAAACATACAAAAGACATTAAATCTTGGGCTGTACAAGCTGTTAAAATTGTCTGATAACAAAGTTGACCATGACCTTAATATCTAAATGTCATTAAAAAAGAAAACAATAAAACCTTGTACTCTGAACAGTATGGCTCTCTGTTTAACATCAGCTCCCAAAGGTCGAGATAGGTCTTCTCCTTGAACATCCTGACGATTAACAGCTTCAGGCCCACAAACTCTCCTTTTGCCAGCTCAGTGTTGACACCATTTCTGGAAATGACATGGATAAACAGCAAATGAGTGTTTAAATTAACAGGATTGCTACCAGCACATTTATTGTGTATTTGTCCATCATGCTACCTTGTGAGGACCTGGGAGAAGTGATCCAAGAGGAATGCAAGGTCATCAGCACCATAGTCCACCAAGTCCTCTTGGTCTTCAGGCCAGCTGTCATAATTGAAGATGTTGAAGCATTTGACAGCCTTGGTTGTGGCAGAGTTGGCATCCTCATCATCATCATCATCATCATCATCATCATCTCCTATTGGAAGGTTAAAGACATCTAAATGAGTAACAGAATTTGTGATCTATCAATGTGTTCATAAGACAGAGTATACTTGCCTAGGAGGCTACAGAATCTTGCTTTCAAATGTTTGACAGTGGACTTGATTGTTGCCTCCATTGCTCTTTGAAGTTTAGTTTTAGAAGTACCATCTTCTGCTAGGTTAGACACTTCCCCTTTGAGTGTAACAGTCTGTGTTTGACAAAGCATAAACACACATACTGAGTTTGATTTATAAATATATATATATAATATATATATTTAGATATATAATATATATATATAATATATAAATATTTATATTTATAAATATATATATATATAATATATATATTTAGAGTATTTCATATATCATAAACAAAACAATAAATGTACCTGGAATTTGTAAATTGGCATTTCACCATTCCGTTGCTCATCCTGTTTCCTCTTCTGTAGCCTAAGGTCAGCCAGGAACTGGGACAGTTTGCCACCAGGCTTAGGTCTTGCCGCCATTACCTCTGTGGTCACCACCAGATTTTCAAGAGCACAAACTGCCTGTTTAGACAAATCAAGCACTTTTACGAATACAGCTGAAAGTAATAACACATATAAGTTAAAATGATATCACATTTATCTGCCTTACTTGAGGTAGGATGGTCTCATTTTTCTGAAGTAGGAGACTAATCTTGGTTATTCCAGAAAAAACATCAGCCAGAAAGTGACAAAAAGCCACAAAAGTGCCATCTTCTATTGATTTCTTGACCTGTATCATACAACCACAGTAACTATTCAGATACGTTAACAACATGGATGAACTGGTAACACGTTACAATTAGGTTCATTAGTTTGTATCACTTATTGTTAATTCATGATTAGTTAAAGCATTAACTAATGTTTAATAAATTAAACTAATTGTAAAGTGTTACTGATGAACTACATTCTTGGGAAAAAATTACTGAACCTAAAGTGGCACTTAATTTAATAAATTCCCTGTGGAAATTAACTGACCTTTGTGGCTCGGCCTGCAACATCTGCATTGGCAGAGGACCCTGCCAAATGGTCCATATGAGAGTGGACTGCAGTGAACTGGCCTTGATTGTCATTTTTTCCGGGTTTGATGAAGGTCTCCAGGGCCCTGGAGACATGTGGAAGCCATTGTGTTCCTTTAACCCCACCAGGGACTAACACATCTACTCCCATGTCCTCTCCAATGGCCTTTAGCTCCCTCATTGATTTGGCACTAAAATGATAGGTCTTCCACACCAAATGTAGCATGTCATACAATTGACGGATCATTGCATTGTCCTTCTGGACAGACAACATGGCCAATTCCAATCTCTAAAGATATACCTAAATTAATTAACATATAGATACCTCGTTATAAGAAAATACACAAAAACATGAATGTGCATTGAGTGTCAGATACAAGTCTTAAGCCTATCTGTGTGGCATACAGTAAAAGGGTATAATGAAATCCCCTGTATCTTTCTGTAAAAGGGCTATAACTCCCCCTTTGCTACCAAGATTGACTGCAGCACCATCGGCCCCCAGAGCAACTGTTTTTTTTAAGCCAGTCTGCACACTGATCCCCAAGCGCAGAAAATGCTTTCTTTGTGGCGGCATAGATTCCTAATAAAGAAAAATGATAATGCGGGTCACTAGGCTATAGCTTGCCAAATCAATACTTTTAATGTTATCAGGCTTACTCACATATTTATTTATGAATTTTTAATAATATTTTTAGCCTATACAATTTTCTTAAGATTTCTATTTCATATCATTGTATATTGTGGTAGGTCTTAACATAGGCATAGGGTAACTTTACACTTACCTTGTGCATGGCCATGCTCAACTTCAATGTGTCCAATTAGTATATTGACCGGTCTCCCTCTCTTCAAGATCCGGCTGTAGACAATCACACACTCCTTTGTGGAAATGTCTGTGTCACCATCAATCATAAATGACATGTATGTGGAATTCGCGATGGCATCAGTCGTCTTTTTTTTTAATGTGTCGGCTATTACCCCAATAAATTGGGCGCATGCAACGTCATTGCTGTACGTCGGGTTCACATCTAATCCATTTTTCTTCATTAATATAATTTCCGATCTAAATTTTGTGAATAGCAGCTCTTCTTTTGCGATGTTATAGGCGACGTTGAATTTTGTTATCTCTGATTGTTCAGAGGACCTGGTAGCTGCTGCCTGCCGCTGAAATGCAGCCGGGAGAGGAGACACTTTATTCAAACACTTGTGGCATGAAGTGTGTTTTTTTGAAATATTGTGCTTTTTCAGCGTTTCAATTCGAAACGTTGTGGATCCCATTACATATGCGCTGTTCCCTGCCATACTCTGGCCACATTCTTTACAATAAATGCAGTGCATTATATCCTCTTTCTTATTAAATCGTTAATAATATTAAATTGTCTAACCAGTCTTTACAAAACGTATATGTTTTTCCTTTTCCCTTTTTATTTTGAGCCTCAGCCCCAGTAGTCTCTACCTCATTCTCTGAGTTGAATGCCATCTCCGACGAATTATCAGCTGTTGTCACAGCAATGACCGGGGAGAGTGTAGGGAGGAACCGGTCTACTTTTCTTACAGAAAAAACTCTCTATTGGTCTATTTCGTTTCATTATTTGATGCCTACGACTGTTTTTATTTTGCTGAATGCGTAACTGATTCTCTTTAGCTCAGGTCGCAGTTTCAATCACGCAGCACATAACGGAGTCTACAGTATCTGGATCACAGTAAATCAGAGGCAAAGACCCACCCCATCTCTGTCTCTGATTGGTTTAGACCACGCTATGATCCAACCATGTGAGAGAGATACGTCATATGAGAGCAAGCACTTCGTTTTGTGGAGGCAGTGGATGCAAGGACGTTGGGTGCACTGGTGCGACCAAGGAAAAAAGTTGGTCGCACCCTTACAAATTTTGGTCGCATGTGCAACCAAAATGGTCGCACTCTAGACCCCTGCCAACGGCTGGCATGGTGTCTCCTTGTCGGGTCACTACCTGACGGACTGCATGCTTGAGGAGTTCAGGCGCCAGCAATATGCCATCAACAAGCTCCTCCAGGGCACGTTTGGCAGAGTGCTGAGGTCAGACCACACCAGGAAAGTGGCCCGTAATGTCACCCTCGCGTCTGGTGTCATGTCCAGTTACTCTGCCATGAATGAGAACTGGATGATTGTGTCCTGGGTGATGGTGCAGTCCGAGACTGAGAAGTCCCTGCAGACAATGCACCAGGGTTTGGCCAACAGGTACACCAGTGCCGGCCTAGACAAGGCTAGTCATCACTGGGTGGACAGGTGAGAACCCCCCCCCCCCAGTCATTTAACATAAGATTTAGTTTTTTTTCTAGATTCTTTTTATTTATATAAAGTAGTTTTTTTTACCACACACACACGCTAAGGACTCATTTAATATTGTTCATATATTGTATATAGTATATATTATTATTGTTATTATAACTATTTAGTCTTATTAACTATCCACTGTTATGCTTCAATACTGAGAATTTCCCCATTGTGAGACAATAAAGGTTTATCTTATCTTCTTTTTTTTATTAATGTGAAACACTTTAAATTCTGTTGTACATGAAATTTGATGTGCAAACATATTTGACTTTCCTCACAAAGTCCTGCCATACCGTACAATAGGATGCACACATAATATCGGATTTGTTCTATTTTCACTTTGTTCCGCAGGGACTGTTCCAGATCCAGGACTCCCTCCATGGTGAACACGTGAGCTGGGATGCATGGAGGACCACTCCCTCCATCGTGGCCTGGGCCACTTCTGAAGTTCTCCAGAACAGTGGTGCCCCCCGCTCCCATTACAACTCCAACATCGTTGTGAAGCGTTACCTGTTCCACTGTATGAGGAGATTTTCTATATCCTGCACCTCGGAGCACCACCCCCTGTACGGGACATTCAGCCAGATGCTCTCTGCGGCATTCAGCATAGTGGACCAGGAGGATCTGAAGAGGCTCCAGGATGCGTACCGGTTCTGTGGGGTCCAGCCGGCTGTTCCTACAAAGCAGCACATCCGGGAGCATTGTAGGACACAGATCCCACCTCCGAAAGAGCATCTCGAGAGAGTGGAGAAGGTCTTGAGGCATTTTCACCTGACCACAGACCCAGACAACGTCCCTCTGTTTAGGCCGTCGATGCTTTAGACCTGGCGCATCCAGAGGGTCCATATTCTCCGCGGCTGCCTGAGTGACCCAGAGCTGTCAGAGGGCATTACGTACAGGAGTGGTGGAACGCTACAGCTCAACCATGTGCCTGGTGAGGGCGCCAGAGTGCCTGTTTGGATCCCGGTACGAGGCACCTCACAGCAGGAGGGCTACCATTTCCACCAGGCACTTGGGATCACTGGCACCCAGGTCTCTCCTGAGCTATTCCAGGCGCAGGGGATGACTGGAGTCGCTCGGTGGAACTATCAGAGATTGGTGGACCTGAAGCAGTCGTCCCTGGTCCTCCCGGCTGTCTTCGACCCGGCTCTGATAGCGGAGCTAAACTCTGCCTCGACGCGGGTGACCGGACAGGCAAAGTATCCAGCCCTTCTCCTCTCAGCCAGGGACACGGGTGAGAGGTTCGGGCTGGAATACTGTGAGCCAGGCTGCCGTCCCATCCATCAGGACTGGGAAAAGCACCGGAAACAGAGGAGACACGACGAAGCAGGCCCTGTATCACTCACCCCTCATGATCCTGGTCCTCCTGCTCCTCCTAGTCCTCCTGCTTTCTGTCCTCCTGCTGCTCCTGGTCCTCCTGCTCCTAGTCCTTTGGGAGAAAACAGGGTACCCTCTTCCAGCTGCCCCCCCCCCATGTTCCTCCGCATCCTGCTCTTGTGAACAAATAGGAGGATATGGCGGCAGAGGCCCTTCCAGCTGTGGTAAGCAGATGGAGACCATAGTTGCCGGTTATGTTATGTTGTTGTTTACATCTTATAAATCCTCCCTCTTTTCTTCCTGCACCAGAAGTTTCACATCTCCTGCGTCTCCCGCTGCAGTCATCGCCCAGGAGTGCCCGAGTGGGTCCCATTAAGACCTGGACACCGCCCATGGTTGCAGAACATCGATGCCTTGCTGCTGAAGCACCGTGGGAAGAAGGACCTGCTAAACTGGTGGACCAGGAGTATGCAGAGATGGTTCATCTATCCAAAGCGGACCCTAACAGCCTGCTGCCTCCCACCACGAAGCATCACATTTCCCGCTACTTGAAGGGCCATGCTAAGCTGCTCAACGCCAGCTCCTCCCTCAACACCAGCCCGGAGAAGCTCCCATTAAGACCTGGACCACACGCGGTGGACACCGCCCATGGTTGCAGCCATCGATGCCTTGCTGCTGAAGCACCGTGGGAAGAAGGACCTGCTGAAACTGGTGGACCAGGAGTATGCAGAGATGGTTCATCTATCCACAGCGGACCCTAACAGCCTGCTGCCTCCCACCACGAAGCATCACATTTCCCGCTACTTGAAGGGCCGTGCTAAGCTGCTCAACGCCAGCTCCTCCCTCAACAGCAGCCCGGAGAAGCTGGCTGAAACTCAGCAGCTATGGCATGCTCTGACCACAGGAAGTACACCAACCAGTGTCCCTGTGGTCTCCATAGAGCCGGCCCTCTTCAATCTGCCCGTCCCGCTGACAGAGGAATCTGTGGAGAAGATTGTGGAGGGCATCTTGGAGAAGCGGGAGCAGCAGCAGCAGCAACATAAGGAGCCAACGGCAAAAAAAAGGCAGACAAAGACCTGTCTGGCCTGCGGGCAGCCTAAATCTCGCTATGAGATGGACGGCTCCTCCATCCACTTCTTTTATCAGCAGGGGCCTGTTCGTTACTTTTACTGCTCGAAAAAGTCCATCGGCTGCTTGCTGCTGAGGGCCTCTGCAATCCCAAGATGCCCTTCGAGGAGTTTGCCCAGACAGACTTCTTTCAGAGGGAGCTGGGCGCCACCAGGCAGCGGGCGGAGGAGCGGCAGGAAAAGAAGAGGAAGAGGCCGGAGACGGAGCAGCGGCCTGGCCGGCTCTGCAGGTTCTGCCACAGGGAGCTGAGGCAGGGACCAAACAGCCCCCACATCCACACAGGCTTCCCTGGTGTAGCGGGAAAGTACATTTACTGTCCATCCAAAGTTTTCAACTTTTACCATAGCCAGGGAATTGAGCAGGAAATGAGCTGGAGGGAATTCCAAAACTCTCCATTTTACACCTTGGAGCAGACCAGATGGCAGGAGGAGAAGAAATGACACCAACATGTCTCCTATTTGTAAATATTTCCTCCTATTTGTACATATTTCCCCCCATTTGTATACTTACCTCCATGTGTACATATTTGTTTACATATTTCCCTCCATATGTACACATTTCTGTACAAAAATACCTCCATGTGAACATACTGGCCTCCATGGGTAGATGGAGTTTTAGGGTTGTGCACTTCATTTTTTTTTTTTTTTTTCCCATAATTTTTTGGTGTTTATGTTTACTTTCCCACCATATCGTCCTCAAAAACACTCATTCAGGTATGTTTGCAGGTTTTAAAAAAAATAAAAGACTGTAAAAACACTTCACGGTGGAAATATTCGTTTCATTTACACTTTTTTCAGTAGATCACAAAGAAAAATGTATATCTGCTACATTCAACACTTGATTAATTACTTTATTTAGTGTCTGTAACAATCTAACATGTTTATGTTTGTATAATCTAGCTGCAGCAGTTGAGAGGTATGAAGAGGTGGCTTATCTAGGGCCCAACCAAGATTAGACATGGTAACAAGAAAAAAAAAAATATATATATAAATTAATTTTATAAAGATATAGCTTATTTTTAATAACTCGGTTTATTTTATTTTTTAAAGGCCAGCATAGTTTAAATTTATGCACAATGGTCACATAATTATGAGAGATTAGTGGATATTATGATCCAACAGTTAGTTATTAAGTCATATTTTCACAAAATAATTACTATGCTTTTTACTCATTTAAATTTGAAGAAATACTCTTCCATGATATGTACTGATATCTGTGTGGACGTACATGAAATTAAAACAGCCAACAGGAATATGGCTGCATTGAGCTGGATTCGAACCCGTGAATTCTGATTCCCGTCACTTCCAGAGATTCTTTCTCTTTTTTTTTTTTTTTTTCTGTTCCAGCTATACGCGACTGGCCCCCGCGTGTGGGCTGGGAATACCTCTTCTATACCATGGGAAAATTCTGTTTTGGTCCTAGGTTCCTATCATGGGTTAAAGTCCTATAATTCACCACTGGCAACTGTGCGTACTAACAATACAACATCCCCATATTTTAAATTACATCAACGCACCAGACAGGGCTGCCCTCTCTCCCCACTCCTATTTGTGATCGCCATAGAACCCCTCGCCATTTCCATACCTCAGAAAGATGACATAGGAATTACACGGCTAGGTCGGCAACATAAAATTTCCCTCTATGCCGCCGACGTACTTCTATTCGTAACAAACCCCACACTAGTCATACAGAAACTTTTGGACAATCTACAAGTGTTTGGCACAATCTCTGGATATAAAATCAACCATCAGAAAAGCGAATGTTTTTCAATCACTCCATCTGCAAAAAACAGACTAGTTACATCAAGAACATTTAAAACTAACAATGAGAAGTTTAAATATCTTGGGATATGGGTTACACGCCACTATAAGGATCTATTAAAGTCTAATTACTTACCAATAGTAGAAAACTTGAAAGAGGATACCAGTCGATGGGACCTCCTACCCCTTTCGCTATATGGAAGGATCAATTTAATTAAAATGAACTTGCTACAATGTGTCCTATACTAATTTCAAAATATCCACATACTGCTTACCAAACATTTCTTTGGTCAAATTGCTAATGTAGTGTCATCCTTTAACTTGTAAGGAACGAGGTCCTACAAAGACCCTGGATCGGTGCGGGTGTGTGAGGGTGTGTGTGTGGACATGGTAACACTTATTATCGTTATAGTCGATTAAATAAAAGAAACATCCAATGACTGGGTTTTAAAATTAAGATTAGTCCTGCAAAACTATTTTTTTATTGAAAAAGCATGATGAATTTTACAAACATAGTTATTATGAATTGCATTATATGGCTTTAACTTTTATAATTTTCAGTTACATCGAACCAGGGTGAGGGTAAACACGAGAGCCAAGACGAGTTCAGTTCAATTGTGTTGATCGTTAAGCCATGCCAAATCCAAACAAAGTTTTGATACGTCATAACAGAATTCACAGGAAGTCCGTTCTGACTGGTTTGACATATTCTGTCCATTTGCACCATATACCTTAGAAAATGTGCTTCACTTTAAAGAGTAGGAAACCTTCTCCATTACGTAGATCTCGTGGACAACATTTACCCAGTCTTCCGTTGTTGGAGGTTCTGGTTCAATCCATCTCTTTATCAGGGCTGCTTTGCTTGCTGCCAATAGAATGAATAACAGTTTTTGGTCCTTAAGAGTCCAAGTTGTCTGTTGGCATGTTACATAGGAGTAAAGTCTCAAACATAAGTGGGAAGACAACAAAATTCACGCCATACACTAGATTTAGTGGTAACCAATTGTAACTCGCTTACACGCTCCCAACTTTCCTCTCAGATACTCATGTTGCCTTCTTTTTCCCCATTTTGCTTCAATATGAAAAGTGTCACCCTTTTTTTACACTGCAGGATGCTATTCATTAGCCTGGAAATAATCTTGTGTGTTCCTCATTTGGACGTCAATGACACATATGTTCCCACCAGTCCCATAATCTGGCAGCCCCTTTAAAATCCAGGTCTTAAAGCTGTTGTCATGTAGGTTTGGGGCGAACTCTGAATCATACGAGCACCATCTCAGAACTTTAGAGGTGTCTTCCAAACCACAAATTTTAATCGCCTCATTCCAAGCTGCTATCATTACGTGTAAGATGGGTTCGTCTGACAACTTTATCTTATTCTGCAATTTGGTGTCCACTATTAGGGCATTGACTGGTATTGTTTTGTTATCCCCTCCAAATCCTTCCATCCTGCTCTGTAATCAGAGGAGCACAGATTAATGATCTCAGTTGAGCTGAACAGTAAAATTCTTGCAGGCAGGGAGCGTTTTATATTGAATGATGTTTTGATTTTTTTTCCCCTTTCAGACATATTTAGACAACATTCTATTCCATTCTACAAACTGACTATGTGGTATGAATATTGGTAAACACTGAAATAAATAAATCAGTGTTATGGAATATTTTATATTTAGATGATATAATAAGAAATGTATATTAAGAATTATCTTTTATGTGTATTGTTTCATACTGAGAGAACTGTGTGCCATTTCTTCATGACTTCTGATTGTGTGACACTGTATAATATTAGGTTAGGTCAAATGAATTGATAATGGAATTCCTATGTCTAGTGTTTCCATGGAAACGACCCTCGGAGCCCTGGATTAGGCTGACTCTTCTTAGATTAGGACTTTTCCTATCTGACCAAGACGCCTAGGAGTCTGGAAACTTCACCAGGGAGACTTATTTACAGATGGAAAGAGATTAGAACAAGGTTGCTCAAATCTTTAAAATGCTTAAGCAGTTTGGGGACGGCAGGTCCGCTTTACACAGATCCTGGTGACACTGTGAAACTCTGTACCTCCTTGTATTTGATCAAACTCAAGTAAAATAAACCTCCAAGAAAATGAAGGAATCTCTCTCACCTCTTTTTAAAAAATGTTTCTCAGGCGACAGTTTGTTGGTTGCTGTCTTTTCTGAGAGATAAAGTAACGGTAAACACATTAATGGGTTTTCTATAGTTTCTTTCCTTGTTAACAAATACGAAGCAGAGATAGGTGCACATAGCAGCTTTTGTCTTGTGGCCTGGCAGTGGTTCTTGTCTGTTTTTACACAGGAGAATGCAGCGCTCATCGTGGTGCATCTGTGTGGTGGGGCTTTGAGAGCCCACACACAGAGGCTGTTAGTTAATCAGCGATCGGTTTAGCTTTTTCTCCGGGGCAGAAGAGCATTTCTGCAGGTTGTATACGGAAAGGATAATATTTTGCTTGAATGAACACAGAGGTTTTGCTGTGAGCTGCAAGGTTATTTTTTTCTCCTTCAGATTGCCTACGAGGTCGCCCATTAAAATTCAAAGAAATATGGCCATAAATATTAAAATACATTCTTTTCTGGGTACCCAAATAAAATTGCTTCCTTTTGGGGAAGTCTTACAAACAGATGAGCAATTAAAATGAATAAAAAACAAAATGACCAAATTCCAATCAACAATTAACAGAAAAGCTTCCTTACCGTGCACTTTTAGCATAATAAACTCACTCCGACGCAATAAAAGCTGTTCTTTCTCAATTCATAAGGGTCTTATAAGAGTCTCCGATTGAATTTGACAGCCCATTATAAACACAAATCCGTAATATTTCATAAAATTAATTTGGAAAATTAGTGGCACGGCCAGAATTGCATTTCCTGATTCTACGCAGGAAGCGACTTTGACCTGCGATGTCACTTCCTGCCAACATGTCTCGAAATTAACTTTAGTTTTTTCTTTAACAACTGTTCTATGGTGCCTTAATTGACTTTAGGGAAAGTTCAAACCTTTTGATGTCTTTATTTAACAAAAACACGCAATTCATAGAGGTTCGTTATAAAAATGAGTTGTTTTATCCTAGAGGGAAAAAAAGACGTCTCCCTTCAGCACACATAAATAATAGATAGAAGTCAATGGGATGATTCAGAATCATTGTATATCAAAGTAATTAATGCCAGTGTTTTTATAGCAGAGCCTTCCTTTGTCCCCCTTCTGAGTTTGAGTCCAGGAGTCTTTCTTCCTTTCTTTATCCTCTCTCTTCTAGAAAACATGCAAGATTTTGAGGTCCCATTGTACTGATTTGGGCTAGACAAGACAAGGCAATTCAAGGTGCTTTACATGATTAAAATTAGAACACAGACAACACGTGCCACCATTTTACCGATATGTTTATGTTACGTCGCCTGTGGTCCCGTCCTCTGTAGCCGACGTCACTTCTACAATTTTGAGGCTCCTGCTGCATTGTGGGATAGCGTAGCATGCATCGGATTTCACTATGGCAGTAGTACACATCCGGGAACTGTATGCCTACTACGCCAATCCTTACTACAGATTCGTATCTACTACATCGCTCGCTTACTGCTTTTCGCCTGCTACATAGTAGGCATAGTAGGGGTATTCAGATGCAGGGTATTATCCAATCAATATATATATGAAAACTTAAAGAACAAATCATACTAACTGGTTAATTGTTATGCTAATAGTTTAAAATGAAAAATAAATGTTTGGATAGCTTTCTGGCTGTTGGAATTTTTATATTTTAGAGAAATGGCCAACAAATTTTAAGTGAATATTGCCTTAAATGTCTTAGTGTGGTTTGACTGTTGTTCAGACAAGCCATGCAAGCCAATTTAATTAACAATTTGTCATCCTACTCTAAAATTTGTATTTAAATGAGCAAGTAACATTTTTTAAATGGTCTTTGGGGTTCATTTGCAATATCCCCACATAGTCCCTTTAGAAACAAAATTTTGAAAATATACTGTTGGAATCTCAACAATCAGCTTCATGTTGTTCTTAGCATCATCATGTGTTAGATTACACTGCATCTTGTTAACACAAGTTGAATACACTTTATTTCCTTTTTTATATGGATGCATTTCACTGCAGCTTTTTGTAGCCTAACTTACAGCACTGATGCATTAATGTGTTTATGGTAAAGTTTTTCAAGCTTAATGTATGACCATTCTGGATGATCCCCTCACTAAAAGCAACACATCTCCCCGCGAGTCTGCAATCCTATATACAGGTGAGGTGATTGTAACTGCAGTGCACTCAGTCTAGTGGTTATGTCACTCTTGTAAGGTTTTTGGTTTTTTATGTTTACTCAATTATCATACAATTACTGGAGTAATTTTACTACATCATACCTTAAACTTTAAGTAAAATTAATAATTAAAGAAGCAATAATTAAAGTATCATTACTTAAACTTGAGAAAAGATTTCTGAATATTCTACCTACTGCTAGTAATTTTAAACAAAACAAAAAATCTGTTTAACCAAAAATGCACCAGACAAGGACACAAACCCACAGTTAATAAAGTGAAACCTCTTGTTTTTACACTAGCTTTGTGTTTCTAATGTTTTTTAAGCTGCTGAGCTTTGGAGATGAACTAAATATGTGCTAAACACTATGTTTTCCCTGGAAGCATTTTACGTTGTTCTAACATGGGTGCATTACTAGTCATGTTTTGTTGGTTGGACTCAGATGCAGAGAGCAGTTTGGAAAAGTTGTTTCCCATGATTTATCAAAGATTGACCCAGCATAGGGGTTAGACAGGATGACGGAACAACAGAGAGCGGAACTGACAAGGAGCCAACCAGAAGCAAAGTGAGGCTGGGGAAAAATAGGCTGGGAGAACAATGGGAAGCTAATCAGGAGAAGATAAGAAACAGCTGACATTAATTAATTGGCAACACAGGGAACAATTGTATTTCAAAAAGTATCCTCTGCTTCAAATATGTGGTTTTGTAATTATTTTTAGGCTATATGTATACATTATTTTGTTGTACTTTTTAAAATACCAGAATTTACACATAACTATGTATTTTTTTCTCAAATTGTTTTTTTAGTCAATGCCTATAGCTAATCTGATGTTCTAATCAGTTACCCCAAGGATATTTGAGCAGCATTTTTACAAATAACTGTATTGATGATTTAAAAAAAAAATTGTTTATGTCAAGCCTATAGAGCGGATCTGATATTCTGATCAGTGACTCAGTGACTACAGTGATGCATTTTTACATATTACTATTTAATATTTAATATTTACATATATACTCCACTCATCTGGTCGCAAGCTCAGTGAAGCTGTCCACCCGCCCATTTGAAAAGTACATTGGCTGAGTGGTTAGTGCTTCATTTGTGCAGATTTGAGCAGTAAAAATGTTATTTGTGCCACTACGGTTTATAAAATATTAAACTTATTTTAAAAGTCATTCAAAGCTCACCATCCCCCCACACTGCTCCAAAACAACCAAAATTGTCTATTTTTTAATGCTTTTTTTTAGCTGATTTGTGCAGGTAAAATCATAATTTGTGCTACTACCATTTCTGAGAACTAATTTTAATACTGAGTTGATAACATCCCCTAAACTGCTCAATAAATCAACCAAAATGCTCAATTTTGTTTTGTGCTTCGTTTGTGCATTTAAAAATGTTGTTTGTGTTGTTTCAGTTTTTGAGATTCTAAACTTTATTTTATAGGTAACCGAGTAGGCTGGTCTACCTTTTTAGTGCTTTGTTTGTGCTGATTTTTGCAGGTAAAAATTATGGTTTGAGCTGCTACAGTTTCTAAAGATATTAAAAATTTATTTTTGGGCTGATGACATCACCATCCCCCAAGAATGCCACAAAACGAACCAAAATTAACTACTTATTAGTGCTTTGTGCTAATGTGTGCAGGTGATATTAACGTTTGTGCTGCTACGGTTTCTGAGATATGGCCAGTAATTGTATTATAGCTAAAACATTTATTTTTCAAATGACTTTTTGCTTTGTGTTCAAATGTTCAATAAAGCTTTGTAAAAAAAAATAGCTGATTCTGGATACTTTAATGTATATTTTGACACATTGATATGATACACTGGATTTCTTCTCGATCCTTTATTATAATTCTAGTTCAAAATAATAGGAAAATATATAGAAACATTTTTAGTCTTTCTAAACTGATGTAATGCTTAAAATGGAGATAATTTAACTTCATCCTTAGGCACAAAGTAGTGAAACAACAAGCTTCATTACTTGATCTAATGGAGGAAGTGAAACATCTGAAGAACCTTGTAAAAGAAAAAGGATAAGAAAATTGAGGACCTGGAATGTAGAGTAGATGATCTGGAGCGATATACAAGAATGGAGGATCTGATCATCAGCGGTTTGGAGACCATCGAACATATGCCAGTGGTGCAGCCGGAGCTAAAGGCGGAGAGGAAGCCCCGACAGAGGAACTACAAACACTGGAACGGCAAGTCATGCAATTTCTTAAAAGTAACGGCATTAGCATTCAGAGTGATATGGTTACAGCTTGCCATACACTTCCCCGAAAGAACAAAGCACAAAAACCAGCCATAGTTATTCGCTTTGTGAACAGAAAAAATAAAACTGAGCTACTGAAGCTAAAAAACTGAGAGGGACTGGAGTGTACATAAATGAACACCTCACAACCAAAAATGCCAACATCACCAGACATGCACGCAACCAAAGGAAACAAAACAAGATACAAGCAACATGGACAAGAAATTGCAAAGTAATGATAAGGCTAAATGAAACACCAGAAGAAGCTTAAGTTATTACGGTGAGAGACTTTAGTGACTTAGACCAATATAGATAAGTAACAACTGAATATCTGTCTGTGACAATCGTTTCCATTGAGACTGTCTTCAAAATCTAAATGAGTGAACCTGTTGAGGAGTGCTCATTTCCATTTAGAGAGACTAAACTAAAGGAGTCCGACTTTACAAATCACTGCATCTGTGGCGATTTAAATATGAACAGGAAACAAGCTAATCGTAAAACCTTTGACCATACTGAACACAAAATGTATGAGATTGAAAACTCCATTGATCCAGAAACAAATTTTTATTACAGAATAAACACTAATTTTGAGTATTATACAGATGATGAATTTAACAGAAATGTGAAAATGACTGGATATTTATCAGTGATTCACTTTAACAGTAGAAGCCTCTACAAAAACCTACCAAAAATCAAGGACTATTTACAGCTCTTTAACAAGTTTACTGTGATTGCTGTCTCTGAAACTTGGCTTGATGATGATAAAGTAGAGGAGGTGGAACTTGAAGGATATAAATTATTTAACATTAATAGAAATAACAAAAAAGGTGGAGGAGTTGCTTTGTATGTCGATACAGCACTGAGTAGCAAATCGGTCAATAGTATGTCAAAAACCATTGAAAACATCTTGGAATGCATAACAATAGAAATTGAAGTCGAAAAATCAAAAAATATAATTGTTAGCTGTGTTTATAGAGCACCAGGTACTTGTCTGAATATTTTTATTGATAGAATATCAGATATGTTTGACAAAGTGAATGATAAAAAACAATTCTAATTGTTTGTGGGGATTTTAACATTGATTTGGTGAATCCAAATTTACACAATAGAACAATAGATTTTATAGATACTACAGTGGGGCAAAAAAGTATTTAGTCAGCCACCGATTGTGCAAGTTCTCCCACTTAAAATAATGATAGAGGTCAGTAATTTTCATCATAGGTACACTTCAACTGTGAGAGACAGAATTTGAAAACAAAAATCCAGGAATTCACATTGTAGGATTTTTAAAGAATTTATTTGTAAATTATGGTGGAAAATAAGTATTTGCTCAATTCAAACAAGGAAGATCTCTGGCTCTCACAGACCTGTAACTTATTCTTTAAGAAGCTCTTCTGTCCTCCACTCGTTACCTGTATTAATGGCACCTGTTTGAACTCGTTATCTGTATAAAAGACACCTGTCCACAGCCTCAAACAGTCGGACTCCAAACTCCACTATGGCCAAGACCAAAGAGCTTTCGAAGGACACCAGGAAAAGAATTGTAGACCTGCACCTGACTGGGAAGAGTGAATCTACAATAGGCAAGCAGCTTGGTGGGGAAAAAATCAACTGTGGGAGCAATTATCAGAAAATGGAAGACATACAAGACCACTGATAATCTCCCTCGATCTGGGGCTCCACGCAAGATCTCATCCCGTGGGGTCCAAATGATCATGAGAACGGTGAGCAAAAATCCCAGAACCACACGGGGGGACCTGGTGAATGACCTGCAGAGAGCTGGGAGCAAAGTAACAAAGGTTACCATCAGTAACACACTACAACGACAGGGAATCAAATCCTGCAGTGCCAGACGTGTCCCCCTGCTTAAGCCAGTGCATGTCCAGGCCCGTCTGAAGTTTGCATGAGAGCACATGGATGATACAGCAGAGGATTGGGAGAATGTCATGTGGTCAGATGAAACCAAAGTAGAACTTTTTGGTATAAACTCAACTCGTCGTGTTTGGAGGAAGAAGAATACTGAGTTGCATCCCAAGAACACCATACCTACTGTGAAGCATGGGGGTGGAAACATCATGCTTTGGGGCTGTTTTTCTGCTAAGGGGACAGGACGACTGATCCGTGTTAAGGAAAGAATGAATGGGGCCATGTATCGACAGATTTTGAGCCAAAACCTCCTTCCATCAGTGAGAGCTTTGAAGATGAAACGTTGCTGGGTCTTCCAACATGACAATGATCCCAAACACATCGCCCGGTCAACGAAGGAGTGGCTCCATAAGAAGCATTTGAAAGTCCTGGAGTGGCCTAGCCAGTCTGCAGACCTCAACCCCTTGGAAAATGTGTGGAGGGAGTTGAAAGTCCGTGTTGCTCGGCGACAGCCCCAAAACATCACTGCTCTCGAGAAGATCTACATGGAGGAATGGGCCAAAATACCAGCTACTGTGTGTGCAAACCTGGTAAAGACCTATAGTAATCGTTTGACCTCTGTTATTGTCAACAAAGGTTATATTACAAACAATTGATTTGAACTTTTGTTATTGACCAAATACTTATTTTCCATCATAATTTACAAATAAATTCTTTAAAAATCCTACAATGTGAATTCCTGGATTTTTTTTTTTTGTCTCTGTCTCTCACAGTTGAAGTGTACTTATGATGAAAATTACTGACCTCTGTCATCATTTTAAGTGGGAGAACTTGCACAATCGGTGGCTGACTAAATACTTTTTTGCCCCACTGTATGTCCAGTAATTGTTTGTTCCCAATGATCACAAAACCAAGTAGAATAACCGTTGACACAGCTACATTAATAGACAATATATTTACAAACAAAATTGAGAACAAAATAGTAAGTGGACTGCTCATAAATGATATCAGTGACCATCTTTCAGTCTTTGCAGTTTTTCGAAACACCTTCAAGATGACAAGAAAAACTGCAGTAAATATCTATAAGATTACTTGGAAAAGAACACCAGAAGCCATTAATGCCCTCAAGGTGGATCTACAGAAGCAAAACTGGAAAGAAGTTTATACTATGTAGGACCCCAACAAAGCTTATGAGGCATTCCTTTCCACAGTAACTACAGTGTATGACAGATACTGTCCAATGAGAAAAGTAGTTCATAGGCAAAAGTATGCAGACAAACCATGGATTACAACAGGGATAGAGAAGGCATGTAGAAAGAAAAATATATTATATATATTTTAAAAACGTAGAACAAAAGAATCTGAAAGTAAATATAAGGCATATAAGAAAAAATTAATAAATATTATGAGGACTACTAAGGAATAGTATTACCATAAGCTAATAGTGCAACATAAAAATAACACACAAGGGATCTCAAGAGTGCTAAATAATATCATTAAAAAGAGAAATGAAAAAGCAGATATACCAACTTATTTTGTAATAAACAAAACAAAAATAAGTTCTACCGAGGAAATTGCTAATGAAATAAATAATCACTTTGTAAACATTGGTTGTAACTTAGCAAAAGATATAGTGGAGCCAAACAATAAAGATGGAGTAAACGAAGCAATTATTAATAGAAATCTCAACTCCATGTTTATTGGTGGTGTAGAAGAAAAATAAATTATAGATGTAGTTGGAAAACTTAAGAATAAAAGATTTACGGACTCAGCGGAAATTGACATGTCACTTCTTAGAAATATAATTGAATGCATAGTGAAACCACTGACACATATTTGTAATCAATCTTTCAAAACGGGTATATTTCCTAACAAAATGAAAATAGCAAAAGTAATTCTGATCTATAAAAGTGGTAATAGACACCTATTCTCCAAGTACAGACCAATATCTCTGCTTTCCCAGTTCTCAAAAATACTAGAAAAATTATTTGTGCAAAGGTTGGACAATTTTATAGACAAACTTACTAAATGAACATCAGTATGGATTTAGGAAAAACAGGTCCACCTCAATGGCTTTGGTAGAATTATTAGAAGACATAGCGACTGCTATGGATAACAGAGAATATACACTGTAGGGGTGTTAATAGACTTAAAGAAAGCCTTCAATAAAATTGATCATCGTATACTACTGGATAAGATGGAACGATATGGCATTAGAGGTATTGCCCACTCATGGCTACACAGTTATCTCGAGGACAGATATCAGTACGTACAAGTAAATGAGGTCAAGTCTGAACTATTGAAGGTTACTTGTGGAGTCCCGCAGGGATCAATACTGGGCCCCAAACTCTTTATAATGTATTGAAATGATATATGTGAAGTCTTACGTTTGCTGATGATACAAATATATACTGCTCAGGAAACAATTTGGACTCTTTGCTGGAAACTGTACAAATGGAACTGCAAGTTATTAAGAGATGGTTGGATGTCAACAAATGATCAATTAATTTAAGTAAAACAAAGTTTATCGTTTGTGGAAATCGTCCCATTAAACATCAGGTTAAAATAATGATAGAAAATGTTGAAATAGAAAGAGTGTATGAAACAAAATTTTTAGGTGTAACTATTGTCCATAAATTATCTTGGAAACCAGATATAAATAATATTAAAACTAAAATCTCTAAATCACTTTCAATACTTCATAATACCAAAGACATATTGAATAGCAATTCTCTATATCTACTGTATTGTTCATTTGTTGTTCCATACATGATCTATTGTGTGGAAGTATAGGGGGACACTTACAAAACCAACACAAATCCAATTTATAGGTTGCAAAAAGAAAGCCAAATGGATAGTTAACCGATCTGATTATCATGCGCCATCTCACCCAATATTTACTCATTTCAACACCCTCAAATTCCATAATTTTGTAGATTTATCCATGGCACAATTTATGTTTAAAGCCAATAATAATTTACTTCCAAATTCTGTTCAGAGATTCTTCGAAGTAATGCTGCATTCAGACCAAGGACTTTGTCAGCGTCAGCGACGTCAAGATTACATGTTAAGTCTATGGCGGAGGTCGTTGGAAGAGCGTCACGGTCTCTGCGGCACTTTGCGAGATTTGCCTCCGTCAACTTTTCAAACTTTTCCTGCTTTTCATGCTTGAAAGCTCATAAAGCCAGCAGCGCAGAAGTTCAGCTAGTTGAACTTTTGACGGTGCTGACAGCCCTGAAGCGGCGCGTTAACCAATCAGAGCTTATAATTGTAGCAATGTAACTACACGTATTTTGAATGTAGCGGGAGCAGTTAAAACCTAAATTTTAAGTCTAGATAACGCAGATTTAAAAAATTTACACTTACCGAAGACAGATGGACAGTTGCTCTTCGGGAGGAATAGAGAACCTGTAGTTGGTGTCCTGGTAGGAGATTTGAGCTCCGATGCGGCCCAGGAGTAGTGATGGGAAGACCGACTCTTTTTACCGACTCGGATCATTTACTCTCGAACATTAAATTGAACGAATCTTGAACGAATCATTTAGTTCATTTTAACAGCAGGTGGCGCTGTTTCCCTCTTGTGGGCGTCATAGTAAACAAGGCAGCGGTTCTCCAACGAATCATAATTCACAACCCCAAGTGACCCATTTACCGACTCATTCCTGTTACTCTTAGCAACTAATTTCATTAGTAGAAATATTTATAGTTTATAATTAAATTTGTGGGGGGGGGAAACACCCAGTAAAAAAACATTTCTGCTCTGGACTGGAAGAAAAACCCTGAGTACAAAACTCACATCACGAGAATAGCTCATTAGTTCACAGTAGTATAGCTCTGCTAACAGTACATTGAGTTACTCACCCCTTCCCTTCCGAGAGCTAACCGAAGCTAGCTTGCAATGTCTGGTGCTGAATTGCTAGCGTGAATAAATCGCTCACTCCTGGCTCACAGCCCAAACGAGCTGCATGACACATTCACCCCTCCTCCTTCCCGGCTCACAGCTCAATTCTCCACTACAATACTGAAGGCAACATGTTTTGTTTCACCTGACAAGAAAAAACAAAATGCCACAAGCAATTCGAAACCTAGGAAAGCATATACACACCCCAATAAAGTTATTTGTGTCCACGCTGCCATCATTGTTTAACAACGCGACAGTGACTAGGTAGGTGTCACATGACAAATGAACGAATCTACTACTCCACACACAGTACACCATGAGCTGTGAACGATGAACGAGGAGATCCGTTCAGTCCGAGCTGTCGGTCACATTACAGCTGGGTAGAGGAAGAGTGAGTGTAAACTAATTTTGACAATTAGTGATACAATTAAAACAAAAATGAATAATTAATAAGTTCCCTATGTTTACATGGTGCATTTATTGTGTACAAAATTTTACATTATTATTATTATTATTATTATTACTACTATTATTGATTATGTTTGTTGTTATAATCATCATTATATATTTATTATTTAATCAATATGCTGATATAATTTTCGAAGGTATTTATTTACTAAAACATTTTAAATTATACACACAATAAAACATCTACAAGAATTGAAGTCCACTAAATAATTATGATTTAATGAATAATTAATATATATCGGGTGTCGAATGACAAATAAAGGAACATTAGATATCAGACATCATTCATTTCCTTCTTGTTCATCTCTCAGTCCGCTCCACAGTCCGTAGCAAGCTGAGCCACAGTTTTCACGTGACGAATGAGTAAGAATGATCCGTCACGATCCGTATCTGAACGAATCGTGAGCGAACTGTAGTACTTGCTGCTCGCTAAACACAGCCTGAGCGGTCTGGCTGTCACATGACAAAAGAACTGGGACATGAAAACGGACGCAGCAGCTGAGTGAGTCATGAACGAATCATTTCTGTTTCCTGTCTTGCTGCTGACTGAGCTCATGCAGCTGCTGACATGTGGCAAGAGAAGGTACTGCATGACAATGAACGAATCGCTCACTGAGAGGACTCGTTACTCTCGGGTTGTATAAAAGATTAGTTCATTTTGAACGAATCGTTCAGGAACGACACATCACTACCCAGGAGGTCGTAAAATTAGGCACGGGACAGACGGAAGTACTGCTGAAAGCGAACCTCGTCCATACGTAGCTCCTGTAGCAAATGGTTAAACTCCCCAAACTCAGAACGCATCCGTTGAATAGGGTGTATCCACAAACGGCGCTTATGTTGCCGAAGTCGACGTTGTCTAGCTTTATTTAGCAAATAAAGCCAAGCCACACTCTCAATACTATCTGCCATAGTTCAGAATGTCCTGCAACAGAAGAAGCCCCGCCCATGCGCTCTTTTTTGCTCAGAAGTGGCAGACTTTGCAAGCTTCAACATAGAAGCGTCAAACTAGATGCTTTGTGAGCTTTGCATGACGCTGATAAAGCCTGCGGTGTGAATGCAAAATGCAGTCTCATTCCAAATTGTGTAATAGCTACGTTTTTCCACAGGGCAAAACGTAGCCATTTCACAAAAAGGGCTCTGAAATTGTAGCATGTCTACATTTTATTTTCCTAGTCATTTCTATGGGCATACTTAAGGTCACGTGACTGCCGAGTTTCTCTCCCCAGCGTATTTAATAACATTGCGGACATCCCTTTTATTTTCGGTGGAAATTGCTATATTTTAAGGTAGATTTTGGCTTCAGCTTGGTTTTGACAACTTTTCTAGCGACAAATGTAGACTTTGTTTCCATAATATTCATTGGGTTTACGTATACGACCCATAGTTTTTTCATTTCGATGTACATTCTTTCAGGTCTCAACGAAATTGTATGCATGCTACGTTTTTTGCTATAACTAATGAACCGGAAGGAAGTTGATGCCACATCACGGACCACGTTCTTGCTCAAACTGGTTACGATTATTATTATTATTTGTATTATTGTTGTTGTTGTGTTTCTTGGAATAAAAATATATTGAATGTTTTTCTACACCTCCAGCCTAATTTGTTCATGTGTTAAAAACTGTGCAATAGGCTAATGAACTATAAATAGCTAGTTTTGGAAAATAAAAAAAGGGTTAGCCTATGCGATTTATGTAATTTTATTTATTTATCATAAGCAGTAGTAGTATTTGTACTTCACAAAATAAACCTTGACAACAACATATCTTAGGGGTGTTGAATCATCTAGTAAACGACCGGTTAAAAACTATACATTAGATTAGAACTACAACTAGTGGGCGCATCACAGTGACGTAACATTCATAACGGAATTATTATTAAAGTCGTCACTTACGGTCAAATTGTTCTATTTACAGATCTATTATTAAGTGCTATTTACAGATCTATTATTAAGTCAAACAAACCAAACCTAAATCTGTCTTAATCAAATTTATTATTCAAGGAATCTAAACGAAAAATCCATTTAATAAAGTCCACTGTCTGTTGCTACGGTGTTTCCTAAGGACAGTAAATATAACTAAAGTTTCTCTAACGTTCGACCTATGCGTTAGACCCACAGTCTATGGTTTGACCACAAATACGCTTCTACGCATTAAATGACTTTTGTTTGAATTATAAAACATTGCTATTAGAAAGAAAAACATTTTAACCACAATACAAACTAGAATTTTATCATCTTATACCATAATGCGTGATATGTGTCATTTTATTTAATAAGACAAATTGATACCATATTTTAAGCCAGGTTTGATTAGACCACAAACTACAATCCCATACAGAAAATTTATTTATGCGTAATTTTTCTTTATATATTATCCTTGTAGTTCTATGTTATTTATTTTCATGAATTTTATGTAGTTATTCTGATGTTTGTACACTGTTACAATTTTGTTCCCCCTCTGAGGTAAATCAATCCTTCAATCAATCCGTCTATCTTTAGTATGCATGTATGTATTGCATTACAAAATCATCTGGATCACATTTTTTCAAATGTTTTTAATATATTAACAACTATATTAACAACAACTGGGGGTATGGGGTGTGGAGGGTTTAATACCTCGTGTTGTCCTTTGCCACTCACTGTGGAGGCCACGTCTTCCCACTGCAATAAATGAAAATAAGATTCAACGACAACATGACAGTAAAGGACAATGAGCCGCAGTGGGCTTAAGTTTGTACTTAATACTCAAGCTCATAGTTGTATGATTACTCTAAATTACCATCATATAGTGATAGTTTGACTGAGGTATTTATATGTACTTGGTTTATGCTTGCAATTTAAAATATGTTGATACCCATCCTTTCGTCAGACCATATGGCTGCATTCTGAAAGAGAATAAAATGTGTACTTACATGATTTTTTTTTTATAGAACTGCGATGGATGCACGGAAAGAAATTATAATTCAAGACAACAGTTTTTGCTCAACACCACGCAACACAGAGAGATTAACACACGTTTTAACAAAAGCAAGTTGAATTATTGTAATGTAGTACTTGCTTGAGTTCTCACTAAGACCAAAAAAGTGGACCACATCAGTCCAGCTCTGAAGTCTTTACACTGGCAGCCGGTTTCAGCTGCTTTTCAGTAGGTTTTTATTCCAATGTTCAAATCTGCACGGCTTCTTTTAAAGCTGGAATTACTCTCCTATGTTTTCTTTTTTCTTCAAAATTTTTGTTTTTAATTTTAAATTATAATTTTTATTCTTTTACTTTGTAATGCGTCTTCTGCACGCCACTTTGAATAGTTTTTTCTGACATGAATGGTGCTATACAAATAAACTTGCCTTGCCTTACGTTTTGGTCTTCCAAAGAATACAATAAACTGCTTTAGATTAAAAATGATGAAATACAGGTTGCAACATGGACTAGAAGACTTGAAAGTCATACATTACATAAATAAAAAATCTTTACACTGGCCACCTGTGATTTATTTAATTGATTTTACAATTATTTTATTAGTTTTTAAGGCACTGCACGGCCTTTCACCAGACTATCAGAGATACATTTAGTTTACAAACTAGGACATCTTTTACAGTCTCATAGATCAGGGGGAAAAAATGTTCATACTTAATTTACCCATTCTGCTCTCAAACAGCGGAAAGTGTGTGTAGGATCTGAGAATATCCATACTTTTAAACAAATATTAAACATTACATTTATCAGTCAAGATTTTGTATGTAGGGTTTTTTAAATCAACTTTTTATAATGCGTGATAATAGCTCTATATTTTATTTAATTACTTGTTTCATCACTATGTTAGTGGACTTTGTTTTAACTATTTATATTTTTTGATGCTTGTAAATATTTTTTTCCAAGTTTTATTGTTGTTTCCATAATTTATTTGAAAATATGAGTTTATTAGTTGCTTTTTCTAAGTCCATCTTTGTTATTAACGTGTATTATCACTATTTTATGTTCTCATTTTATATCAGTATGATGCACATTGAACTGCAACGGAGCTCTATGAAAGGTAATGTAAAAATAAAGCTGAATTGTTTGATTGGTTTATTTCATATTGAAGATATATAGAAGATCAATTAAAATATGTGTACAGTCCTAATTGAAATGGGGAAATGTAAATAAAGGATGACTAAATAACCTTCATTGATGTTCTAAGTTTTTTCTTTGGAGGTTCATCTGTTGAAAATAAAGGAAACTAAAACTTAATTTTACCACACTTGTTATCATTAACAAGTCTGATGTCAAATAATCTAATAGGCGATCATTCTATTGAAGCTGACGGTATGTCCAGTGTGATATCAGACCAAAACTATGTGATTTTGAGTTGATATTCTCTCATATCTGAAAAGATTTTTTTCATTGCAAGCTGTATGACAACAGAATCTGTAACTACAATTTTACAATTTCATTGTTTTGCATACTGGTGGAGGACTGAATTGTAGAGGTGGTGGAGGGCTGCTGGTTTGTCCAACCTCGATGGAAAAAATAGACAAAATGATCAGTGTGGCGGTTTTGTTCTGTATGCTAGCATTGTCATTTGAGATATCTAAATAGATTTGCTTATTGTAAACAGAGTTAAAGTGTTAAATTATGATTACAAATATAAATGAGTATAAATGATTGCAGGTAGATAGGCTGACCAGCAATCAGCACCTCATATAAGGCCTTCATTCTCTCTAGGCACTTTGCAGCCTGATCTGATAACTGCCACTTAGGGTGAACTACATGGGCATGCCAAGTGGCAGGCTTTTTGCCTGGTTTGGCAACAAATACTACACCCCTGAATCCTACTGCCCAAATTTTTACAACTAAAAAAAGAAAAGAAAAAAAAGTTATTGTCATATAATCAGCCATAATTTTGTGAAATACAATTACAGATGTTAAACACATACCAGCACAGATGCCTCATCCATGACATGTGAGGTGGGTTTTTTTTCTAGGTTGTGCTGTCTGGCAAGACTTGCAGGTCTTGGTGGCCACAGCAATCACTGCTTTGCAGTTGATGCATACAGTGGTTGTAGAGCCTCATGGCATCTTGGAACTGGAAATGAACTGGAAATGAAAAACACATTTAATATTATCAGTGATTAGTTTCTCTCATTTCAGGTTTCATAGTCAGCCAGGCTGATACTCAAAGGATTGGCCTGGAGACCTTGGGAATTTGCCTCAGTCTCTATGAGAAAATAAAATACTAAGTTGAAGTTACTTTGAATCTGTCTTGGATGTTGATATTGGGGCACTCAAGAAATTCAGTAAATTGCTTGTTTATAACATATAAGATCAATATATCAATGCAACTGAGTGCTTGTGTGAGAAAAATAGCAACTTGCATATGTACACACATAATCTGCTTAGCTTAATCATTTTACATTTGGTTTTAAATTGGCATGTTAGGAATTGATCATTTATAGAATATACAAGATGTTCATTTAAGGTTTTACATGCCAATGACAAATGATGCAAATTAACTATTTATTAACTATGGTTGAGTTATATATAATTGTGCAGTGCCACCGTCAAATTAATAACTAAAATAATATGAAACATTCTTCACTCTTCTATGTGAAGAACCCCAAATTTGTTCCACGTTTGCTATATTGATATGGTAATTCCTTCATAATTATTGAGGTAATCATCAGTCACAAATTCCAATTGATAAACATATTTATTTACGTTGGTTGTCTTTTTTGTTGTACCCCATTCAGAGAAGACTAGTAAATATGAAGTCATATCATCTAATATTATTATTAAATAATTTGATAATTAGAAATAACTTATGAATTTCTCTGAAATTTTTCAGGTCCAGTTTGCAATCCACAACTAGCTATAATGTAAAAAACCACATACAGGTTACATCAGTGACAACAAAGGAATAAATTTCTCTGTTAGGGAGCGCATACTGACGTGCCCGGGTCTACCATGACATTTTCATCAGTCCATGATTTCTCTTCCCGGGAAAACAATTTGTGGCGCTGACCAATGGCGCTAAAATATGATGCTGCTTTAGCATTAGCTTACACACGTCACAGCAGGACACGGATCGATCGTACCGCCCGCTTAATTTCCACAATAGTAGCAATACACCCTAAATAAAAATAGAAAATAATGATAAAAAAAAAAAAAACATTTCATCTTACAAAAGTAACGCTGGCAGTAATGTTTTTTTTTAAGTAATGGTAAGGACGTTTTAATGATGGATAAAGTACTAAAAAGTAAAGCCATTAGTCCTTTTCTTTTACTCCCAGTACTGGAGGCAATATATATAATCTCTAAGTTAATTTGGAAGTTCATGTGTTGTTTGTTATTACCTCATGTGTGCTCATTTCTTACCTTTAAGAATCCTGTATTTACAGGCAGTCGACTCTCAGCTGAACTGTGACCTCTCCGCCTCTTGGAGTCTGGGAAGTCATGTCACTGCCCCGACTGCTACCGCGCCCTTTCATTGGCTACCCACCCAGCAGCACGCACCCACGCACGCACGCAACCGAGCACGCACACACACACAAAAGTTTAGGGCCCTTTCTCATACACTTTAGTTTGACCTAAAATCCCGAAATTTTCTACTTGTTGTAGATACATCTGAGGTGTGAATTTCAAACATTTTCAAAGGTTTCTTTCATGAATAACTGTGACTTTGGTCTTGCTCTGATGAGGCCTGCAGATCCTAATATTAAAATATTAAGTATTATGACATATTTTTTTTAAATTATTTATTAAATATTAAGCTTTATGATAATCATTTATCAGGAAATTAGGTTTTCGATGCACTGAAACAGCAGCCTATGCCCTGTTCATTGACACCTGCTATAAAAACAAAAGTGGGTCCATGTGTGAACATGTACCAAAAGACAAGAGACCATTGTTTTTTGTTCATGCTGTTAGTCTTGAAACAAGATTGGTGCCAGTCACCCTTTTAAAGGAGCTCCAAAGAACTTACTTAAAATCAAGTCAAATAACTTTTATTTATAGAGCCCTTTTCCTGCTAAAAGCAACCCAAAGTGATTTACATAAAAACAATTTCAATACTGTTATAACAAGGAAAATGCAATAAAAACAGCAATTTAAAACACAAAAAATTATCAAACACACTTTGTCATTCAATCACATTCACACATGCACATACACTCCCCTCCCTCCCTGCCCCAAATATGTGTGGGCATAAAATCATTAGAAGAAAATATAAACTTAACTTAACCCTTTGAAGCCTAGCCTAGTCATGAAGCCTGTTGGCCCTTTTCACCCTGTTGTTCATTTGGCCTCTACAGTAGACACAGACCTGAAACTTGAACTGTGAGGCCTCTGAAAATTAAAAAATCATAATCTGGTGGAAAAACTTCTAAAGGTCCTCCCAATCGGCAAGTAGCTTCAAGAAGGACATAGGGTTTCCAATTTTTAAATATTAGTTTGTGGCTGAGGTATGAATTTACCTAAGAAATATCATCTTATTTGGAGCAAATTTGACCAAGTTATGATGCCTCATTTACCGTCTTAATTGGACATTGTCCCACCCTTTACAGGCCACAGAAATAACTTAGGGGTATAAAACCACCACAGATGTGATCCTTAGGGAGGGAAGAAAAACATAAAAGTTTAACTTTCTATGTTAAAAGGAAAGAATTTCAACCCCTTGTGAGGCTGAGGAAAATAAGGGTCTGTGACTTGTACACTCTTAGACCCTTGTGAGCAATGAACACTGTCAGTAGGAAGACTGATTTTGAATTTTTCAGCTATCTGGAACTTACGGAACTGAAACACAACCCCAAAAGACTGCAGCAAATTTTATGGCTTTAATGATAATTACAGCCATATCTATGGAAACAAGTATGGAAAGGACTTGACATTTTGGTATAGGTGTTCCAGTTGCAATCATTGTATTTAAGCTTCACACTACTTTTATAGAACCTGTGAGTAATACTTTCATGGTAGCCTAGGAAGTGGTTGTGTGCACCTGCCACATTTCAGGCTAATTTGGACCAAATTCAGAACACTTCACTGACCAGTGGAAGCTGCAATAGTATCAGCATTCTAGCTACTTCCTCTTTGGTGAGACCATGTTGAGTATTGCAATATTCAGAAAAGTAATCTCATTCACCCCATCACCTGTTCATACCAGACCTATCCTTGCACATCTTTACTTCTTGCAATGGATATAAGTCAATAAACTTACCAATATTGAAGACCTGATAAAATGTCACTGATTTCTGTTACCAAACATGTGCCTCATTCATCATATTGTTGTTGTCTACCAAGTTAAGCGTGAACTAGTGATCAGTGAACTACAGTTTAGTAGAGGCCACCAGTTTCACACCAGTCTAAAAAAAGTGAAGTGACTTCAACACTGGTACAAGCACTTTTGAATGTTTTGGGTGAGTTTATGTGAAAAGCTCATTTTGAAAAATAAAATAAAAAATAGAAGAATTTATAGTTACAGCATGTAATTCGCCATTTCTATTTAACATACAGTCAGGTCCATAAATATTGGGACATCGACACAATGCTAAAAGTTTTGGCCCCATACACCACCACAATGGATATCAAATGAAACAAACAAGATGTGCTTTAACTGCAGACTGTCAGCTTTTATTTGAGGGCATTTACAACCAAATCAGGTGAAAAGTGTGGGAATTACAACAGTTTGCATATGTGCCTCCCACTTGTTAAGGGACCAAAAGTAATGGGACAGAATAAGAACCATAAATCAAACTTATACATTTCAATACTTGGTTGCAAATCCTTTGCAGTCAATTACAGCCTGAAGTTTGGAACACATAGACATCACCAGACGTTGGGTTTCATCCCTGGTGATGCTCTGCCAGGCCTCTACTGCAACAGTCTTCAGTTCCTGCTCGTTCCTGGGGCATTTTCCCTTCAAGTTTGTCTTCAGCAAGTGAAATGCATGCTCAAGCGGATTCAGGTCAGATGATTGACTTGGCCATTGCAAAACAGTCCACTTCTTTCCCTTCAAAAACTCTTTGGTTGCTTTTGCAGTATGCTTTGTCGCATTGTCCATCTGCACTGTGAAGCGCCGTCCAATGAGTTCTGCGGCATTTGGCTGAATATGAGTAGATAATATTGCCCAAAACACTTCAGAATTCATCTTGTTGCTTTTGTCAGCAGTCACATCTTCAATAAATAGAAGAGAACCAGTTCCACTGGCAGTCATACATGCCCACGCCATGACACTTCCAGCACCATGCTTCACTGATGAGGTGGTATGCTTAGGATCATGAGCAGTTCCTTTCCGTCTCCATACTCTTCTCTTCCTATCACTCTGGTACAAGTTGATCTTGGTCTCATCTGTCCATAGGATGTTGTTCCAGAACTGTGAAGGCTTTTTTAGATGTTTGGCAAACTCTAATCTGGCCTTCCTGTTTTTGGGGCTCACCAATGGTTTACATCCTGTGGTGAACCCTCTGTATTCACACTGGTGGAGTCCTCTCTTGATTGTCGACTTTGACACATATACACCTACCTCCTGGTGAGTGTTCTTGATCTGGCCAACTGTTATGAAGGGTGTTTTCTTCACCAGGGAAAGGATTCTTCGGTCATCCACCACAGTTGTTTTCCGTGGTCTTCCGGGTCTTTTAGTGTTGCTGAGCTCACCGGTGCGTTCCCTCTTTTTGAGAATGTTACAAACTGTTGTTTTGGCCACGCCTAATGTTTTTGCTATCTCTCTGATAGGTTTCGTTTGTTTTTTCAGCCTAATGATGGCTTGCTTCACTGATAGTGACAGCTCTTTGGATCTCATCTTGAAAGTTGACAGCAACAGATTCCAAATGCAAATAGCACACTTGAAATGAACTCTGGACCTTTTATCTGCTCATTGTAATTGGGATAATGAGGGAATAACACACAACTGGCATGTTGGTAAGTTGTGTGAGCAGCAACCTGCTGCACTTGACCTGCAGACAATCTCTTCCTCAGCAGACAGAGTAGCCCCTCACGTCCTGCCCTGTCAATGCTTCAGTGCCATCTGACAATAACATTAAACAGGAAAAAAGATAAATGCATGCACACATATATTTATATATATATATATATATATATATATATATATACACGCAGACACACATCTATACACACAAACACATATATATATATATACATACATTATATATGTATATATACACATACACACACATTCGTCATCCATCATCTTCCGCTTATCCGGGGTCGGGTCGCGGGGGCAGTAGCCTAAGCAAAGAGACCCAGACTTCCCTCTCCCCGGCCACTTGGGCCAGCTCCTCGGGAGGAATCCCGAGGCGTTCCCAGTCAAGCTGGGAGACATAATCCCTCCAGCGAGTCCTGGGTCTTCCTCTGGTCCTCCTCCCAGTGGGACGTGCCCGGAACACCTCACCAGGCTCCAGGAGGCATCCTGACCAGATGCCCGAGCCACCTCAACTGGCTCCTCTCGATGTGGAGGAGCAGCGGCTCTACTCTGAGCCCCCTCCGGATGACCGAGCTTCTCACCCTATCTCTAAGGGAGAGCCCAGCCACCCTACGGAGGAAACTCATTTCAGCGCCTGTATCTCGTTCTTTCGGTCACCACCCAGCGTTCCTGACCATAGAACGTAGATCAACCGGTAAATTGAGAGCTTTGCCTTTCGGCTCAGCTCTCTCTTCACCACGACAGACCGGTACAGTGCCCGCATAACTGCAGACACCTTACCAATCCGTCCATCAATCTCCCGCTCCATTTTTCCCTCATTGGTGAACAAGACCCCCAGATACCTAAACTCCTCGACTCCACTCCATCCCCGACCCGGAGAAGGCACTCTACCCTTCATATATACACACATGTATATATATACACACACATATATACATATATACACACACATATATATATATATATATATATATATACATACACACACACACATTTTTTTTTCTTTATTTATTATTACTTACTTTGCTGGGTGATCCCTTTAGAAGGCTGGGAGGAAAGTATTCCAACCACACTCCTCAAGTACTCCCAGTGCTGCTTGATTTACCGAACCACAATACCTTCCTCTTCTTTCAGTCTGGTCAGCAGCATTACCTTGTCACAAAGCCTTTTTTTGTTCACCATATCACCATGACCTACAATTCATCACATCAAGTTTTGTCAGTTATCACACATTACTATAAAGTGTGCTAATTTTTCTTCAGTGTCTTCAACATGTGTACTCTCATAAAAAATTGGGGTTTCAAATTCAATGCCAATCTTTTCTCCCATGATGCTATCCTATTTCTTAGAGGGACATTATAATAGAAATACAACTTACAGTATGTGTCTGAAACTCCACCTAACAGGAGTTCATTCACTATTCAATAGAAAAAAGAAAAGTCTTCCTGGCTTGTGTGATCCAATAAGAGAAATATATATAACTGCTTCAAATAAATCAATTTCTTGGAACTTAAGTAAGCAAGCAGTTTTATACATGTCTTATGTACTTACATTCCCATGGCCAGGAATAGTTTTCCTCAGCCAAAAGTTCGTTGGGAGGAGGGAGTTTGCCCGATTGCCCCATAATATCATTACGTTTTGTGATGGCATCTTCTAAGGCTCTCTTTTCTGCAGCAATCTTTTTTCTTAGCGCGTGTCTCCACTTGTTGCCACCTAGAATGTGAAACAAAAGATTTTTGTATACGTTTACCCACTTACAACTTAATGAACACACATTTAAGCAAGTTCAGGCTACTAAAAACGTAAAGTTTTTCCATTAATTTTTTGTTTGTAAGCACTGAATGCATCTGTCTCTCTCACTGACACTGACCAGCCTGACGATACAGCTGATATTTTCTCTGCTTGATGCTCAGGTACAGTCCTTCAATGGTTTTCTACAGGTCATTTTGACTGGTTGTTCCTTGTGAGGAGAGATGTATATATATATAAAAAATAAATAAAAAAAAGTAAATGAAATAAATTTCACACCAAGTTTATAATCAGTCCTTTTCAACAGAATTTCCCAATAAAAATTACTCTTACAATTGTTTATAAAACAAATCCTTTTACCGTACCTGCAGTCCAGTCTTGAACATCAGACACCCATTGCTGGACTGTGTCTTCCTGTATCGACAACTCTTTGGTCATTTTCTCTAGGTCCTCGGATGCCTAGGAAATTCTTTGTACAGTCTGTATAAATCAATATTGTAGCAACAAATTGTTGAGCCTAATTTGAAAGAAATCAGACTGTGCATCATGAAAAACACTGGTCTGGAATTTACCGTTATGTATCGTTTGGCCAATATCCGGTCAAGTTTTTCTGCCTTCCGCTTATTCCAGCCACTGGCCTGGATGGTAAGCATGTCTGTGCGGACTTAATACACAACACATATTAGGCCAAGAAGCCAAAAACTAAATAAGTTAGATGCATCTAAAAAAAAATATTTTACCAGATTTTGACATGTACTTGGAACAAATGGCGGCTCGAGAGAGGAAGCTGTTCACCTGTTCAACTTCCTCCCCTATTGTTGTTCCTGCTCCCTCTTGATTTCTTCCTCCCCATTGCAACTACAACAAATGTGCCTGTTACCTTCTGGAAGAAAGGGGGTTTGAAGATGACTAATAATGTACTAGTAATAATGAGATAATAATAATACTAGTAATAATGAGAAATAATCAGTACCTCACATATCCAGGAATGTGCTTTAGCATGCATGATTGACAGAAAGGGACGCATGTTCAACAGGTCCTGTAACTCAGGAGAGTGGCCCACAATCCTCTGCAAATATGGCCAGTATTTGCAAACCACATCAGAGCAGAAGAACTGGATATTATGTGGAGCAAGCTGTTTCTGGAGATATAAGGGATATGCAAATATCTCTACACGGAACATATTCAGTCCCTTGAGCAAAATCCCATGACGGCAGACAGCAACCTCGACACCTTCCTCATCTACTTTACTTGCTGACTTGTTAGAGGACTCTCGTGCTGCCACCCACTCCCTTGCACCAAACCTCCCTTTCCCAGGATTCTATTACAGATTAAGACAAACACAGAGATGTACACAGAGCAAAGTGTTGTATGTTAAGATTTCACAATTGGTAATATAATCTCATATGGGGTAAATACAATACAACAGATATGCAGGCAGGTTATAATTGAGAAAAAACAAGAAATGGAAATAAACTTTACGTGTTGTGTTGCCCCATGGATGTAATCAACAAAGGAAGTCACCTCAGCATCTTTGGCCAGAAACACACCATCAAAAAATACATTAGGTCTAAAAGAACCAAAATCGGGGATAAACTTAAAAAAAGGTTACATCTATGGCAACCTAAAATTTAAGTGTTAAAGAATTTTACACACCCTGGTTGGCTCTTAAAGCGGTAAAGCTTGCGTTTCCCATCCACTGCAACAGCCAACATGGAGGGTGCGCATGCAGGGCACTGAAAGTGATGGACCTGAGACAGCGTCTCAACCTCAAATTTTGCATAAGACCATTCCAGGAATGATTTCTGCATGGTGTCTCCACATATCTTACCACTCTGATAGATAAAAGTAAAATCAAAATAGAACATGAAACCATATAAATATAAATCAAACTAAGTCAATAACTGCAATGATGTACTCACTCGACCAAAGAGTTTGGTGCGCTGTTGAAGCATGCTAACAAAAGCTTGCCGTGACATTCCTGGCGCAGTAATTTTAAGATCTTCATATATAGTGAACAAATCCACTGCATACAAAGTCTCAAAATGGACTGTGGCTGGCCAATAGCCACTTGCAACCAGATCACTAATGGTTACATCCCAAATCTTTCCACAGGAGCAGGTGACAGTTGGAAGGGACAGATTGTATTGTCCTAAAAAAGAAAAAAACTATTTTATACAAAAACATATTTCTCACACACACACCTCTATGTGAAAAAAAGTAAATATATAAAAACGTTATATATAAAAAGATAGACAGATAAAACACATGTAATCTAAAAGACAATAAGGACAAAACTTTACCATTCATTCCAATCAGAATTACTTGCTTTCCTACAGAAATAGTTGTTTGTCCTGTAGAGCAGTCACAGCAGGGAAGAATTACTGGCAAAAAGCACTCTGGGGATGAAGTAAAAACCAACATTTTACTAAATTATATTTTACTATAATGGTGAAGGTGTTTTTCCCCCAGTGAAGAAAAACCCTAAATACAGAAACTTAACCCAACAGTCCCTTTTGGAATTGAGATATTGTACCAATTTTTGTAGGCCTATGTGATCTTGAGTACAGAAAATACCTCTTTCATGGTAGGAGAATTTCCCCCTCTCTTCTTCCCTGATGTGAGTGGTTGGTGGTAGTGGCCTGTAGAATCCCTCTACCATGACTGATCTGTTATGGAGCACCATTGAGTCGTGTATGGCAAGATCACAGGCTGTGCAATGAAGTGGTCTTGGCAAACAATCATGGCACATCACAACTGCAACCTTGGATCTACAGTGGTGGCAAGTTACCCCTTTAGGCTTCTCAGAAAACAACGTCTGATTAACCATAAAAGGTCTCAACACAGTCCACCTTTCCAACGTGGAAGCTTTCCTATCCTTCCAATGTGAAGGGTTAGGGTCCTCATTAGGTCCCAAAAGGTCTTGTACTTCTTGGATGAGGGAGCCTTGAAAACAAGGAAAGTGTTGGGGTGGGTTGGGGTATATTAAGCATAGGCAAAAGTAGCTAATAACAAATACAATGAAAACTGGCTAATAATCTACCAATGTCTTGAATGGTCCCAGTTACACTCTGCTGTCCACTAGTAGAAGGAGCACATGATGGGTCCATGCTTACATCGGTGACTGTTGGAGTGCCTGAATGTTTTTGAAAGGGACAATTCCGTATAATAGTTTCAGTACAAAGCATGAAACTAAAGAAAGTCTATGGCTATTGATCATTTCCAGCTCTTGTCCCTAGTTTGACTTTTGTGTGAAAGGTTAAGATCCTAACACCACATTAAACTACTTGAGGATATACAACAGGAACAGCAACACACATAAAAGAAAAACAGGGGAAAATCCATCATGGGACATGCCAGTGCTACCCAATACCATTGCCAATTGCACATTTTCACCTAACGTTAAAAACAAACAAACACAGATCTCGTGTAATAAAGTCTACCTTTGAAATTTTATGGAGAAATCCAGAAAGCATTTCCTACCTTGCATTCATCATCCAAGAGCACATTAGCAAGGAATAAAGCGTCGTCATCTTTAAGCGGATCCATGGTGCTTCTCTGCGTTGTGATTGAGGCTTCTAGGTGTTTCACATTGACATTACAAAAATGTGGTGTTTAAGAGCAACTTGGTCCGTGACCATTGACTGTACATGACACGACATCAACTTCCTTCCGGTCCTTAGGAACCAAGTTAGCAACAGACAGTGGAATTTATTAAATGGGTTTTTCGTTAAGATTCCTTGAATAATATATTTGATTAAGACAGATTTAGGTTTGGTTCGTTTGACTTAATAATAGATCTGTAAATAGCCCGTGAACAATTCGCCCGTAAGTGACGACTTTAATAATAATTCCGTTATGAATGTGACGTCACTGTGATGCGCCCACTAGTTGTAGTTCTAATCTAATGTATAGTTTTTAACCGGTCGTTTCCTAGATGATTCAACACCCCATGATATGTTGTTGTTAAGGTTTATTTTGTTAAGTACAAATGCTACTACTGCTTATGCTAAATAAATAAAATTACATCAATCGCATAGGCTAACCCTTTTTTTTATTTTCCAAAAATAGCTATTTATAGTTCATTAGCCTATTGCACAGTTTTTAACACATGAAAAAATTAGGCTGGAGGTGTAGAAACACATTCAATATCTTTTTATTCAAAGAATCACAACAACAACAATAATACAAATAATAATAATCGTAACCAGTTTGAGCAAGAACGTGGTCCGTGATGCGGCATCAACTTCCTTCCGGTTCATTAGTTATACGCAGGGGAGAGAAACTCGGCAGTCACGTGACCTTAAGTATGCCCATAGAAATGACTAGGAAAATAAAACGTAGCAATGCTACCATTTCAGAGCCCTTTTTGTGAAATGGCTACGTTTTGCCCTGTGGACAAGCGTAGCTATTACACAATTTGGAATGAGACTGCGTTGGAATGCACCATTAGTGAGCCATCATAGGGTTTCAGGGGATTCGGAACGTTTAAAAAATCATGGGCAAGGACAAACATAAAAAAAACTACATATCTGTGAAAGGGGTAAAATTGTGGAATAATTGCGACAAACAACTTAAAACATGTAACTCACTCAAAACACATGTGAACACTTTTTTTCCCCACCGTGTAACCCCCCTCCCCCCCGACATGCATCTGCTTTTATCTTTTTATCAAGGCAGCGCCATCCTTTGTCATGAACTTGGACAGGTTGTACAGTAAACTGAATTTCCCCTCGTGGGACAATAAAGTATTATTAAGTTCAACATTTACCGTATTTTTCGGATTATAAGTCGCTCCGGAGTAGCTTTTTTAAGTGATTGTGTATTAATTACATAAATTTGTTCCTTACATTATCTTTTCTTACTGATTGATTACTGTTAAACTTATATGTTTTGTTTGTAATCATGTGGTTTCATTATCACTGAATCATGTAAAGCACCGCCTTGCCTTCTTTCTTATTCAATATCCATGGTGATAGGAGGAGTATATACCAAAATAATCACTTATGTAATTTTAATATATCATAGTAATACAAATACACCTCTAAACTGTAACAATTAAACTTTTATTTAATGCCCTAGGCGCCACGGTCGAGTTATCTCAACAAGATGCGGCACTGAATAAAACGGCCGATTGTGTCAAATAGGGTGTCATATTTCATTCAAAATCCACTCCACTGGTTGGTACACATGTCATACATCATCACTGAGCCAGAAAAAAGTAATCCTTCTATACAAAATTTTTGCGCTTGAGCGCATTGAATCAATTCCTACATAGCGGATCTAGTGTGCGTCTGAGCTATTTTTAGTCAGAGCGTTAGTGTAAACACCAGCGAGTATTTACATTATATTATTGTGTAATGGCATCCGCGAAGTTCACCCGCAAGTTTACCCGCAATGAAGTGTTGGATTTGCTATTTGCTGACCCTGATTCTGAAGGGGAATATCTGCCTTCAGAACATGACGGTGATTCATTTAGTGATCATGCTTCAGATGCGCCCCCAGCTTGCAGCTGGACAAAGGGAGAGTTTAGCCCAAGCACAAACTCCTTTGCCCGATGTAGATGGTCGGGACAATGTTTCACGGGGTCGGGGTGTTCAAGTGAAAGTCAGCAGGCGTTATTGGTGTGGGAAACTAGGCTGGAAATTACGCGGGGGTCCAGCCTTTTTACCGTGCCGGCCAGCTCACTTCTTTATCTTCTGACCGCGTGCCTCCCCGCAATCGTGGCGACAGAAACGTGGTGGAGCAGCTGTCTAAGGTCACTGGAGATGTCAGATGAGGTCGTAGTGTTTTTAGGACAGTTAGGGGAGGCAAAGGCACGTCTGTGCGAGGCAGATCTGGCCGTACTACTCGCAGAAGGAGCAGAGGCGGTGGGAGCAGAAGTGGAGGGAGCAGAGGCGGTGTTGCGCTGGGGCGGGACAGGGGGCACAGTTTTTCACAAGATGATGGGAATGCTGGCTTTGAGTACTGGGCTAATGAGGAGCAGTACCAAAGGTGGATCACGCCCTTTGTATTTATGTAGTTAATGGAAAATCGCTACAGCAAAAGGCCAGCCTACTGCTACCTGCATTCGGGTTGTTTCTGCCATTTATCAGTAATGATTTACACAGTTTGTTTACTACTTACTATTTACCTGAGCATTCAGTATTTTTGCAATATAGCATACAGAAGGTGAGGGACCTTTTGGGGAGAAAGAAGTGCTGCATTTTTTAATCGAAACGTGACTTTTCATGAAAATTCTATAATCCAAGATGGCCACCACGTCATATGACGTTATAATATACAAATTAGATAGGGGAATTTAATCCCCACATAAAATTTGGCTCATCCTTAATATTTTTCTAATTTACAAAAAGTTTTTATCTCTTATCACCCTTAAATGGTAAATGGCCTGCATTTGTATAGCGCTTTACTCAGTCCCTAGAGACCCCAAAGCGCTTTACACTACATTCAGTCATCCACCCATTCACACACACATTCACGGCAACAGCTGCCCTGGGGCGCACTGACAGAGGCTAGGCTGCCAGACACTGGCGACACCGGGCCCTCTGACCACCACCAGTAGGCAAAGGTTGAAGTGTCTTGCCCAAGGACACAACGACTGAGCCACAGTCGTATAGCCTTTTGAAATTAAAATGTAATAATCAAACGTTTCGGGAAAAAAAACTCTGGCGCCTAGAGGGTTAACATTGAAATGTAAGGTAAAAGTTACTTCCTGATTCATTGTTCTTTAATTGGACCTCCACTCCATTTCAATATATTATAACTGTACTGTGCTGAGAAATGTTTTAAATATCTGATTGAAAGATCCCTTACGTTATTTTGGTGCATCACAGTTGTTGTTCCTGATAAGTAAACAAAAACACATCCCTAATTAAGGGATGTAAAAAGTAAGTTCAAAAAACGTTTGCCAAGTCAAATCTGTAATCTGTAAGTCAGTTTGAATTAGGAGTTAAACTGGCCAATGCTTTGTAAGGGTTGGGTGTGGCGATTTGTTTTAAGCCTTCAATTATGTCTGCTATTAATGCTTCAGCCTCAGATTCATGTAACATTGAAAGTGCTAGATGGGGCCAGGATGTTTCATATAAAATGTAACAGGCTCAATTTGCACAAAACCAACATCAATTGGATCAGAGGATCGCAGTGCATGGGGAGTCATCGATATTTTCCTGTTTTCTTTTATTCAATTATGCTGGACAGGTATAAATGTTTTTAAGAACAAGCTCAAAACGTTACCTTTTTTGTCTATCTTTTAACTGATTACTATTTTATTCAGCTTGTTTAACTATATTGATTGTTTCATTTACTTATTTTAATTATAGTTAAGTTTTAATTCACATCCATTCTGAAATTTTATTAATCATTTTATTATCTGTTCTGTATTACTAAGGAAATGTGATATTAATAAAAAATAATATCCCCCCACCCCCCCCACCATATTTTTAAAAATAACAAAAATACACCCTTTACCCCCCCTTCTACTATACCCCCCCCCCCTATTTAATTTTTCCTTTCTGAGGGAACGCATCCCCCCCCCCTCCCTCACCCATCATTTGGATTTCTTAGGTGTTGAATTTGCTAGCAAAACAACGCTTTCCCAACACACCAAACAGGGACCTGATTTTATAGGCTAAGTTCTTCCTTCCACTGAACTTTCAAATTGTTCCTGGTAGAGTGTGGGGTGTTACATGGAGAGGATCTGGGGGGGGGGGGAGAAAGGGGTCTATTCTTTTAAGGTACCCCTTTTTTTATTCGCCCATGGGGAAAGCCTGTGCCTCCATCAGTATTCACTGGTTCTCCCTTCTGTCATTGGGAAGGTAGGTGGTTGCGACGGAGCTGTGTCACGTCTTTTGTGCCAGTGTGTAGTGCACCTGATTCTCTCCTCCCATCCCCCCTCTCATGCCCACCTCCCGAAGAACACTGGCTATTGTTAGCTGAAGACAACTATGACCCTGATGGGGTGGGAACATTTTCTTTTTATACTCATTAGTCTCCTACGGTGGCCCAGAAGGGTCGACACAACACAACAACTGAAGGATTTTATTTATTATTCAATTTAAACCTTAACTCTATAAATTCCATGCGTCTTCATTTTTATCAGAGAGGAGACGAGAGTAATTTAATTTTCTTTAGATTTTAATACAATAAATCAAATACTGGTTCACAGGGTTGCTTAAAACAAATCAAATATTTAGTTTACAGAGTGGTATAAATTATTCACACTCTGGGTCACCCTACCTATGAGGAATGACAACGTATATCACAGAAACATTAAGTTTTATATTTTAACACAAAGTTAGAGAAACTCCCCCCTAACATTAAATATGGGACACAAAACATGATTGGTTCATTCAAACTTTTGCCAAGACCAGCCTCCTTACAACCATGCATGCATAACTAATGACCTTCCTGTTATTCTGACTTTACAACCCAGGTCTAACTAGATTTTCTGCTGATAAAGAGTGTGGTGTCTTATCTGCATCCTTCCATTGTCAAGCCATAAATCTGCCTGGGCTTTCCTGCTCAATGTCCTGTTTTTCTGTGACCCAAACAAGAGCTGACTCTGCAAAATACCTCTAAAACAATCTTAAAAGTATAATTAAAAAGTATGGTAACTAAAACACCTTAATCAAACATTAATAAACGTTTAGTATACTTCAAATCCCTACCATGATCTCATAAATATCTGAGATCATCTTAAATATATATAATCAGAGTTAACATGGATAGATTTCAATGGCAATAAGAAATGATTAACAGTCATCAATTACTTTAACAGATCCATCAGATAACCATTTAGCCTAAACAATGTAAAAAAACAAACAAACAAAAAACAACATAATTCACAATGGTTTGTCACATTTTTTTTTCACAATCATTCATACATTTTCATTGTCTGTATTCATCCTTTTGCGTCCAGGTGAAATCTTCAGAACACAGGTGTAGACTAACCTGGTCCTTCTCAGTCACAAGGGATTATTCTGCCCGTAAATGTGAACTGAGTTTTTTTCTTCCTTATTTCTTGAAATCTGTTGCTTCTTGGTCCAGTGAGCTCATCAAATAATCACTTTAAATCTCCAACCACTTCACCAGTGGTCAGCAAGAATTCATGGCAAAGAGCATTCATTATGTGCAGTGTTTAACCTGTTGACGCTCTTGTTTGTCCATCATCCTCCACATTGTTTTGATCCAAACAGCCTGGAGCCGACCAATTTTCTGTTGTTTATAATGTGTCAGAAAGGTATTTCATTCTCCACAAAGAATGAAGAAGAGTAATCTCCAAAGTGTCCGGGTGTCTGTGAATGAGCTCAAAGAACTACAAACATACATGTATGACTTCTCATCTAATTAGGGTTAATGATTATCCAATTCCTAAAACATCTGAAAACAAAAAGTAAGATCAGCAAAAACCAAAAAGAATTCTGTGTAGGTATCATCCTCTAAGCAAACCAGAAGGTTCTAATTTACTTCAGTAAAACACACCATCCTGTTAAATCAGAAAAAAATAAAAATAAAATATATATAATATATATTATAATAATTGCAAACAAACCATTCTTTACCTTCTTCTTTACCTACAATTAGTAATAATAATAGTAACAATTTATCTAATCATTATTGTAGTGCTAGTATGAACTCAGCTCTTCCCTCTTTGCCAAATTGCTAAATTTGGCACTAGAAAACATAAAAATAATCCCAAGTTAGCCAAGGTCCTGTTTACAACACAGAGCAAAACACAAAATTTTAGTAACACAAAAATTATTACTATCATGCTATTTGATGCCAGGATTCTCAACAGAATTAGTATTTTTTTTTTATCAGCCCTCTGAACAGTCTGTAAGGCCTATAACATTAGCTATATATTCAGAAATAGCATTTTTCATGATATGCGTAAAACTAATTTATCTTGCAAAGCAGTTAACCTGAATTTTTATATTTCAGCAGTCAGACCCTTTAAACTTGCCAGGAATTTATTAACAGAACTAGTAAACCTATAATTTAGAGTTTCAAAACTCCGTATAATCTTACCAAGCCCGGCCCATGGGAAAATAGAATCACTTTTCTGTCCATCACTCCATATCTTGTGCTCTGGTGAAACGTTAAAATGTCCAGATACGGTAATTTGGAGCAGTGGCAGTGCACTTCCTCCTCCTCCGGTTCTTGATTCTCTACTGTGGACAAAGAAAAGAATGCTCTTTAAATTCAGCAAGTCCTCCTGCCTGTCCAGGTCAAAGGCAGATATGAACAGATATCCACAGAGAAGCAGATGATCGTCAATAGGGCAAGTTCCTCTTATGTCCACAGTCTCAGAATGGAGCACACGTCCTAACTACATAACTACATTGCTCATAGATATGTATACAAAATCATTGTGATATATTTCCCATGTCCTGGATTTGGCTAAACATGACCAGATTTTTTCAAAACATTTTCAAACAAATAGATCTGTGGTCTGATCTCAAATGTAATAATGATCGCTGAAGTACCCAGGTTAACCCTAACTTACGTCCGTCTCCCTGTCAATCTTATCCTTACCGTGGGTGTAACTGAAATTCATTTCCTCACCCATTTAACTTCCTTCCTGGGCAATACATTTCAGTTTCAACAGTCTCCCAAATCCTTGAGGTGAGTAAAATATCTGAAAATTAATCAGTAAGATCAGTATGCTCTATGTTGATGTCCTACAAAATATGGTGTCTGAGAGCAAACATAACAATTAATAACATAATGTCTATTCCTCAGATATAAACTGGATCGATACCATTCATTAATTCAATAATTAATTCAAAGTTTAGTGGTCTGTTCACAAGGTAAATAAAAAATAAAAAAAGGCTGGATTTTTCTGTTAGATATTGCTGTTCTAAAGCACCACTAAATAATTGCAATAACAAAAATAAAAGCAATAACCATCTGCAAATGTTCTGTCCCCTTTTTTCTGTCCCTCTTGTAAACAGTCTCTATGGAAAAGTGGCCCTCCTGGTTTCGCTTCACTGAGATTGAGACGAATAGCTCATATTGAACTAAACCCCTTTGAAATTCAGACTTCACACCACTTTTCCCAGACTCTGTCCCTATAATCAATTAATAATTTCTGCTAATATAATTATGCTACTTACAGTGAGAAAAAGATGTCCAACTAGGTTCCCCTCCAATTATAACTGTTTTTGGTGTTGTCAAGGTTACCTGTGAAGCTCCTCCCATCTGAGCAATGACCAATAAAGATCCAGTCTCCAACTCCCCCTCTTTTCAAACTTTATCCAAAGTAATAGAGCATCATTTGTCACATAAGTACACTGGATCGCTATCAAGCTGGCTCAGACAGAGAAAATATCAAAATTAAAAAACATCAAATGTTTAAAACAAAATCAGAGAATAGTACTGACTGATAAACACAACATAGTTTTACAAAAATAGTCTTCAGTTTGCTATACTTCAAATTCTATCCATATTTATAAAGAAAAATCCAAGATTTAAATCAATAACAAAACAGCTTCCCTATACATATTTCTGTGGGACTTTAAGAACGTAGTGCAAATAGGCATGTCTCATTCCCTGATCAAATTGATTTGAAAGTAGCCAGGTGGTTGCTTATTGTTAGAAATTACCAAACCTAAAGTACTTGTTTGTTCTAAAAGTCCAATCTATATTTGAATATGACTTTTTTGTCATATGTTTCCTATTTAAATAAACCCGAATTTGCTAATTGGCCCAGATATTCTGATTGTAAATAATGAAAACATTTCATACTTCAAAAACATCTGTCAGATTCTGTTGAATGAGTCAAACATTGTCAAACTAATTTGTGTAACTAAAACTCCAGTTACTTCCTCTACATGGCAGTTTACCTTTTTTCTAAAATGTTTGTAACATGTGTAATACTCCAATTTCCATTAATCAATAAAACTAAAAATACAAAATCATTTCATAAACAAGCTTCAAAAGATAAAATGTGTCTAAACAAAAGTTTTAAAATTAAAACAAAACAACAAAAATTTTAGCATTTTACAGTCAATCCCAATTATCCTCTCAGGCTTCTTTTTGTTGATCCAATGATAAACACCAAATTGATTTGAAGCTTCTAGAAATGTCAAATAAATGACTGCCGAATCATTTTTGCTATACCTCAGTTTCTCAATCAACATTCCCCAAATGTATCATTAATAAATATCCTGCAGTTTTGCAATTCAAGTCAGGATCCACTTTAAAGTAAATGTACATACAAGTTGAGAGAAATAAAAATAAAAA